>CM038142.1:30914277-31314277 GCA_021437245.1 Aegilops speltoides
CCGCCGCGCTTCGCCGCCGTCGCCGTCGCCGCCGCCCCGCCGCCCGCGCGCCTGTCGTCGTCGCCGCCCCGCCCGCTGCCGCCCGCCTGCCTCGTCGCCGTCGATCTCCCGCCGCCGCCGCCTTGTCTTGTCGCCTCGCGCCGCCGCCGTCGTCGCCGCCCCCGCCCCCGCCGTCGTCGCCGCGCCGCCCGTACCCCTACCCGCACGTCCATACACACACACACACACACACGCATCCACACACATATATACACACGCACACACACTACAAACACCAGACACACACACATACACACAGACACACACACACACACTACACGTACACTACACATGTACCTACACACATATACAAACCCTACACACACATATATTTTTACTAATTTTCTGTTTTCTAATGTGTTTAGATTAATTAGAACTATATCTATAGTTAATTTATTTTTAGAATGTTAGAAATGTTATGTTAGATGAATTAGAAATATGTTAATGTTTATTTTAGTAAATGCTTAGTTGAACTAGTTGAATTAATATATAGAACTAGTTTTTTAGTAAATGCTTAGTTGAACTACTAGTTGAATTAATTAATATAATTACTAGTTTATTTTTAGTAAATGCTTAGTTGAACTAGTTGAATTAATAGATTTTTCTGTTAATAGATTTTTTCTGTTAATATTTTTTTCTGTTAATAGATTTTTTGGTGATATTATTATTGAATATGCATGTTTGGTGATACTATTGTTAATAGTTTTTTGGGTGATATTTAGATTGTTTAATTAATTTTGTTCATAGAATTTTAATGATTTTTTGTTCATAGTATTTAGAAAAGGAAAAAAAGAAGAAGTAGTTTATTTATAGTTGAACTAGCTAGTTGATTTAATAAACTAATTTATTTTACTATATATAGAAGTAGTTTGTTTTAGTAAGTACTACTTATTTATTTATAGTAAGTGCCTAGTAGTTGAACTAGATAGTTCAACTAGATAGTTGACTAATAAAACTAAATTATGAACGTAGGTCGAAATGTCGTACTCATCGGACGATGATAACCGCCGGGAGTGCGATCGGTGCCACGACAACCGAGGTATCTCATGATGGTTCATTGAGCTGGATGAATATCGGCGCTTCAGCATTAACCTCGAGGAGACTTGCGATGTTCATACGGATGCATAGCAGCGACAATAGTTTTTTCGTAATTGCACGACTTCAACTATTTTAACGTGTATTTTCATCTTTCCAATTCGACTAGCTTATCCCATGCTTTGCAAGACGCTATGTCTTGGAGAGGATGGGTATTGAAGACCATGAAAATTTCAAACCAAATTTTTTTCCTAAGTACCGAACATGGCGTGGATTTTCAAGTAAAGCTGTACAATGCTCGAGTGTAATCCATTTTGGTTGCAAAAATTGGGATGCATTTTGCAAGATGTATGGTCTTGATGAGGGTATGACTATCACCATGGATCTTGGTGATCCTACAATCGAGCAAGAGACACCTACAATTTGGGTCTTTGTGGATACACCTCCAGTTCTTCCCTCATGTGAGCTAAACATAGTTATTAAGTAATTTATATTGTTTATTTCAAATATATAGTTGACAACTTATCTCCATTGACAGCTTATTTTAATTCTTCAAAGAATGTGCGGAAGATGGTAGATGTAACGCATTACTACACGAAGGCTGCGAATTAACTTATCAGGAGAAACGACATCTGGTCGGATTTTGTACTGATCTTGAGAATTACAATATCTACAATCAAACTCCTCAACATTATGGTCAATACGTGCCACTAGTGCACGTGTTGAACTACGGTAACTACCATTAAGATTATTTTTTACTATTACAACATCCGTGCATCTTTTTGCACACTTCTAAAACTAGTACATCATTGCTAACTACAAAGTTATTATTATGTTTTTCAACAGATAATCCCGAGTGAATGTGTGCCTCATCTGATGTATACGCGTGGTAGCCTTCATGTTTTGAACATACTACCAGGTCGTCCTACGAATCTCAACTGTCCTTACCGGGTTTCTAAAAGAAGTGGAGACATAACAATCAAAGAATGGAAAAAATGTATGGACTGTCGAAGGAGCTTCTTGGAAGCAATAAGCAGCGAAAGGCAAGAATTGGAGACAGGATGATCGCCATTCTTCATAATGGAGAGTCGTGGTCTATATTGTTTTATGCTATTTTACCTTAAGGGTGTTTATGTCCTACCGACATCGATGATCATGTGCTAAGAACAATTATGTAGGGTTGGGTTCGATGACTATATATGAGGATGATGATCGTATGACTTATTATTAATAACTAGTACATATGCCCGTGCGTTGCAACGGGCGAACAAATTGAAAAAACCAGCTTCACCTGCCACTACACTCCACTTATTTGGATCGTAAAGTGTTAATGTGAGAAGCCACCCTAACGTCCTTCATTGGTGCATGCTTAAGCACTACACTTCAATCGATTGAAAGAGTAATGATGCATGTAGTAGTCTTTTATTGGAAGAAGCATACAATCTGATACAATCTGATTCTTACATGTGCATGGAATAGTCTTTTATTGGGAGAAACATACAATGTGATTCTTAGGGCATCTCCAATGTTGAACCGCAAAATGGACACCACATCCATCTACATGCCCCGGGAGGGAGGAGGGCACCTGACATTGTTGCAGGAGAAGACCATCCAAAGCTATTAGATCTGTCTGGTTGTATTTGGAAGAAATTAAACGAAGTGAACAAATTTGATGAATATTTAAAAAGGGACGATATTCATTCGTACTTGAATAACTTTTAGATAAAATCGGATGATTTTGATATAGACCAGAGCAACCTAATTTATTTCAATGTATTTGAACTAAATCATACTCTAAACCCAGTCTAAATGATTGCCAAGAGCCGTTCGTGCATTTCCGGCAGCCATGAGCCCTGCGAACTGAAACTACAGCTCCGCTTTCATAGCCTCGCCTCCATAGCCCGCAAGCGGCTAATCGACCGACAATTTTGAGCCCACCAAGCTTGGCTTCAGCGGGAGCGAAGGGCGTGGCCTTCCTAGGGTCCTAGCGTCGGTGAACTCCCATGATCTACTCTTCCTCGTTCCGACGACGCCTTGGACGTGTCGGCTTCGTGGTCGTGGCGGCGAGGAGCGGGTCAGGCGGAGCTAGCAACGTCTTCCTCGTCCTCGCTCTTGTTGTAGACTTCGTCGTCCTCCTCGCTAATCTCCTTGAAGGCCGCTTCTATCTCCGCCTGATGCTGGCGGTACCATCAGTGGTCGCGGCAGATTTTGCAGGCGGTGCGATAGGAGTCAACCAGCGCCTCCTCCTTCGCCTGGTCCACATCGACGCTATCACCGTGCCAGTAGCGAGTTGCTCGACCGCGCTCCGGTGCTTGTTGAGGAGGCGGAGGTTGTACTCCTGGTCGGCTTGCGCCTGTCGGAACAAGGCCTCTCGCTCAGCCAACACCATTTCAATGTAGTGAGCACGGGCATGCCGACATGGGCCGGTGAGGAGGGTGGCGTAAACCCGTCATTGTCCACATCTTCCATTGGGATGTCCGTAGCACCGACCTCCGTCAGCCTGCCGGCCTACCAGCCGGCAACAATAGCGGCATCTCCATCTTCTGGTCTGACGAGAGGTTGTCCCAAATGACTTTGGAGGTCAAGGAGGCCATGACGGTCGTGGTGCGGCGAGGAGGAGGATGGATGCGGCTATGGAAGGGGCTGGAGTTTAAATAGTCGGCGGATGGCAGGGCAAGCGACAAGGTGGTTAATTAATGGCGGGCAATAGACGAACGGCCTTGTGGCATCGGAGTAGGTTCTTTGGCAACCGCCCATGTTTAATGCACGAAGGCAGAATGATGACCTGCCATTCGAACGTGGAGTTGTCACGTGCATGGGGGACGGTGCAGGCGGCGCTCTCGGCCGGCGCCGCTTCAATGCCAAAGTGCAAGTGAGAGGTCGCGTCGCTCTGAGCCGGCATGAATGCGACATTGGTGCTCTGGAGCAGCGCCGACCACTTTTGGTGGGAGGGATGTGGGTAAGGGAGGTGTTTTTGGGTGGACCATGGCAGTTGAGAGTCAGCGTTGAAAATGCGCTTGCGTAATCTTCGAGAGTTTAATAATTCTTTTAAAGTATTTTATTAAATGATCAAAAGATTTGAATTCTGATGATTTTAAATTTTTTAATGAAAGTTTGGTTTGATTTGGAAGATTATATTTCATTCCCAATATTTTTTTACACTGTTAAGTCCAAACACAAGAAAACCGGGGACAAAAACAATGTTGGGGCCTAACAACCGGCACGTAGCACCCATCAGGCTGTGTACCTCCACCGCTAGTTATCTTATCCTTATCCATTCGTCTCCACCGAGATGCATTTGCGATTTTGCATCCATCTCCCTTCTGTCGCTCTATCTCTCTTTCACACACTACTCTTGAGCAGCCCGTGGGATTAGCCGACTTGTGAGCCGGCTGTCCGGCGAGGTTCGTTCGACGCCAACAATGCCGCCGCCTCTACTCACGCCACCAGCTTCTTGGAACTTCGTTGTCCGGATGACCTATGCTGCTTGCCGCAGATGTTGCCCACTCTTTTTTTTCTCTCATTATCATCCGTCCACCCCACCATCATTATGAGATTTCAAATCAGAATCATCTTCTTCCTTAGTTTTAATTTCTTTCTTTGCCCATCTTTTCCTGCTAATTCCAGCCGGCTTATTGATTTCAAATCACAGTAGTATTTAAATTGGTTTGTTTGAGTGTCGGGAGCAAGGTGGGATTATGTAATAGATGATCAAATCCTCTTTTTGACAGGATCATTGGTTAGCCGGTCTATTGTTTGTCGATTTGTTTGATGGGCTGAGGCCCATGCTAGCCGGTTGAGGCATAGCGGCTTCGAACTCGATGACGGGCGGACGAAAATTACACGGACGAAAACAACGCTTAGATAGATTATTTAGTACCACCTTGGATTTTGGAAAAAATATGAATGTCTTGAAAAAAACTGAAAGCGTAAAATCACGGGAAGAAGCGCATTGTGACGGTGAACCCGGAGACCCAATCCGTGCTTTATTATTAGGGAGAGACGAGTAGAAGTTGTATGATGATGCATGATTAGTAGGACTTGTTATTATATATATATATGATGATGTAATGATGCAAAAGCATACATGAGCAAGTTATATCTGCGGGTGCAATGAACATAGCAGCAGTGTTGATAAATAATTAAAGAATGCATGATGTATATATGATGCATAACGTGTACAATGTGTAGTATCGTAAAATACCAGCAAACGAAAAAGAATTAAAATGGAAACACAAAATTAAATGAAAAAGAAATCATAAAAACTAAAACCCACTAAACCTTATAGTACCGGTTGGTATTACCAACCGGTACTAAAGGGCTCGAGCCCCTACGCTGGCTAGTGCCACGTGGAAAGCTTTTTAGCACCGGTTCGTGCTGAACCGGTGCTAAGGGGGGGCCTTTAGTGACCACTAATTAGTGCCGGTTATGTAACCGACACTATAGGGCCTTACGAACCGGTGCTAATGCCCGGTTCTGCACTAGTGAGAGAGAGAGAGAGAGAGAGAGAGGGAGAGAGAGATCAAACACATAGCTACTGGTACATACCCTCAGCACCGAGGGTGAACTACTCCCTCCTCGTCATGGAGAGTGTCGGGATGATGAAGATGGCCACCGGTGAGGGATCCCCCCTCTGGCAGGGTGCCGGAACAGGGTCCCGATTGGTTTTTGGTGGCTGCAGAGGCTTGCGGCGGCGGAACTCCCAATCTCAGTTATTTTCTGGAGGTTTCTGTATTTATAGGAATTTTTGGCGTATGTCTCACGTCAGGGGGGGTCTCCGAGTCATCCACGAGATAGGGGCACATGCCCAGGGGGGTAGGGAGCCCCCCACCCTCGTGGACGGCCCGGGACTCTTCTGGCCCAACTCTTTTACTCCGGGGGCTTCTTTTGGTCCATAAAAAATCATCAAAATTCGCACGTCAATTGACTCCATTTGGTATTCCTTTTCTGCGATACTCAAAAACAAGGAAAAAAAAAGAATCGCACTAGGCTCTAAGTTAATAGGTTAGTCCCAAAAATCATATAAAATAGCATATAAATGCATATAAAACATCCTAGATGGATAATATAATAGCATGGAACAACCAAAAATTATAGATACGTTGGAGACGTATCAAGCATCCCCAAACTTAATTCCTGCTCGTCCTCGAGTAGGTAAATGATAAAAATAGAATTTTTGATGTGGAATGCTACCTAACATAATCTTCAATGTAATTTTCCTTATTGTGGCAGGAATGTTCAGATCCGAAAGATCCAAGACAAAAGTTTAATATTGACATAAAAACAATAATACTTCAAGCATACTAACCAAGCAATTATGTCTTCTCAAAATAACATTAGCCAAAGAAAGCTCGTCCCTACAAAATCATATAGTTTGGTCATGCTTCATTTTCGTCACACAAAATGCTCCCATCATGCACAACCCTGATGACAAGCCAAGCAATTGTTTCATACTTTAGTATTCTCAAACTTTTCAACTTTCACGCAATATATCAGCGCAAGCAATGGACATAGCACTATAGGTGGAACAGAATATGATGATGGAGGTTGTGTGGAGGAGACATCAAAGAGAAAGTCTCACATCAACGCGGCTAATCAACGGGCTATGGAGATGCCCATCAATTGATGTCAATGCGAGGAGTAGGGTTTGCCATGCAAGGGATGCACTAGAGCTATAAATGTATGAAAGCTCAACAAAATAAACTAAGTGGGTGTGCATCCAACTTTCTTGCTCACGAAGACCTCGGGCATTTTGAGGAAGCCCATTATTGGAATATACAAGCCAAGTTCTATAATGAAAAATTCCCACTAGTATATGAAAGTGACAAAATAAGAGACTCTCTATCATGAAGATCATGGTGCTACTTTGAAGCACAAGTGTGGAAAAAGGATAGTAACATTGCCCCTTCTTTCTTTTTCTCTCATTTTTATATTTTTTATTATTATTTTATTTGGGCCTTCTCTCTCTTTTTTATGGCCTCTTTATTTTCGTCTGGAGTCTCATCCCGACTTGTGGGGGAATCATAGTCTCCATCATCCTTTCCTCACTGGGACAATGCTCTAATAATGATGATCATCACACTTTATTTACTTACAACTCAAGAATTACAACTCGGTACTTAGAACAAAAATATGACTCTATGTGAATGCCTCCGTGATGTACGGGATGTGCAATGAATCAAGAGTGACATGTATGAGAAATTATGAACAGTGGCTTTGCCACAAATATGATGTCAACTCCATGATCATGCAAGGCAATATGACAATGAAGAAGCATGTCATAATAAACGGAATGGTGGAAAGTTGCATGGCAGTATATCTCGGAATGGCTGTGGAAATCCCATAATAGGTAGGTATGGTGGATGTTTTGAGGAAGATATAGGAGGCTTATGTGTGATAGAGCGATCATATCACGGGTTTGGACGACCGCTGGCGAAGTTTGCATCAACTCTCGAGGTGAGAAGGGCAATGCATGGTACCAAGAGGCTAGCAGTGATGGAAGGGTGAGAGTGCGATAATCCATGGACTCAACATTAGTCATAAAGAAATCACATACTTATTACAAAAATCTAGAAGTCATCAAAACCAGGCACATGCTCCTATGGGGATAGATTGGTAGGAAAAGACCACCGCTCGTCCCACGACCGCCACTCATAAGGAAAGCAATCAAAGAACACCTCATGCTCCAAATTCATCACACAACAGTTACCATACGTGCATGCTACGGGACTTGCAAACCTCAACACAAGTATTTCTCAATTTCACAATTACTCAACTAGCATGACTCTAATATCACCATATTTATATCTCAAAACAATTATCGAGTATCAAACTTCTCATAGTTTTAATGCACTCTATATGAAAGATTTTATTACACCCATCTTGAATGCCCATCATATTAGGACTAAATTCATAACCAAAGCAAATTACCATGTTGTTTAAGACTCTCAAAATAATATAAGTGAAGCATAAGAGTTCATCTATTTCTTCAAAATAAAACCACCGCCGTGTTTCTAAAAAGATATAAGTGAAGCACTAGAGTAGACGACAAACTACTCCGAAAGATATAAGTGAAGATCAACGAGTAATTACATAATTATGTAACTATGTGAAGACTCTCTAACATTTAAGAATTTCAGATCTTGGTATTTCATTCAAATAGCAAGCAAAACAAAATAAAATAAAATGACGCTCCAAGCAAAAGACATATCATGTGGTGAATAAAAATATAGCTCCAAGTAAAGTTACCGATGAACAAAGACAAAAGAGGGGATGCCTTCCGGGGCATCCCCAAGCTTAGGCTCTTGGTTGTCCTTGAATATTACCTTGGGGCGCCTTGGGCATCCCGAAGCTTAGGCTCTTCCCGCTCCTTATTCCACAGTCCATCGAATCTTTACCCAAAACTTGAAAACTTCACAACACAAAACTCAACAGAAAACTCGTAAGCTCTGTTAGTATAGGAAAATAAATCACCACTTAGGTACTGTTGTAAATTCATTCTAAATTCATATTGGTGTAATATCTACTGTATTACAACTTCTGTATGGTTCATACCCTCCGATACTACTCATAGATTCATCAAAATAAGCAAACAACACATAGAAAACAGAATCTGTCAAAAACAGAACAGTCTGTAGTAATCTGTATCATTTGAGTACTTCTGTAACTCCAAAAATTCTGAAATAAATTGGTGGACCTGAGGAATTTATCTATCAATCATCTGCAAAAAGAATCAACCTAAAATCACTCTCCAGTAAAACATGGCAGCTAATCTCGTGAGTGCAAAAGTTTCTGTTTTTTACAGCAAGATCGCAAAGACTTCACCCAAGTCTTCCCAAAGGTTCTACTTGGCACTTTATTGAAACAAAAGCTATAAAAATGATTAATACAGTAGCATAATCATGTGAACACACAAAAACAGTAAGGGTAAATATTGGGTTGTCTCCCAACAAGCGCTTTTCTTTAATGCCTTTCTAGCTAGGCATGATGATTTCAATGATGATCACATAAAATATAAGAACTGAAACATAAAGAGAGCATCATGAAGAATATGACTAACACATTTAAGCCTAACCCACCTCCTATGCATAGGGATTTTGTGAGCAAACAATTTATGGGAACAAGAATCAACTAGAATAGGAAGACAAAATAAGCATAACTTCAAAACTTTTAACACATAGAGATGAAACTTGATATTATTGCAATTCCTCCAAGCATATATTCCTCCCTCATAATAATTTTCAGTAGCATCATGAATAAATTCAACAATATAACCATCATATAAAGCACTATTTTCATGATGCACAAACATATAATTTGTATTACTCTCCACATAAGCAAATTTCTTCTTATGAATAGTAGTGGGAGCAAACTCAACAAAATAACTATCATGTGAGGCATAATCCAATTGAAAATTAAAATCAAGATGACAAGTTTCATGGTTATCATTGTTCTTTATAGCATACATGTCATCACAATAATCATCATAGATAGCAACTTTGTTCTCATAATCAATTGGAACCTTTTTCGAAATAGCGGATTCATCACTAAATAAAGTCATGACCTCTTCAAATGCACTTTCATAATTATCACAATAAGATTCAAAAGTTGACACTCTTAAAGTTGACACTCTTCCAAACCCACTTTCATCAATATAATCATAAATAGGAGGCATGCTATCATCAAAATAAATATTCTCATCAAAACTTGGGGACAAAAAAATATCACCTTCACAAACATAGCATCCCCAAGCTTGTGGCTTTGCATATCATTAGCATCATGGATATCCAAGGAATTCGTACTAACAACATTGCAATCATGCTCATCATTCAAATATTTAGTGCCAAACATTTTAATGCATTCTTCTTTTAACACTTGAGCATAATTTTCGGATTCCTTATTTTCATGAAAGGTATTAAAAAGATGAAGCATATGAGGCACCCTCAATTCCATTTTTTTGTAGTTTTCTTTTATAAACTAAACTAGTGATAAAACAAGAAACTAAAAGATTCGATTGCAAGATCTAAAGATATACCTTCAAGCACTAACCTCCCCGGCAACTGCGCCAGAAATTGCTTGATGTCTACTACGCAACCTGCTGGCTCCGGCCTATTAATGGTGGTTTGGCCCTAGCACTCTTCTTTCATCAAGTCGTCTTTCTGGACCTCTTCGATCTGGCCGCTGACGAGTTCGGGTCTTCCCCATCGAGATCTATACAGATTGGCGATGTCACCTGGATATCTGAATCGGAAAGGCTCGGTCGTCATGGCGCTCTTATTATCAGCCAACACGGCTTAAGAGGGCGCTGCACAAAGCTTCGCTTATTGATGTCATGGGACATGTCTAAGTCAAGATTCCCAACGCATTGATAGAGGTGGAGATAGTCATGGCGCCTGCAATTGGAGTCTTGAAGCTTTGGCGAAAGGGTGTATTGAATGTGATGAAGACCGTGTGCCAGGTGTTTGGTGTCTTGCAACAGCGGCCTCGGCAAGCGGGGGCGGCAGCACTCGAGAGCTGCATTTTTGGTGGTGCTCCTCGAGTACCGAGTCTCGACTCCCATGGTGAAAATCCAAGGTCTAGCCTTTATTGGTTCTACCTGGCAATGACCTTTTTGAAGGCATTATTTTTGGTGAATTCGGACTTTCTACAGGGTGAAAACCCAAAATCTTCGATCGGGCAATGACAAAGTTTATGCATTGTTTCCTTCTTGGAGGCATTACTTTTTGATAACCTCTTTTGTAATCAGGGTGTTGTCTTCGGTGGTGGTTAGAGTGTTGCTGATGCTAGTGATTGATCATCGTGGTGGGGTCTTTTTCTTGTTCTTTTTACTTTTCCTTTTTGGCTGTGTGTATCTTTAATGCCTTTGGACATCTTGTTGGTACAGAGGCCGGGTGTAATTGGTATCTTTGCGATACTAATATATTTCCTTTGTCAAAAAAATATACATGTATCAAAGTACCCAAAGATTTTTGGTGTCAAAGGTTACTTAAAATGGCATCAGAAGATCACACATCATACTATACTAGTATTTGTCTCGACACGGTTCTGTAACACCGACCCACAGGCAATTAATCTGGAGATCACACGTCATATATTCTGGCAACTAGTTTAACTGTGGCAGGGAATTTCTATTTTGCAGGAATGGCAGGGAGCTCGTTCCAGATCGATCACAGACGCAGGGTGGGCATTGGGTGGTTAATTCACCAGATCTGATTTCTTATATTGTCATCTACCATTAATTGGATACCGTATGTGTGCATGGTCCCAATATATCAATCGAACTGGCTTAATGAGTTAATGTGAACGAAATATACACGAATTATACCCATTTATATGTGTACTGCGACTATGGGCATCTCTAAAGGCAATACCTCCGACATTGTAAACTCCCGCGGACGCGTCCAAACACATCCGAAGAACAAGGATATGGGAGCGAGACATTCAACCATGTGCACCAAATGTCGGTCCCAAGACTGGCCTCCTTTATTTGAGACATGCATATGTTAAATAAATAGCATTCTCGGGCCAATGGAGTGCTGCGTGAGAGTGTTGGTAATGCTACTCCAGGCGAAAGCCTAGCCGATGCTTGCTGGCCGGCGACGGTGGCGCCCGTGGGCGTCGCTATCCTCCTTGGAGGCGCCGTCGAGGAGTTTTGCGCTTCCACTGCTCTCGGGTCAAGGTATGCAGGCGAAAGTCATGATCCTGTCAAGGATTGGGCGGTGGCGTTGTCTTCAATGTGGTTTTCCCTATTTGGGGCACCGTCTTCGAAGATCTCGGCCTCTTTTGTGCTTCCTGCAGGTTGGACGTGCACGGCATCACAGTTGGCTAGCAGGCAACCGGTGATGCGAGTAGTTGGTGTTACGACCTGTGCGGCGACGATGATGTTGGCGTGCGAAGCTAGGTCGTGGCTTGTCCTTCTGATGTCGATGATTCTGCGGCAACGATGACTCCATGAGGACGGTTTTCAGCGGGCAGTACTCTTCGGATGATGCGCTGGACTCAGAGGCGGAGCCCGGATTTCACGAAGCCTAGGGCTAAAACTAAGAGGCTATAAATACGCTAAAGAACACTAATTTGAAAAGGAATTCCTCAAGAAAGGCCAAATACCACATATCTTCGAATTTTTTTCTATTAACAAATACTACCTTCATTACAAAATACTAAATGTTTTGGTAGGCTAAAAATGAAACAAAAGTTGTCTAACGTAATTCATTTTAATATCATCAATTCATTGATTTTGTCTCATACAAAAGAACTAGGGACAATTAGTTAATACGAAAAACAAGAGATTACCTCATTTACCCGTCCAACCAGTCGCGGAGATGGAGCAGAACAGGAGGAGAAATAGGAGGGCTGCTCCTTCTGTCAAAAAATAAATAAATAGGAGGCCTGCCCCTATGATGCGAGATGATCCAAGATCCTAAGCGAGATGATCTGGAGAGTAGTAGGTACAGAGGTCCGATCTGTCGAGCAGGGAAACGCGTGGGGCGGTGCAGGAACGTTTCTTATCGACCAGGGCATCAGGCGAGAGATGAAAACGCTAGCGATTTTGCCCCAGGCCCAATTCCGCCCCTGGCTGGACTAGATCCATGCAAGGCTTGCAACTTTCTCCAATGTAGCTCTTCAGCAAAATTGGAGTTGCCTTGTCCTCGGCGTTTCGGTCGACTGCTTGGCTTTTGTTTGTGGCCATGACCGCGTTGTGTGCCCCTTGTGGGGTGTGTATGAGTTTTCGCCTGGTTTTCTTCTTGTTAACCGGGCACATCGATATCTCTTCTTCCTAATCAATGAAAATGGCAAATCTTTTGACTTTTTTCAATAAAATAGCATTTTTTTGCATACGTAAATTGCAAATGTATGCATCAAAATCGAAACGCATTGGATGTTCAACAAATTTTTATATCTAACCGACCTCAAGAGTCGCCGGTGCAACCACATTCCATGCAAAAAGGTCAACTTTTGCATGGACAGCCGACTATGAGTGGCAAATTGTTCACTGCAGCCGGCTACTTTTCATCGGTGGGCTCCTCCAACTCGGCCGCCAAGCTTTAACATCCTTGCATCATAGGCTTACACGATCTTTGCCGCATCAGGATCCAAATCCTCCATCTTCAAGATCAACGTCTTAGCACCGTCCGAGTTTGGCCACGAGCTCAACCCTCTTCTCTTCGACCTTGATCTTCTTCTCCGTCGCTGCCATGAACTTCTCAAACCTCTCGGCCTTATTTTTCTCATTTTTGTCATGGCGCTTGACACATGCATCCTCCCAGAGGGGAGGAAGAAAAAAAATTTAAGGTGTGGCGAACTGTCAACTTAACAAATTTGATGCAAAAACATAAAAGTCAACTCACACTGCACAGAAGCTCTCAATGGCGTCTAGAAGACGCATGCAATGGCAGTGCCCAATCTTCCTTCTGTCTTGGCGGGGGCCTCCGGCTCTAAAGTTAGACTTTGGTGTGATGTTTGTTTGTATTCGATTCGACAATTGGTACCCTTTATCAAGTGGATAGAAGTAGTGATAGATGTGGCCAATATAGCAGCTTCAGACTAACTGATGTATTACTTTGTAAGATCTTTATGTATAATTAATAAAAAGGCTGAATGCATCGCGTAGATGCAGAAGCCGGGGGTCATCCTCCTTTTGGACCGAACACCGGGTCGCATCGTGTTGGCAGTGGAGTCCGTGATACACGGCTAGTCAGTCATGTACTCTTATATACAAGTCAAGGGAAAAAATGCAAGTTGCACACGCAAACAAAATTTTCTCCACCCTGCAAAATAAAATAAAATAAAATTTGTTGTTCTGTTTTGCCGCCAAGTAACGAGAGTTCCAAGGGCGAGCCGCCGAGAGAAACGATCAGGTCATTGTGCAACAGAAGCGAGCTGGTTTGCATACGTCTACGCCGTGAGATGTGCATATGCTAGGCAGCACATCAATCAAGCTACCTGGTTGTGTGCTTCTGATCTAACTGTGTGCTTCCATCTAGCTTTGCTTGGGTGAATCTGTTAGAAGGGAGAGAGAGATTTGGTGTAATAGTTGTTGTATTGCTTGAGCCTCGTGAGCATATATATATAGGAGTACAATGATCTATTTGGAGTACAAGACAAGCCAGAACAAATCCTAGTCTATCTCGTCTTTCCTAATAATCAATATACTCATCATCCCCGGCAGTCATAACGGTAGCGACGCAGACAGTGAGACTGGAGAAAAATCCAAAGGCAAGCGACGGACACCCCTCCACAGTCGTATCGGTCGATGCATCGCGGAGTCGTGGCTGGAGTGGAAACCGACGAGGTTGCTCAAGCAATGCGATAGCCCTTTGTGCCGTTTGTCGTGGTAGCCAAGAGCATAGTTGATGGAACCGTGGTCGAGGTAGCCATGCGAAAAATGTCGTGGTCGATGTCGAGTTGGGGCAGCCGGTGTCGATGAAGTCGCCGTGGAGCCGCAGGCGCAAGGAGGCACCGAGTTAGACATGGACACAGTGGTGTCGAAGTAGTGGTGCGTCGGGAGGAAGACATTGTTGACCACGCGTCGCGGCGGGTTTGCCAAGCCTGGGACACATCATGGACGAAGGCACGCATCGGTGTTGCCAGCACCGGGCATGCGTAGACGGACGAAAACGAAGTTGACGAAGCGCCGCAACAGGCTTGCCAGGCCCGGGGACACGTCGTTGACGAATGCACGCATCGGTGTTTCCAGCACCGGGCATTGTAGACTGGGACCTGCACGAGCTGTACGCCATGTCGGAGAAGTCACAGAGGCCAGCAGAGAAGGACTCGACGACAGTTGCGGCGCCAATCAGCGAGGGGCCGATGTCGCCCGCGGTTGTCGGACTATACGAAGTGGTCGGGGTAGATGTCGACAGCGCTAGCGACGAGCTGGTGCTGGACGAAGACGAACGGGGTGGACGGGCCGCTGCGGCAGCTACTGGGGTAACGATGGCGGCGGCCAAGAAGAGCAGTGGCAGCAGCCTAACGGCGGTGGCTACGTTAGGAGCGCGGTGGTGATGCTCGAAGGAGGCGAAGAACCCGACAGCATGACGAAGACCGGCGTGGACGATGGCATTCTCGCGCCAAGGAAGGCGCGCGCGGAGCATACCACGAGAAGTCGACGCGCAGTGACAGCGGTGGACCGCGGGCCGCAGCGCTACGGCCCGAAGGGGTGACACAGTGGCGGCGGGCGGGTCAGGGCGACGGCAGAAGACCTTGGGGCGGTCGCAGGGACCGCGGGCCGCGACGCTACAGCCCGGCGGGCGGCACAATGCCAAGCGCAGGTCGGTGCAACCGCGGGACGGCCTCGGGACGGTGGTGTGGACCGCGTACACGCCGTACGCCCGGGCGGGTGACGAGCGGCGGCGCGATGGTCGGTGCAGCCACGGGACGGCTCGAGTAGATCGCCGGGAGGCGTGGACCGGGCCGCAGCACTATGGCCCAAAGGGGCAACACAGCGATGACGCTGGTCGGTGCAGCCGGAGAAGAACCACGGGCGGTGGCGCCGCGTCCGATGGGGCGACGCAGCGGCAGCCCGCTGCTCGATCGGTAGAGGGTACACTAAACTTGGGACAGTCTTCAACGGGCCTGCGAAGGTACGCGCAACCGACGGGCCAGGTCGGTCGGACGGCGTAGTTGAGGCGGATCACGGCGGCGGGCGGGTGATCAATCCGATCGCGCGCGAGGTCGGGGACGTCGCTCGATGGAGACAGGGTGGCAGCGGAGTCCGAGATGAAGCCGACGATGCACGGCGGGGGACAACGTGCCGACGAGCGCATCAGCACTGGCACCCGGGCCACTAAAGAAGTGCCGGCGCCCGGGAAAGCGAGGCCCAAGCAACCAATGGAGCAGCGGCGCCCTAGCTCGAGGCAGCCAGGGACGAGGCTGGCGAGGTAACCCGCAGGGCCATCGTGCAGACGCAGCGGAGGCGGGTGGCATGGATCGACTGGCGGACCGATGCGCATGCGGCGGCTATGATTGGCCGCCGCATGGCGCGGGGCTGCTGGGTGGAGGTGATGCAGGTGTCCTGGTCGGAGAGGGCAGAGATGGTCGGCGTAGATCGACGGGCGGGCCGGCGTGTGGACGACGGCCGTGAGGGGCCGCCTGTCACGCGAGGCCGCCTAGTCGGTGTAGAGGTCGGCCGGTCGCGCCGGTGTCGAAGTACAGGCGCACGGGGTTGACAGCGGCGGTGGGCGACGCAAACCGATCAAGCATAGATCGGAAAACCAAAAATAAAAACGCCGATCAAGACAGCCGGCGAGAGAGCAAAAAAACCCGGAGCAAGGGCTCAGAAAAAAGACTCGCTAGGGCAGCCGGTCAACACGACCGTCGGACGAACCCTACGTACGGGCGGCGCGGCCCCCGGCGGCGGTCATGGAGGCCGATCGCCCAAGGGGCGGCGCGCGGGTGCGGAAGCGTAGGGCGGCGGCTAGGGTTGGAACGATTAGGCTGATACCATGTTAGAAGGAAGAGAGAGATTTGGTGGAATAGTTGTTGTATTGCTTGAGCCTCGTGAACATATATATAGAAGTACAATGATCTACTTGGAGTACAAGACAAGCCAAAACAAATCCTAGTCTATCTCATCTTTCCTAATAATCAATATACTCAACAGAATTGATCTAGTGTGATCTAAAACCAACAAGCAGTATATGCTTAGGTATTCGCACGAAGAAAAGTGTATGCTTACGTATAAAAGAAAATTGGTGCCGAATCAAGGTGTGGCGGTCGCCACACCTTGAAAACTGGGCTCCTCTGCCAGTGCATCCTCCTTCTTGGTCGTGATGTCTCACGCCCTCGTTTTGTTGGGTCAGCTGAATAACCATCTTCGTCTTCATTGGCGATGCCGGTAGTCTTGACGGGATTGGCAATGGATAGGAGCCATTGTGGTTTGCATTCAACTACCCAACGATGCATGAAGATGAAGTGCTTCTTCTCCATCTTCAAGAACAATGTGCATGCACAATATGGGTAGCAAAAAAAGACCTGTTCAACTAGTTGCATATCCGGCAAAATGACCAACATGTAGAGCATATCCGTCCAAATGACCAACATATATAATAGTTTACTTGCTCGGTGATTTACGCACCACTTAGCCATCGGCCATAGAGTTGTTTCAAATGGCCGCAATACTTTTTGACAGCCTCTTGAACGGTGTGCCATCGATGGTTCAGCGACTTCGGACCACGATCCCGGATCACTTCTGTGCGACAAGGATCAAAGTGATTGTGCTCATGGAACCAAGCATGAACATCCGCCCAGAAGGTCGAGCCCTTTTGGTCCATGCCATGAAACAAATCAAGCTAATGGTCAACCAAGCATCATACAACAATTCGTCCTCCCTTAAATTGAAACTTCATCCCCTACCCTTCTTCTCTGTTGGGTCGGCACCGGCCAGCCAATCATCCTGCTCAAGGTCCGGATGCTCGGTGTACGAGTCCGGCTGCTTGGTGTACTTGCTAGATTTCTCGTAGTATGTGCCTGTGCCAGTCTCTGGCTAGGAGTCATCCACTTGTCAGTCCTCGAAGCTGCCTTCGTTGTGGATCATGTCCAACATCTCCCCATCGTCATCCACCACCGCACCGCTTCAATGTCGTGCCTTCCAGACGGCATGCTGCAGACCCGTCGCATCCGCTTTGGACCTGCATGAATGTCGCACCCAGCATGGAGGCACTATCGAGAGGATGCGTGTGAGAGGATTTTAGGTCGAACCATGTTGTCGGACGCATACTGGCACGAGTCCGGACGCTCGCAAACCTCCCCCAGGTTTGGTGCCGGTTTCCGGGAATTCAGACATGCGTACGCATCTGTGAAGGTATGCGCGCCACATTGGATGGCAAAAATGGTCCGGACGCGTTGATCTGAAGTTTGCGGGCATTTTGAGGCATGCCCTTGGAGATGCCCTTAGGTACACCGGCATGTCCACAATTTTATTTTTCTGAACATAGATATGCTTATCCTCGTCAAACACCAAGTCATGTTCGAAGTTGACTCAAGGATGAAACCAGCATTTTCCAACTGGAAATTAACATGAAAATAAGTGTCAAACAACCAGAGTCGATCGAATCGTCCAAATTGAAATCGACGTTGAATCAGCAATGTAGATATACAATTCAGATAGCATATCTTGGTCTACACTGGCTATAAAAGCCGGCTGAAACTGGCCGGTTCCCATGGCTCTGGCAACTGCAAGGGGCCATGTCCTCTGCCCAGATTATCAGATGCCAGGTGCTGATGATTTTATACCTTTGCAACATACTACCAAGGATAAACGAATGTCCTTTGACTTAAAAAATTAAGGCGAAAATATGTTCAGTTTATGTAACTGACATTTTGATTACGTACATATAGTATTCTCTGGTCTTATCTTCATCATGTCTAGGTCCTTCCGCGATGAACTTCCACCTCTAAAATACCTCCGAACAATTACTTGCCCGTGTGGTCTCTCTCAGACAGTGTGATACATCACAGCGCCTTCAATTGACGCATCCTCTCCCTGTTCCATGTGCCGTAAACAAAGGCATGATCAGGAAACCTACAGGAAACCACGCAGCATTACGAAGGTTATGCCGTGTTAACCTTTTCTTTCCAAAAGAACATGCCATACTTCCCTGCGACACGACTCCAGAAGCTCTAAGGAATGTCCAGATCAATCTATGAACCAATGTGGAAATTTATAATGTTACCTACAAAAACAGAGCCACGCTTGAGCATTTCTGTCCTGCTAGTAAGCACGAAGTGCGTGACAACACTTGTGTTTCAAAACTCATCTAGCAGAAACAAATATACTATAAAATGATTTTTATTGCAAAATTGAAGGTGCTATGATAGGGAAATATTGAATGAATAGAGCGTATAATTCGGAAACTACTGTAACAAATCTGGAATTCTGGATCAAGATCATGTGCATGGCACTGTACACACTCTAGTGCATGCACTTGTGTGCAATAGTGTGGCCTACATCAAGAAGCGTGTCTTGTTGCAAGATAATATTATGCACACAAAGTATACACACCAGGAATTAACATCATTTAGTATGACCTTAGACTTAAATGAAACATCAGCTGCATGGATAAGTGAACCGAATGGTTGTCATGATCACTCCTGCATCATGCTTCACCCCAGTTTCATTTTTCTTAATTCAGGAATTGCACTTTACAAATGATCCATATCTGAACTTCATTAGAGTAATATACTAAAATTTGCAATCAATATGGGGGATCCGTTTCGTTATTCAGATAACAAAATAGCCATGGCAAAGGAAAAACTAAGTGTACTGTGAATATTATCGGTAATACAGAAGTATCAAACCGAAGGTTGGGTTGCAACAAAGACAATAGTTCGGTCATCAACTTGCCAAAAATCCTTGATAGTCAATCCTATAAGAAAGAGCATTAATCAATTTATATGTGCTACGACACATGTGCACAATCATGAGAGTGCGAACCAATGCCTCCTGTTAGCTATAACAGAGAAGAATAAAAGATTATATGATAATAGCTTAATAAAAGATTATATGATAATAGCTTATATATGTCATGTTGGACAATGGTAATCGCAAGTACAAGCTATACATTGGTTTTGAGAGTAAATAATTGCCACATAAGGAGAGAATAATCCTACTCCATATTACACGAGGTTTCAGTACATCAAGCAAACATACAGATTGTTGAATAAAAAGAATCAGCATAGATTCACAAATTAATCTGCATAAGTCCGCAAACTCGGGACATCAGCACTCGTGATCCAATTGAATACATGCGCAGCTGCTCTCGTGGGCCAGACTTGTATTCCCCATGGTCAAAAGGTGCTATCTTAGGATCAGGAATATATCTAAGTCTGTGACTTCGTAATGATTTTAACCATTAAATTTGTCACAGTATGTGACAAAACTGGAAAGAATTGTGTACCAGACATAAATTGCGTATAGTATGTGGGCAGTCAAGAAAATTTTACTAGCTATAGCGATATTCATCGTCAGCAATATTTGACCACAGAAATGCCATCCTTGCATGTATCTATGCACATATATGAACTGAAGAAAAATAATAAAATAAAATACAATGCGACTCATATGAATGTGAAAAAGAAGAAGAAGCAAAAGTCACCTGGGTGTATCCGGATAATTTTGTGTGAGAACTCTCAACTTATACCCAGTGACATTCAGGGGCAGATCTATCAGCTTAATTAAAGCTCACTTGAATGTCATTCCTTTCTGGATATAATCACGCTTATCCGCTGGGAGGTTTTGGAATACGAGAAATCATTTCACTTTCAAAGCCCGCCAACCAAGTCTATCTATATTCATGCAGAAGGAGATTTAAAGAGGAGCTTCAGTGGATGAAATACATAGCGCATCGAAAAAAAAGTATCAGGGTTTTGATGAATGGATTAACTCATTTCGTAAAACGTTAAGTCTTCTAGACTTGCTTTGTACGGTCATTTTTGTTCTTTTTCGGTTTCTATGTTTAGCTCCTTGGTAATCATGTACAGTGGACTTTTTTTATACTCAAAATACATAAAATATAATGTACGAAAAAATTCTACAGTTCGGCCTAAAAAAATGGAGCCGGTTTTCTTGTTGTCGACCCACCCGTAGCTCCCGAGCCGGCGCCAACTCTTTTATGTTTCTGGCAAAGTCTCAGAGTCAAGGAGCCGCCTTTGGTTCTCAAATTATTACTTTCGTAACGGTATGTGTTAACAAAGCTAGAAATCACTCGTATACGAATTAACAAAAAGTTACTGGATTGAAACTGAAAAAGCTACATGTTATATTGATCACATATAATCATAGCATATAATCATAGGTTGTCTCTCTTGTTCTTCTTGCTAACGCCAACCAACCTTTAACATAAAAATCTAGCGATAAAACAGACAACACGACAATACCAATGGAATAGAACATTGATCGGTTATCTAAACTTTATTAGTCCACCCCTTGAGCAAGTTGGATGTGGTACTTCATGGCATTTTTCTTCTTATTAATGACCTCCTGGATTATAGACCCAAGACAATCAATCCAAATTGGTTTGGGCATGAACGAATCAGCCCCAGCACTCATGAACTCCTCCATGGCATGATCATCAGCTGACACCCCAACAATCAATCCTTGTGTAGCAAAATCAATATCCATTATTGTGCACTCTTGACATGTAGCAGAATTTTGTTATTGTTTTTGTTGTTGCTGTTATTAGGTGCATATACATGGATGCCAACAACAGCAACAACATAAACAACAACAAAATCGTGCAACATCATCAAACTGTACTTGTTTCACCATAGACATGTATGAAACCTATTAATGATCAATCTCTTGTCTGTAAAGAATGTACACAGAACAGGAAGTACTACAAATCGGATGAGAAAAGAAGACAGAAAAACAAATGAAGGAGTAGGGACCTTAAGACCAGATTTAGAGCTTATTATGGAGGAACAGGGGAACGATCGAGCTCCAGCATCAATTGTTGATACTTTTGCATGACAAAATAAAGAGATCTACTGTGCTATACATGTATGAGTTCACATGTTCTTTGAAGTAGCATGTACCATCCATGCCAAATATATGCACAGAGATTGCAATTCCCAAGAAGAATTAAAAAAATCATAAAATGAATTATCTTCTGATAAAAAATTAAAAAATGATGAACACAAACAAAAGAAATGTGGCACATTGAATGAATAAAAAAACAGAGGTTGACTGTGCTGTGGTATACATGGACAAATTGCCATGTTTTTCTTTGCAATATATAGCACCCAAAATATGAGGCTAGATAGCAACCGCACATACAAAAGAAACAAAAAAAACATAGGGAAGAAGAAACAATGCCGATGGCAACATGTATATATGGAACCATATACACATGGATGTCAACAATAATAACATAAAAAGTATTTTGCTACATAGATCAAAATGTACTCAGTTTCATCGTACACATGCTTGCATAGCACTTAATCAGTATCTTAATTATCTGTAAATCATGGAAGCATGAACACAGAAACAACGACTCTTGCAGCTTGAGACTCTGTTGTTGGTGTGCCTTGTACCACCGTATGCCCAGGTATTTATAGGGGGGCAAGGGACGAAAGGCCTCATAGCCAGCCATCCTCTCCACCTTCCGTTCAAAATCACACCAAAACGCTCTATCCCGCTCTCTCCCAAAATAAAAATCAAAATTTAATACTGTATTCGTATCTTTTGGGATTAATGAGCAATATCTCCTGAAATGCAGTGTATATACGCACTGGCCGTTGTTTACATGCAAATACTAGACCCACCGTTTTTTGGTGTCAAATGTTACTGCATCACAGAAGATCACGCCTCTATATTTGTCTGAGCAGCTGGCAATTAATCTGGAGATCGCCTCATATATTGTGGCAGTTTCTTAGTTATGGCAGGGAACCCATTCCAGATCGATAACAGACAGAGCGTGGGAATTCCCCAGATCAGTTTTTTTTTCCTTCTATCACTAATTGGGTAACGTATGTGTGCATGGGCCCAATATATCAATCCAGCTGGCTGAAAGTGAACCAAATACAAGAGCAATTAGACCAAATTATACATGTACTGCGACTGAGGGTTCAAACAAGAACTAGTTTGATCCAAGAATAAGTCTAATTTTATTGATGCATAAAGAAAAATTAAGTTGCATTTCACACAAAAAATGAATATAAACCGCTACAAATGAAAATTCAAAACTGAAATGATTGTTTTGTTGTGAGAGTTCCAGTCCCTATAGTATATGGGTCAACGTGTAAGTTTTAAAACAGCATTACAATATTATTATTTTGAAAAAGGGTGGGTTTTATCGGCTCAAAATAGAGTATCAAGAAGATACATAACACAAAGATCACACACCCGGCCTCTGCATAACTAGGATGCACACAACCAACACCAACTTACACACACGATAAAACATGCGGCAACTAGCAAAGTCATATAAGACCAAAGTTGTGTGTAGGCGAGAAAAAAAAAAGAAAAAAGCCCCAAAGCGATAAGATCCATGATCGGCAAACTACAACAATGAACATATCCACACCAACCATCTCATGGCACCACATGGACGACGAGGTTTTTCAACAGCAACGCCTTCGGGAAGGGTGCGACACTCAAGTGTCGCGGTCACCGGATCCAACCACCAAGGCTAGGATCTAGGTTTTCACCCTGAAGAGCAGTCTAAGCATATCCGAGCAATGTCTTGAACAAGGTAACGACATAAGAAAGCATCGTCATTGCCAGGTATCACCACTCGGGTGTGACCTAGGCTTTTGCCCTGGAGCTGAAGACCGGGTGCTCAAATAGCACCACCTTTGACGTCACTCATGTGTTGTCGCCACCACTTTTCCATGAACTTAGCAGCAACATGCGATGTGACGCCGCCACTGCACACCATCCCTCTGTGTCAAGACATCGTCCATAATTTGTATCTCACCGAAGTCAACAATGGGATCAGGAGAGATGAACCCTCCCAGAGACATTTCGATGACCATCACCGTAATGGGGTCGTAGGAAATGACGGCAGAACAGTTTACAGTCACCACCATTCGACCGTACGATCTGAATCACTAGTTCACCACCACCAAACCATGGACGATAGTGCCGCTGGACGGCCACCTTGACATTCCCCACCACTATCAACATCATAGATAGTGGCATAGAAGACCATGTCAATATAGCCTATGGAGTGGACGGAAAGCGAAGCTTTAGAATGCGACTCCTTGAAGCCGCACGGGCTGATGTTTCAGGACACGCATGACCGGGTCCCATCCGATACAAAGGTCCGGGGGTGTCATGCACCCATCCATAGAGAGGTCCAGGACGGCTGTCGGCTGGAAGAGCGATGAGTTGGGCAGGAGAAGACCACTAGGATCGCCACTCTACCATCCTTTTCCCCGTCAGCGCCGCTCCACATGGGCCGTCCTCCACCTCCTGCACCACAACCAGGGAACCCCCACCTTCTTCGGAGATGGGGCCCGATGCCACAGCGGTGGAAGGGGAGGCCGCAATGGACGGTTGTAAGCGGCGCTAGAGTTTGGCTCCTGGCATTGCCTGGGGAGCAAAGTCCAGGAGCGGTCCTTTTTTTAGGATCTGACTGGGGTTGGATAGTCCACCATGGCTTTGTAGGTGAATAGCAGTACTACATCCATTCCTAAATATAAGTGTTTTTAGATATTCCAATATGGATTACATACGGAGCAAAATGAATGAATCTACACTTTAAATTATGTCTATATACATCCGTATGTAGTCAATATTAAAATCTCTAAAAAGACTAATATTTAGAAATGGAGGGAGTACAATTTTTTCCACACAATTTCCTTAGGAATTTAGTGTGGCCTACCATTGGGTCAAATGGGCTCCACAGGTCGCCTCCGCTGCCTCCTTTTAGGCGCCAGTTGTTATGGTCTTATCTAGCCAGGAAAGACAGGATCGGCGAAAATATATACTTAAACAAAATGAACACATACATCATTGTATTTCATAGATAGTACTAATTGAGCACCAAATCCAAGGGTTCCCACTATCCCCCTTTTTTTAGATCTAAAAAATCATCGAGCAAATGTCTTCACGAGAGATGACATTGTTAGACCTACATGTGGTAGTGAGTAATGATCAATGGCAAGACCGAACTGGAAAATAATGACAAGTAGGCATAGATCAAGTTGTTGACTACATGACGCCAAGGGTGGTTCCCATACAAGTAGTGCGGTATTTCAGCATATAGGTGCAATTCCTTTGAAGGATATGGTTTATCGTGTTGTAGAGGTGCTATATGCTAACTAGCTATTGACAAAAATATCAAGATGAAGGATATATATTATCGCAGAGGAGGGGCTAGAGTTCGGCCGGGGAGGCTATCCTAACCGTAAATTAGGTTTAGAGAAGAAAATAAGGAGATAGAGATGGGTGGAAAAGAGAAAACATGTTAGATAAGGTATAAAAAATAGTGGCATGGCAAATCCGTAGTGAGGTCGACCAATGTGTAACCTTGGGCTATTGCCAAGGGATATGTTATACGTGCCTTGCAATTTAGGTTAAGTTATTATTCCATAGAGCAATGATCGGCCCAAATAAAGATCCTCAGAATTGCTAGATGTTAAAGTGACCCTATATAATAAGTTTGGGACACTAAATGTGCAAGAACACACAGCAATATTAGTTTTTAAAAATGGGGAGCAAAGTACAAAAAACCGGTGAGTAGCATAGAAGTTTAACCTAGTTGAATAACTTACTGAGTTAATAGAACAACTACTAGTGTATTTGGCTGTAGCCTATGTGATGCAAGAAAGCCATGAGAGTGGTCCTGACTATGTCCTGGCTGACTCTGCCTAGATTATCAGATGCTAGGTGGTGATGATTTTGTATCTTTGCAGCATTCTACCGAGGATAAACGAATGTCCTTTGACTTTAAAATATTAAGGCGAAAATATGTTCAATTTATGTAACTGACATTTTGATTATGTACATATAGTATTCGCCGGTCTTATCTTCGTCATGTCTAGCCGCGATGAACTTCCAATTCTAAAACACCTTGGAACAATTACTTGCCCCTGTGGGCTCTCTCAGGCAGCACGATATTGCCATCACAGCGCCTTCAATTGACGCATCCTCTCCCTGTTCCATGTGTCATAAACAAAGGCAAGATCGGGAAAAACTACAGGAAAACCACACAGCATTACAAAGGATATGTTGTGTTAACCTTTTCTTTCCAATAGAACATGTTCCCATACTTCCCTGCAACACAACTCCGAAGCTCAAGAATGTCTAGATCAATCAATGAACCAATGTTTAAATTTACAATGTTACCTACAAAAACAGAGCCACGCTTGAGCATTTCTGTCCTGCCAAGAAGCACGAAGTGCGTGGCAGTGACAACACTTGTGTTTTAAAACTTATCTAGCAGAAACAACAAATATTGTAAAATGAGTTTTATTGCAAAATTGAAGGCGCTATGATGTAACAAATCTGGAATTCTGGATCAGGATCATGTGAATGGCATCGTACACACCCTAGTGCATGCACTTGTGTGCAATAGTGCACCCTATATCAAGAAGTGTGTGTTGTTGCAATATAATATTATGCAGACAGAAAGTATACACACCAGGAATTAACATCATTGAGTATGCCCTTAGGCTTAAATGACACATCAGCTGCATGGATAAGTTTTTTTTTGAACACCACGTTACATTAATTAACCATCTCAAAACATACAATCGTTCGATACAGAATTCACCATACAGGGCGGTACATCATTAACAAGAATACCATCGGATCTATTGTCAAAACTAAACTTAGCTATTATATGAGCCACCATATTGGCGGTCCGACTTATCTTAGCCATTTGAAAGCTATTTATCAACTTGGATAAGCTCAAAGCTTCCTTTTTCAAATCAACCAACGTTGATCTATCAAGGTTCTCCGTTGCAAGGGACGCCACAACAAATGCACAATCAGTCTCTAAAATAATAGGATTGTGAAGAGGGATACCTATGTATAGACCGGCAATGCACGCCCTTAGTTCTGCTTCCTCCACACTCTGACATGACCCAATGAAGTCCCAAGAAGAGAAAATGACTTCCCCAGCCGCATTCCTAACCACCACACCCACACTTGCTTCTCTCCTGCTCTCCACAAAGCTTGCATCAACATTAACTTTTAAAAAACCAATGGGTGGGGGAGTCCAATCTATAGCTCCCGCAATATTAGGTGCCCATCTTAATCCATACATTGAACATTTTCCTTTATTTTTTGAGTCCACCGGAGGCATGGAGTGACATGCGGCAAAACACGCCCAATAATTCCCCACAAAGCTAGCAGAAGCTGAAACTGATTCCTTTCCTTTACCAAATATCAAGTCATTTCTTAAGTGCCAGACTCTCCAGAAGATGAAAATGATTTGGTCGCGCATGACCGGCTTCAATTGACTTAGAAGCACAATAAACCAATCATACCCTGTATATCTGAAGACGTTCTCCGTAGGTAACTCCCAAATGTCCCTCATGGCCATCCGCAACGCAACCGCCTTCGGGCACATGACAAGCGCATGAAAAGTACTTTCATCCTCCATTCCACAAATAGTGCACATCCGAACAGTAGTTTGGTGATGCACCACTCTATTAACCTGGACAGCCAAGCTATCTGTTGCAACCCTCCATGCAAAAATGTGAATCTTCTGTGGGACATTAGCCTTCCTGCATGGATAAGTTAACTGAATGGTTTTCATGATCATTCCTGCATCATGCTTCACCCCAGCAGTGTTCATTTTTCTTAATTCAGAAATTGCACTTTACAAATGATCCATATCTGAACTTTATTAGAGTAATATGCTAAAATTTGTAATCAATATGGGGGTCAGTTTCATTATTCAGATAACAAAATAGTCATGGCAAAGGAAAAACTATGTGTAGAGTGAATATTATCTTTAAAACATAAGTATCATACTGAAGGTGGGATCTTCAACAAAGACAATAGTTCGGTCATCGACTTGCCAAATATCCTTGATAGCCAATCCAGTAAAACAGAGCATTAATCCATTTTTATGTGCTACGATACATGTGCAAAATCATGAGAATGCGAACTAATGCCTCATGTTAGCTATAACAGAGAAGAATAAAAGATTGTATGATAATAGCTTGATAGAAGATTATATGATAATAGCTTATACATGTCATGTTGGCCAATGATAATCGCAAGTACAAGCTCTACATTGGTTTTGAGAGTAAATAGTTGCCATGTAAGGAGAGAATAATTCTACTCCATATTACACGAAAGTTTCTGTACATCAAACAAACATACAGATTGTCGAGTAAAAAGAATCAGCATAGATTCACAAATTAATCTGCATAAGTCCAGCAAACTCAGGACATCAGCATTTGCGATCCAATTGAATACATACGCAGCTGCTCTCGTGGGCCAGACTTGTATTCCCCATGATCAAAAGGTGCTATCTTAGGATCAGCAATATATCTAAGTGCGTGACTTCTATAATGATTTTAACCATTAAATTGTCACAGTATGTGACAAAACTGGAAACAATTGTGTACTGGAAGTAAATTGCATACAGTATGTGGCCAGTCAAGAAAACTTTACTACCTATAGTGATATTCATCATCAACAATATTTGACCATAGACATACCATCCTTGCATGTATCTATGCACATATGAACTGAAGAAAATAATAAAATAAAATACAATGCGACTCATACGAATGTGAAAAGAAGAAGCAAAAGTCCAGGTTTAGTCGGTTAGTACTTTCCACGTGCTAGTGGTGTACTAGTCTGGTTCGAACAATGAGTCCAAATAGTAGACGATACTAGTTTGGTAGCTGAAAGGAGTCTGAGTCAGGTTACTAGTGTTTTGCACCTGCCGTGTGTGTATATATACACAGGCATAGAGGGCTGCGAAGTTGTAACACCGTGAGAGAATGTTGGAATAATCTAAACATGTGTTAGTTTTAACTTGGTAATGTTGGAGTATAATATCCGACCCTCTCCCTCAGATCGGTCTTTTGGTTGCATTGGCTAGAGCATGCACTTCTACATGGTACCCGGCTGGCGCAATTAAAATTGCAGCCCACTTTCGGTCCACGTTTGGGCCTGAGGGAGCCACACGTGAGGGGGAGTATTGACGTATAATGTGCTGCCTAGTCTCTTCCATCATATCGGTCTGATGGATGAACTGGTTAGGTGCATGAACTTACAACCAAGAGGTCCAGGGTTCAAAACCCGGTAAACGCAATAAATAATTGCGGCCCGCCCCCGCTTCCGCTGCCCACGTCATATAGCTCCAAATGAGCATAGACGTGAGGGGGAGGTAAACGCAATAAATAATTGCGGCCTGCCCCCGCTTCCGCTGTCCACGTCATATAGCTCCAAATGAGCATAGACGTGAGGGGGAGTGTTGGAGTATTATGTCCGGCCCTCTCCCTCAGATCGGTCTTTTGGTTGCATTGGCTAGAGCATGCACTTCTACAGGTAAAATTCAGCTAGGTAGGTAAATTCACGTGCTGGTTTGGCTTGCATGCCATCTTGAAGTACCGTACGTGGATGTCGAGTCCGGTAAGGAATAGAAGTGCGATCAGCTTGCCGGTTGATTAGCTTAGGAAGGTGTCCGGATTAGTATGCCCACGTGTGAGTAAGATAGGAAAGTTGAGCTTTTGGTCTGTTCATCAATTTCTAGTACGAGTCAGATTGGGTCGGGTGCCTAGGGCGTTTGTTCGTGTATATATACATGGACGCCTGGGTGAGTTTTGTATCGAACGCCGTGAATCTCAGAGAAAAACAGAAAAGCAATAAAGAGAGGAATTAGAGGTGCGAGACGCACCCTTGGCTATAAGTTTCGTGCACGCATGTTCGTGTTATTCTGATGTGATCGATCCTGTGAGAGAATTTCCAACAGTATCCGGATAATTTTGTGCAGAACTCTCAACTTATACCAGTGACATTCAGGGGCAGATCACTCAGCTTAATTAAAGCTCACTTGAATGTCATTTCTTTCTGGGTATAATCACGCGTATCTGCTGGGCGGTTTCGAATACGAGAAATCATTTCATTTTCAAAGCCCACCAACCAAGTCTATCTATATTCATGTAGAAGGACATTTAAAGAGGAGCTTCAAAGGATGAAATACAGAGCACAGCGAAAAAAATATCAGGGTTTTGATGAATGGATTAATTCCTTTCAGAAACATTTAAGTCTTGTAGACTTGCTTTGTATGGTCCTTTTGTTCTTTTGGCTTCCTATGTTTAGCTCCTTAGTAATCATGTACAGTGGACTTTTCTTTATACTCAAAATACATAAAATATAATGTACGAAGAAATTTCTACAGTTCCGCCTAAAAAATGGAGCCACCCGTAGCTCCAGTCGGCGCCAACTCTTTTATGTTTCGGCAAAGTCTCGAGTCGAGGAGCCGCCTTTGGTAAATTATTACTTTCAGAACGGTATGTGTTAACAAAGCTAGAAATCACTCATATACTGAATTAGCAATAGAACGGACAACACAACAATACCGATGGAATAGAACATCGATCGATCAGCTAAACTTTATTTGTCCACCCCTTGAGCATGTTGGATGTGATACTTCATGGCATTTCTTCTTCTTCTGGATGACCTCCTGGATTATTATTATTTTTTAGAATGAAGGCTCAAGAAGTGACCGGCTTTGAATTAACAAAGCCATCAACCGGCCAGGATTACAAGATCACCAACTTAAAAGGAAAAGCAAGAAGGGAAACAAGTGGTTGATACAAGGAGCAAAGCGAAACAGACTCAAAGGCAGCAGCGATAGCAAGCACGCCATGCTGCCACCAACACCCTACAGGACGACCTACACCAACCGGACAAGCTACGGACTTGAGAGGATGCACCACGCGCAAGCTTCGTGATCGTAGCCAAACTCAAGACAACACTGACCCTCCTCTCGAATTGCCACCGTAAAGGGCCCTGCCCTCTCATCCTGGCTCAAGGATGCCGCACCGGCAGGCGGCAGCTCGGTTCACCCTAGAACCCAGAGGAAGACGTCCAAGCTGCGCATGAAGAAGGAACTAGGAGTAGACCTGCTAGCATAGAGCACACCATTCCGAGCACCGTCATCGTCCTCGGTTAAGCCACACCGAAGGGCTAGAGCTGTCGGCCACAGACGCAGCAACAAGGGTAACAGCGATGAGCCACCGAAGAAAAGGCAGTGAAGCGCTGAGCCAAGTTGCCACCCGCCACCATCACACCCACAATTCGACTCTCTCGCCGCCCCTGCGATCCCCGGACTGCGCCTCCAAGAAGGAACACGACACGGATGTGTCGTCGCCGCACGAATCAGGGGACCTAGGCTTTCACCTAGCAGGGAACGGAAGGAGGGGGAGAAGGATCCTCACCACAGCCTCCAGGGAGGGGTACGGCGCCCAGGGCGTCGCCTGCGATGTGGCTGCGCCGGCCAGGTTTCCCCCGGATCCAACCCCACTCGACGAGATCCGCGCTGCCGGCGCCCGGGAAGAACGGCCAAAGCCACTAGGACCCGGATCCGGCGATGGAAGGAGCAGATCGGGGCGGAGAGGATAAGATGCATCTGGCAACGGCAACCGCGCAGGGGAGGCCGCACACCAGCGACCGTGGACCGACGCCGCCTCGTCCCCCGCGAGACCGAGGGAGGCGCCTCACCAGCTCCAGCCGGAATGGCCTGCCGCCCGGGCCTCCCGGCGCTCTCCGCCCGGGGCCGCCACCGCGGATGCCGAGGCCCTCCACGCTATGTGGAGCCGCTAGATCCCCCGCCACCACCTTCATCGGTGTCGAGCGCACGCCGGCGCACACCTCTGGCGGCGGCGGATGGGAAGAGGAGGGGGGAGGAGGGGTGCGGCGGCGGAGGTTAGGGTTTCCCAGTCGCCTCGGAGGAGTCGACGGGCCGGGGCTTTGAAGTTGTCTGGATCTGGATTATAGATCCAAGACAATCAATCCGCACTGGTTTGGGCACCAAGGAATCAGCCCCAGCACGCATGAACTCCTCCATGGCATGATCATCAGCTGACACCCCAACAATCAATCCTTGTGTAGCACAATCAATATCCATTATTTTGCACCCTAGACATGTAGCAGAATTTTGTTATTGTTTTTGTTGTTTCTGTTATTAGGTGCATATACATGGATGCCAACTACAGCAACAACATAAACAACAACAAAATCGTGCAACATCATCAAACTGTACTTGTTTCACCATAGACATGTATGAAACCTATTAATGATCAATCTCATGTCTGTAAAGAATGTACACAGAACAGTAAGTACTACAAGTCGGATGAGAAAAGAAGACAGAAAAACAAATGAAGGAATAGGGACCTTAAGACCAGATTTAGAGCTTATTATGGCGGAACAGGGAACGATCGAGCTCCAGCATCAATTGTTGATACTTTTGCATGACAAAAATAAAAGAGATCGACTGTGCTATACATGTATAATTTCCCATGTTCTTTGAAGTAACATGTGCAGTAGCATTCAAGCCAAGTATATGCACAGAGAATGGAATTCCCAAGAAGAATTAACACAAAAATCATAACATGAATTATCTTCTGATAAAAAAAAATGATGAGCACAAGCAAAAGAAATGTGGCACTTTGAATGAATACAAAAATAGAGGTCGATTGTGCTGTGCTACACAGAGATAAATTGCCATGTTTTTCTTTGCAATGTATAGCACCCAAACTATGAGGCCAGATAGCAACCACACATACAGAAGAAACGCCAAAAAAAATGTAGAGAAGCAAAGAAACAATGCTAATGGCAACATGTATATATGGAACCATACACACATGGATGTCAACAATAATAACATAAAAAGTATTTTGCTACATAGATCAAAATGTACTCGTTTCATCGTACACATGCTTGTATAGCACTTAATCAGTCTCCTATAGGTAAAGCATGGAGGCACGGACACAGAAAATAGTACATGTTGGGAGAGAACAAGACAGAAAACCACAGAAAGGAATAGGGACCTTGAGGCTAGCTAGCGTTTATCTTGGAATAGGAGAAGAAATGGAGCACTTGCTGCTTGAGACTCTGCTGTTGGTGTGCCTTATCATCGTAGGCCTAGGTATTTATAGGGGCCCAAGGGACGCAAGGCCTCATGGCCAGTCAACCTCTCCACCTTCCGTTCAAAATCACATCAAATGGTTCTATCCTGCTCTCTCCCAAAATAAAAATCAAAATTTAATACTGGATTCAGTATCTTTTGTGATTAATGAGCAATATCTCCAGACATGCAGTGTACTGCATATACGAATAGCATCACAGAAGATCACGCCTCTATATTTGTCTGAGCGGCTGGCAATTAATCTGGAGATCACACCTCATATATTGTGGCAATCAGTTAGTTATGGCAGGGAATTTGTATTTTCCAGGAATGGCAGGGAGCTCGTTCCAGATCGATCGCAGACGCAGGGTGGGTACTGGGTAGTTAATTCGCCAGATCTGATTTCTTATATTGTCATCTACCATTAATTGGATACCGTATGTGTGCATGAGCTAAATATATCAATCGAGCTGTCTTAATGTGAACGAAAGATACACAAATTATACCCAGTTACTATATGTACTGCGACTAAGGGCATCTCGATCGACGTACCTCAGACATTGTAAACGTCCACAGATGCGTCCGGACACGTCCGAGAACAAGGACACGGGAGCCAGCCATCCAACCATGTGCGCCAAATGTCTGTCCCAAGACTGACATCCTCTATTTGAGGCATGCATATATTGAATCAATAGCATTTTTTTTGCATATGTATAATAGTTGCACATATATGCATCAGAATATAAAGCATTGGATGTTCAACAAGTTTTTATATCCAACCGATCTCCAAAGTTGTCGGTCCAGCTGTTCGTGCAAAAAAAGTCAATTTTTGCGTGGACAGCGAGCTATGGGTGGCAAATTCTTCACTGCAGCCGGCTACTCCCTATCGGTGGGCTCCTTCAATTCGTCCGCCATGTGCTTCAACATCCTTACATGGTAGGCTTACACGATCTTCGCCAGATCTGGATCCAAATCGTCAATCTTCAAGGTCAACATCTTAGAATCATCTGAGTTGACCGCGAGCTCAACCTTTTGTCTTTGAGCTTGATCTTCTTCTCCGTCGCCCCATGAACTTATTAAACCTCTCTGTCTTATTTTCCTCATTCATTTCATGGTGCTTAACACATGCATCCTCCTTCGCCATGATGTCCTCGAACTTCTCTGTCATCTTGGCCGTTGTCCTTCTCACTTCCTCCATCCAAAAGCCCTCTTGACCTTCTTGGCTGGCTCAAGCCCTCCTTTCGTTGGGTCGGTTGGATCACCATCTTCGTCTTCATTAGCGATGACGACAATCTGACCAGATTGGCAATGGATAGGAGCCATTGTGGTGTGCATTCAACTTCAACCAACAATGCATGGACAATGTGCACACTCGGTATGGCTAGCAAAAAAAGACATATTCAACTAGTTGCATATCCGGCTAAATGACCAACATGTAGAGCATATGACCAACACAAATAACAATTTACTTGCTCTGTGATTTACATACCACTTGACCATCGGCCTTGGAGTTGTTTCAAATGGCCGCAATACTTGTTAACGGCCTCTTAAATGGTGTATCATGGATGGGCCAGTGACTTCGGACTCCCAGATCACTTCTATGTGATGGGGATTGAAGTGGTTGTGCTCATGGAACCAAGCATGAACATCCGACCAAAAGTTTGAGCCCTTTTTTGTTGGAAATATGCCCTAGAGGCAATAATAAATTGGTTATTATCATATTTCCTTATTCATGATAAATGTTTATTATTCATGCTATAATTGTATTGACATGAAACTTAAATGCATGTGTGAATACATAGACAACACAATGTCCTTAGTGAACCTCTACTAGACTAGCTTGTTGATCAAAGGTGATTATGGTTTCCTAACCATAGACATGAGTTGTCATTTGATAACGGGATCACATCATTAGGAGAATGATGTGATGGACAAGACCCAACTGTAAGTTTAGCATGAAATCGTTTAGTTTATTTGCTATAGATTTTTTCATGTCAAGTATCTATTCCTTAGACCATGAGATCGTGTGTAAGCATACGACACCGGAGGAATACTTAGTGTGTATCCAAACATCACTTCATAACTGGGTGAACACAAAGGTGCTCTACAGGTATCTCCGAAGGTATCTGTTGGGTTGGCATGGATCAAGACTGGGATTTGTCACTCCGTATGACGGAGAGATATCTCTAGGCCCTCTCAGTAATACAACATCTTAAAGATCTTGCAAGCAATGTGACTAATGAGTTAGTCATGGGATTTTGTATTACGGAACGAGTAAAGAGACTTCCCGGTAACGAGATTGAACTAGGTATGAAGATACCACCGATCGAATCTCAGACAAAGGGAATTGCATACGGTAACCGAATCCTTGACATCATGGTTCAAACGATAAGAGATCTTCGTGGAATATGTAGGAATCAATATGGGCATCCAGGTCCCTCTATTGGTTATTCACCGGAGAGGTGTCTCAGTCATGACTACATGCTTCCCAAACCCGCAGGGTCGCACGCTTAACGTTCATTGACGCTAGAGTAGTATCGGGATATTTGATGATTGGTAACCAAATGTTGTTCAGAGTCCCAGATGAGACCCCAGATGTCACGAGGAGTCTCGGAATGGTCGAGAGGTAAAGATTTATATATGGAAAGTCATATTTTGGGTTCCGGAAAAAGATGCAGTTTTTTTGGTATACTCTGAAGCTTCTAGAAGGTTCCGAAGGATTCTGGAGGGGTCCGGAAGAACACAAGTGGGTCCACCATGACCCAAGGGCTGGCATAAGCTGAGGAGAGGTGCCCTGGCCTTCTAGTTCTAGGCGCACCAAGTCCTCAAAATACCATGTGGCCAGGGAAAAAGGGGAGTCCTAGTACGAATATGTTTGGACTTGGAGTCCAAGTCCTCTCTCCCTTGGCTGCGCCCTAGGGCTTGGGGGGCTGTTCCCCATGCCCCTCCACCTATATATAGAGGGGAGGGGTGCCCCAAGAGGACACACCAAGCCCTTGGCGCCCCTCTCTCTCCTGTTACTCCGTAGTTCCTCCGTCCTTGTTCTAGTAGCGCTTGGCAAAGCCGTGCTGAACTAGCTCCATCACCACCATCACCACCACGCCATGGTGCTGGTTGTGATCCCATCTACTTCTCCGCCTTCTCTTCCTGGATCAAGGAGGAGCAGAATTCATCGAGACACACGTGTGCTAAACTCGGAGGTACCGTCCGTTTGGCACTAGATCGGTTGGATCATGATCAGATGGCAAAGAGTATAACCACATCAACCACGTTATATATGCTTCCAATTTTGGCCTATGAGGGTGCGTATACACACTCTCCGCCTCATTGATATGCTTCTCCTAGATAGATCTTGGGTGTTCAGAGGAAATTTTTGATTTTCATGCGTTGTTCCCCATCGGTGGCATCATGAGCTAGGTCTATGCGTAGATGTATATGCCTTGGTAGAACCCAAAGAGTTGTGGGCGTTGATGCTCAAATTTCTTACCTCTCTTGTCTTTTGTATTCGACAGTATTGTGGGATGAAGCGGCTCAGACCAACCATACATGTCCTCGCACATGAGACTGGTTCCACCGACTAACATTCAACTTGTTTTGCATAAGGTGGCTAGCGGGTGTCTCTCTCCTACTTTAGTTGAATCTAATATGATGAAGACGGTCCTTATAGAAGGTTAAAAGGCAACTTGATTATCGCCGTTGTGGCTTTACGAGGTTAAGAATGGTTCTTGCTAGTTGCCCATAGCAGCCACGTAGAGTTTGCAACAACAAAGTAGAGAACGTCTAACTTGTTTTTGCAGGGCACATATGTTGTGATCTAGTATGGCCAAAATGTAGTGTGATATATGTTGATGTATGAGATGATCATGTTTTGTAATAGGTTCACGACTTGCATGTTGATGAGTATGGCAACTGGCAGGAGCCGTAGGGTTGTCTTTAATTTATTAATCGCCATGTAATTTCTTTACTTTATCGCTATGCATTAGCAATAGTTGTAGAAGCAATAGTTGACAGAGACGACCACACGATGACACGATGATGGAAATCATGATGATGGAGATCATGGTGTCATGTTGGTGACGACGGAGATCATGCTGATTCTTCTGAGATCAAAGGCACGAGATGATAATGGTCATATCATGTCACGTATTGATTGCATGTGATGTTTATCCTTTTTATGCATCTTATTTTGATTAGAACGACGATAGCATTATAAGATGATCCCTTCAATTAATTTTGAGAAATTGTGTTCTCCCTGAGTATGCACCATTGCAAAACTTCGTCATATCGAAGCACCTCGTGATGATCAGATGTGATAGATGACTCTGTGTTCGCATACAGCGGGTGTAAGTCGGTTTTACACATGCAGAATAATTGGGTTAAACTTGATGAGCCTAGCATGTACAGACATGGCATCGGAACATAGGAGGCCGAAAGGTTGAACATGAGTCATATAGTAGATATGATCAACATGAAGATGTTCACCATTGATGACTACCCCATCTCACGTGATGATCGGACATGGGTTAGTTGATTTGGATCATGTGTCACTTAGAACTTGAGGGATCTTGATATAAGTGGGAGTTCATTAGTAATTTGATTAACTAAACTAAAATATTCTTAGTCTTAATTGTCTTTGCAAAATTTGTGTTGTAGATCAATGGCCCGCGCTGTATCCCCTGAATTTTAATGTGTTCCTAAGGAAGGCTAAGTTGAAAGATGATGGAAGCTACTATGCGGACTGGGTCCATAACTTGAGGATTATCCTCATTGCCGCATAGAAGGCTTATGTCCGTAACTTGAGGATTATCCTCATTGCTGGTTGAAACGTCCATTTTGCATCATGCTTTTATATAAATATTTATTGCATTATGGGTTGTTACTACAATTATATCACAATACTTATGCCTTTTTCTTTCTTATTTTACAAGTTTTACATGAAGAGGGAGAATGCTGGCAGCCGGAATTCTGGACTGGAAAAGGAGCAAATATTAGAGACCTATTATGCACAACTCCAAAAGTCCGTAAACTTCACGGAGATCAGTTTTGTAATATATATAAAATATTGGGCGAAGAAAGCACCAGAGGGGGGTCACCAGTCAGCCACAAGGGTGGAGGGTGCGCCCTACCCCCTGGGCGCGGCCCCCTACCTCGTGGGCCCCCTGGCAGGCCTCCAACTCCCATCTTCTCCTATATGGTGTCTTTTGCCCTGGAAAAAACAGAGAGAAGCTTTCGGGACGAAGCGCCGCCGTCTTGAGGCGGAACCTGGGCAAGACCAATCTAGGGCTCCGGCGGAGCTGTTCTGCCGGGGAAACATCCCTTCGAGAGGGGGAAATCATCGCCATCGTCATCACCATCGATCCTCTCACTGAGAGGGATTAAATCTCCATCAACATCTTCACCAGCACCATCTCCTCTCAAACCCTTGTTCATCTCTTGTATCCGATCTTTGTCTCAAAACCTCAAATTGGTACCTGTGGGTTGCTAGTAGTGTTGCCTGGTAGTTGATGCTAGTTGGTTTATTTGGTGGAAGATCATATGTTCAGATCCTTAATGCTTATTAATACCCCTTTGATTATGAAAATGAATATGCTTTGTGAGTAGTTACATTTGTTCCTGAGGACATGGGAGAAGTCTTGTTATAAGTAATCACGTGAATTTGGTATTTGTTCGATATTTTGATGAGATGTATGTTGTCTCTCCTCTAGTGGTGTTATGTGAACGTCGACTACATGACACTTCACCATGATTTGGGCCTAGGGGAAGGCATTGGGAAGTAATAAGTAGATGATGGGTTGCTAGAGTGACAGAAGCTTAAACCCTAATTTATGCATTGCTTCGTAAGGGGATGATTTGGATCCATATGTTTCAAGCTATGGTTAGGTTTACCTTATTCTTCTTTCAGTAGTTGTGGATGCTTGCGAGAGGGGTTAATCATAAGTGGGAGGCTTGTCCAAGGAAGGACAACACCCAAGCACCGGTCCACCCACATATCAAATTATCAAAGTAACAAACGCGAATCATATGAGCATGATGAAAACTAGCATGACAATAATTCCCATGTGTCCTCGGGAGCGCTTTGCTTTATATAAGAGTTCGTCCAGGCTTGTCCTTTGCTACAAAAAGGATTGGGCCACCTTGCTGCACCTTAGCTACTTTTGTTACTTGTTACCCGTTACGAATTACCTTATCACAAAACTATCTGTTATTGATAATTGTGCTTGCAGAGAATACCTTGCTGAAAACCGCTTGTCATTTTCTTCTACTCCTCATTGGGTTCGACACTCTTACTTATCAAAAGGAATAAGATTGATCCCCTGTACTTGTGGATCATCAAGACACTTTTCTGGCGCCGTTGCCGGGGAGTGAAGCGCCTTTGATAAGTGGAATTTGGTAAGGAAACATTTATATAGTGTGCTGAAATTTACTGTCACTTGTTACTATGGAAAATAATCCTTTGAGGGGCTTGTTCGGGGTATCTTCACCTCGACCAGAAGAGCAAAGAGTTGCTCCTCAACCTACTGAACCTACTGAAAATGTTTACTTTGAAACTTCGGGTATGATAGAAAAACTGCTAGCTAATCCTTATACAGGTGATGGAACATTACATCCCGATATGCACCTAATCTATGTGGATGAAGTTTGTGGATTATTTAAGCTTGCAGGTATGCCAAAGATGTTGTCAAGAAGAAGGTCTTCCCTTTATCTTTGAAGGGAAAGGCATTGACATGATATAGGATATGTGATGATATTGGATCATGGAACTACAACCGATTGAAATTGGAATTTCATCAGAAGTTTTATCTTATGCATCTGGTTCATCGTGATCGGAATTATATATATAGTTTTTGGCCTTGTGAAGGAGAAAGTATTGCTCAAGCTTGGGGGAGGCTTAAGTCAATATTATATTCATGCCCCAATCATGAGCTCTCAAGAGAAATTATTATTCAAAAAATTTATGCTCGGCTTTCTCCTAATGATCGTTCCATGCTCGATACTTCTTGTACTGATTCTTTTATGATGAAGGCTACTGAATTCAAATGGGATTTACTAGAAAGAATTAAACGCAACTCTGAAGATTGGAAACTCGATGAAGGTAAGGAGTCAGGTATAAACCTTAAGTTTCATTGTGTTAAATCTTTTATGGATGCCGATGCTTTTCATCATTTTAGCACTAAATATGGACTTGACTCTGAGATAGTAGCTTCTTTCTGTAAATCATTTGCCACTCATGTTGTTCTCTCTAAGGAGAAGTGGTTTAAATATCATCCTCCCATTGAATTAAAAGTAGTAGAACCTATTAAAGTTGAAGAAGAAACTATTACTTATAATGTTGATCCTATTGTCCCTACTGCTTATATAGAGAAACCACCTTTTTCTATTAGAATAAAGGATCATGCTAAAGCTTCAACTGTGGTTCGTAAGAGTAATACTAGACACCTACACCTCCTGAGCAAATTAAAGTTGAACCTAGTATTGCTATGGTTAAAGATCTCTTGGTCGATAATATTGATGGGCATATTATTTATTTCTATGATGAAGCTGCTAGGATTGCTAAACCCGACACTAAAGATAAACATAGACTCATTGTTGGCATGCCTGTTGTTTCTGTTGAAATAGGAGATCATTGTTATCATGGCTTATGTGATATGGGTGCTAGTGTGAGTGCGATTCCTCATTCCTTATACAAAGAAATTATGCATGATATTGCACCTGCTGAGATAGAAGGCATTGGTGTTACTATTAAACTTGATAATAGAGATACTATTTCATCAGTTGAGATTGTTAGAGATGTTTAAGTCTTGTGTGGGAAATTAAAATACCCTACTTATTTTCTTGTTCTTGGTTCCCCACGGGATAGCTTTTGTCCCATTATATTGTTGGGGAACGTAGTAATTTCAAAATTTTCCTACGCACACGCAAGATCATGGTGATGCATAGCAACGAGAGGGGAGAGTGTTGTCCACGTACCCTCGTAGACCGAAAGCGGAAGCGTTAGAACAACGCGGTTGATGTAGTCGTACGTCTTCACGGCCCGACCGATCAAGCACCGAAACTACAGCACCTCCGAGTTCTAGCACACGTTCAGCTCGATGACGTCCCTCGTACTCCAATCCAGCCGAGTGTCGAGGGAGAGTTGCGTCAGCACGATGACGTGGTGACAATATTGATGTTCTACCATCGCAGGGCTTCGCCTAAGCACCGCTACAATATTATCGAGGAGGACTATGGTGGAGGGGGGCACCGCACACGGCTAAGAGATCAAGAGATCAATTGTTGTGTCTATGGGGTGCCCCCCTGGCCCTGTATATAAAGGAGCTAGGGGAGGCGGGTTGCCAAGCAGGATGGCGCCAGGGGAAGTCCTACTCCCACCGGGAGTAGGACTCCTCCTTTCCTAGAAGGAGTAGGAGAGAAGGAAGGGAAGGGAGAAGGAAGGAAGGAGGGGCAGCCCTCCCCTAGTCCAGTCGGACTAGGCCTTGGGGCGCGGCCTGCCCAAGGCAACCCCTCTCTTTCCCGTATGGCCCAATAAGGCCCAATAGTTCTCCCGGCGAATTCCCGTAACTCTCCGGTGCTCCGAAAAATACCCGAATCACTCGGAACCTTTCCGAAGTCCGAATATAGTCGTCAAACATATCGATGTTTACGTCTCGACCATTTTGACACTCCTCGTCATGTCCCCGATCTCATCCAGGACTCCGAACTCCTTCGGTACATCAAAACTCATAAACTCATAATAAAACTGTCACCGAAACCTTAAGCGTGTGGACCCTATAGGTTCGAGAACTATGTAGACATGACCGAAACACGTTTCCGGTCAATAACCAATAGAGGAACCTGGATGCTCATATTGGCTCCTACATATTCTACGAAGGTCTTTATCGGTCAAACCGCATAACAACATACGTTGTTCCCTTTGTCATCGATATGTTACTTGCCCGAGATTTGATCGTCGGTATCTCAATACCTAGTTCAATCTCATTACCGGCAAGTCTCTTTACTCGTTATGTAATGCATCATTCCGTAACTAACTCATTAGCTACATTGCTTGCAAGGCTTATAGTGATGTGCATTACCGAGAGGGCCCAAAGATACCTCTCCGACAATCGGAGTGACAAAACCTAATCTCGAAATACGCCAACTCAACATGTACCTTTGGAGACACCTGTAGAGCTGCTTTATAATCACCCAGTTACGTTGTGATGTTTGGTAGCACACAAAGTGTTCCTCCGGTAAACGGGAGTTGCATAATCTCATAGTTGTAGGAACATGATAAGTCATGAAGAAAGCAATAGCAACATACTAAACGATCAAGTGCTAAGCTAACGGAATGGGTCATGTCAATCACATCATTCTACTAATGATGTGATCCCGTTAATCAAATGACAACTCATGTCTATGGTTAGGAAACATAACCATATTTGATTAATGAGCTAGTCTAGTAGAGGCATACTAGTGACAATATGTTTGTCTATGTATTCACACATGTATCATGTTTCCGGTTAATACAATTCTAGCATGAATAATAAACATTTATCATGATATAAGGAAATAAATAATAACTTTATTATTGCCTCTAGGGCATATTTCCTTCATATATTTGGTAGGCCCTTCTTGAACACTGTTAATGCTAAGATAGACTGCGAAAAGGATATTGTTACTGTTGGTTTAGTAAATGCTTAGTTGAACTACTAGTTGAATTAATTAATATAATTACTAGTTTATTTTTAGTAAATGCTTAGTTGAACTAGTTGAATTAATAGATTTTTCTGTTAATAGATTTTTTTCTGTTAATATTTTTTTTTCTGTTAATAGATTTTTTGGTGATATTATTATTGAATATGCATGTTTGGTGATACTATTGTTAATAGTTTTTTGGGTGATATTTAGATTGTTTAATTAATTTTGTTCATAGAATTTTAATGATTTTTTTGTTCATAGTATTTAGAAAAAGGAAAAAAAGAAGAAGTAGTTTATTTATAGTTGAACTAGCTAGTTGATTTAATAAACTAATTTATTTTACTATATATAGAAGTAGTTTGTTTTTAGTAAGTACTACTTATTTATTTATAGTAAGTGCCTAGTAGTTGAACTAGATAGTTCAACTAGATAGTTGACTAATAAAACTAAATTATGAACGTAGGCCGGAAATGTCGTACTCATCGGACGATGATAACCGCCCGGGGGAGTGCGACTGGTGCCACGACAACCGAGGTATCTGCGACAGGTTCATTGAGCTGGATGAATATCGGCGCTTCAGCATTAACCTCGAGGAGACTTGCGATGTTCATACGGTACGCAACGACGACAATAGTTTTTTTCGTAATTAAGCACGACTTCAACTATTTTAACGTGTATTTTTCATCTTTCCAATTCGACTAGCTTATCCCATGCTTTGCAAGACGCTATGTCTTGGAGAGGATGGGTATTGAAGACCATGAAAATTTCGAAACCAAATTTTTTTTCCTAAGTACCGAACATGGCGTGGATTTTCAAGTAAAGCTGTACAATGCTCAGAGTGTAATCCATTTTGGTTGCAAAAATTGGGATGCATTTTGCAAGATGTATGGTCTTGATGAGGGTATGACTATCACCATGGATCTTGGTGATCCTACAATCGAGCAAGAGACACCTACAATTTGGGTCTTTGTGGATACACCTCCAGTTCTTCCCTCATGTGAGCTAAACATAGTTATTAAGTAATTTATATTGTTTATTTCGAAATATATAGTTGACAACTTATCTCCATTGACAGCTTATTTTAATTCTTCAAAGAATGTGCGGAAGATGGTAGATGTAACGTACTACACGAAGGCTGCGAATTAACTTATCGGGAGAAACGACATCTGGTCGGATTTTGTACTGATCTTGAGAATTACAATATCTACAATCAAACTCCTCAACATTATGGTCAATACGTGCCACTAGTGCACGTGTTGAACTACTGGTAACTACCATTAAGATTATTTTTTACTATTACAACATCCGTGCATCTTTTTGCACACTTCTAAAACTAGTACATCATTGCTAACTACAAAGTTATTATTATGTTTTTCAACAGATAATCCCGAGTGAATGTGTGCCTCATCCGATGTATACGCGTGGTAGCCTTCATGTTTTGAACATACTACCAGGTCGTCCTACGAATCTCAACTGTCCTTACCGGGTTTCTAAAAGAAGTGGAGACATAACAATCAAAGAATGGAAAAATGTATGGATCTGTCGTAAGGAGCTTCTTGGAAGCAATAAGCAGCGAAAGGCAAGAATTGGAGACAGGATGATCGCCATTCTTCATAATGGAGAGTCGGGTCTATATTGTTTTATGCTATTTTACCTTAAGGGTGTTTATGTCCTACCGACATCGATGATCATGTGCTAAGAACAATTATGTAGGGTTGGGTTCGATGACTATATATGAGGATGATGATCGTATGACTTATTATTAATAACGAGTAGAAGTTGTATGATGATGCATGATTAGTAGGACTTGTTATTATATATATATATGATGATGTAATGATGCAAAAGCATACATGAGCAAGTTATATCTGCGGGTGCAATGAACATAGCAGCAGTGTTGATAAATAATTAAAGAATGCATGATGTATATATGATGCATAACGTGTACAATGTGTAGTATCGTAAAATACCAGCAAACGAAAAAGAATTAAAATGGAAACACAAAATTAAATGAAAAAGAAATCATAAAAACTAAAAACCCACCAAACCTTATAGTACCGGTTGGTATTACCAACCGGTACTAAAGGGCTCCAGGCCCCCTGCGCTGGCTAGTGCCACGTGGTCGCCCTTTAGCACCGGTTCGTGCTGAACCGGTGCTAAGGGGGGGCCTTTAGTGACCACTAATTAGTGCCGGTTATGTAACCGACACTATAGGGCCTTACGAACCGGTGCTAATGCCCGGTTCTGCACTAGTGAGTGAGAGAGAGAGAGAGAGAGAGAGAGGGAGAGAGAGATCAAACACATAGCTACTGGTACATACCCTCAGCACCGAGGGTGAACTACTCCCTCCTCGTCATGGAGAGTGTCGGGATGATGAAGATGGCCACCGGTGAGGGATCCCCCCTCTGGCAGGGTGCCGGAACAGGGTCCCGATTGGTTTTTGGTGGCTGCAGAGGCTTGCGGCGGCGGAACTCCCAATCTCAGTTATTTTCTGGAGGTTTCTGTATTTATAGGAATTTTTGGCGTATGTCTCACGTCAGGGGGGGTCTCCGAGTCATCCACGAGATAGGGGCACATGCCCAGGGGGGTAGGGAGCCCCCCACCCTCGTGGACGGCCCGGGACTCTTCTGGCCCAACTCTTTTACTCCGGGGGCTTCTTTTGGTCCATAAAAAATCATCAAAATTCGGCACGTCAATTGGACTCCATTTGGTATTCCTTTTCTGCGATACTCAAAAACAAGGGAAAAAAACAGTAACTGGCACTAGGCTCTAAGTTAATAGGTTAGTCCCAAAAATCATATAAAATAGCATATAAATGCATATAAAACATCCTAGATGGATAATATAATAGCATGGAACAACCAAAAATTATAGATACGTTGGAGACGTATCAAGCATCCCCAAACTTAATTCCTGCTCGTCCTCGAGTAGGTAAATGATAAAAATAGAATTTTTGATGTGGAATGCTACCTAACATAATCTTCAATGTAATTTTCCTTATTGTGGCAGGAATGTTCAGATCCGAAAGATCCAAGACAAAAGTTTAATATTGACATAAAACAATAATACTTCAAGCATACTAACCAAGCAATTATGTCTTCTCAAAATAACATTAGCCAAAGAAAGCTCGTCCCTACAAAATCATATAGTTTGGTCATGCTTCATTTTCGTCACACAAAATGCTCCCATCATGCACAACCCTGATGACAAGCCAAGCAATTGTTTCATACTTTAGTATTCTCAAACTTTTCAACTTTCACGCAATATATCAGCGCAAGCAATGGACATAGCACTATAGGTGGAACAGAATATGATGATGGAGGTTGTGTGGAGGAGACATCAAAGAGAAAGTCTCACATCAACGCGGCTAATCAACGGGCTATGGAGATGCCCATCAATTGATGTCAATGCGAGGAGTAGGGTTTGCCATGCAAGGGATGCACTAGAGCTATAAATGTATGAAAGCTCAACAAAATAAACTAAGTGGGTGTGCATCCAACTTTCTTGCTCACGAAGACCTCGGGCATTTTGAGGAAGCCCATTATTGGAATATACAAGCCAAGTTCTATAATGAAAAATTCCCACTAGTATATGAAAGTGACAAAATAAGAGACTCTCTATCATGAAGATCATGGTGCTACTTTGAAGCACAAGTGTGGAAAAAGGATAGTAACATTGCCCCTTCTCTCTTTTTCTCTCATTTTTTATATTTTTTTATTATTATTTTATTTGGGCCTTCTCTCTCTTTTTTATGGCCTCTTTATTTTCGTCTGGAGTCTCATCCCGACTTGTGGGGGAATCATAGTCTCCATCATCCTTTCCTCACTGGGACAATGCTCTAATAATGATGATCATCACACTTTATTTACTTACAACTCAAGAATTACAACTCGGTACTTAGAACAAAAATATGACTCTATGTGAATGCCTCCGGCGGTGTACCGGGATGTGCAATGAATCAAGAGTGACATGTATGAGAAATTATGAACAGTGGCTTTGCCACAAATATGATGTCAACTCCATGATCATGCAAGGCAATATGACAATGAAGAAGCATGTCATAATAAACGGAATGGTGGAAAGTTGCATGGCAGTATATCTCGGAATGGCTGTGGAAATCCCATAATAGGTAGGTATGGTGGATGTTTTGAGGAAGATATAGGGAGGCTTATGTGTGATAGAGCGTATCATATCACGGGGTTTGGACGCACCGGCGAAGTTTGCATCAACTCTCGAGGTGAGAAGGGCAATGCATGGTACCGAAGAGGCTAGCAGTGATGGAAGGGTGAGAGTGCGTATAATCCATGGACTCAACATTAGTCATAAAGAAATCACATACTTATTACAAAAATCTAGAAGTCATCAAAACCAGGCACATGCTCCTATGGGGATAGATTGGTAGGAAAAGACCACCTCGTCACGACCGCCACTCATAAGGAAAGCAATCAAAGAACACCTCATGCTCCAAATTCATCACACAACAGTTACCATACGTGCATGCTACGGGACTTGCAAACCTCAACACAAGTATTTCTCAATTTCACAATTACTCAACTAGCATGACTCTAATATCACCATATTTATATCTCAAAACAATTATCGAGTATCAAACTTCTCATAGTTTTTAATGCACTCTATATGAAAGATTTTATTACACCCATCTTGAATGCCCATCATATTAGGACTAAATTCATAACCAAAGCAAATTACCATGTTGTTTAAGACTCTCAAAATAATATAAGTGAAGCATAAGAGTTCATCTATTTCTTCAAAATAAAACCACCGCCGTGCTCTAAAAAGATATAAGTGAAGCACTAGAGTAGACGACAAACTACTCCGAAAGATATAAGTGAAGATCAACGAGTAATTACATAATTATGTAACTATGTGAAGACTCTCTAACATTTAAGAATTTCAGATCTTGGTATTTCATTCAAATAGCAAGCAAAACAAAATAAAATAAAATGACGCTCCAAGCAAAAGACATATCATGTGGTGAATAAAAATATAGCTCCAAGTAAAGTTACCGATGAACAAAGACAAAAGAGGGGATGCCTTCCGGGCATCCCCAAGCTTAAACTCTTGGTTGTCCTTGAATATTACCTTGGGGCGCCTTGGGCATCCCGAAGCTTAGGCTCTTCCCGCTCCTTATTCCACAGTCCATCGAATCTTTACCCAAAACTTGAAAACTTCACAACACAAAACTCAACAGAAAACTCGTAAGCTCTGTTAGTATAGGAAAATAAATCACCACTTAGGTACTGTTGTAAATTCATTCTAAATTCATATTGGTGTAATATCTACTGTATTACAACTTCTGTATGGTTCATACCCTCCGATACTACTCATAGATTCATCAAAATAAGCAAACAACACATAGAAAACAGAATCTGTCAAAAACAGAACAGTCTGTAGTAATCTGTATCATTTGAGTACTTCTGTAACTCCAAAAATTCTGAAATAAATTGGTGGACCTGAGGAATTTATCTATCAATCATCTGCAAAAAGAATCAACCTAAAATCACTCTCCAGTAAAACATGGCAGCTAATCTCGTGAGTGCAAAAGTTTCTGTTTTTTACAGCAAGATCGCAAAGACTTCACCCAAGTCTTCCCAAAGGTTCTACTTGGCACTTTATTGAAACAAAAGCTATAAAAATGATTAATACAGTAGCATAATCATGTGAACACACAAAAACAGTAAGGGTAAATATTGGGTTGTCTCCCAACAAGCGCTTTTCTTTAATGCCTTTCTAGCTAGGCATGATGATTTCAATGATGATCACATAAAATATAAGAACTGAAACATAAAGAGAGCATCATGAAGAATATGACTAACACATTTAAGCCTAACCCACCTCCTATGCATAGGGATTTTGTGAGCAAACAATTTATGGGAACAAGAATCAACTAGAATAGGAAGACAAAATAAGCATAACTTCAAAACTTTTAACACATAGAGATGAAACTTGATATTATTGCAATTCCTGCAAGCATATATTCCTCCCTCATAATAATTTTCAGTAGCATCATGAATAAATTCAACAATATAACCATCATATAAAGCACTATTTTCATGATGCACAAACATATAATTTGTATTACTCTCCACATAAGCAAATTTCTTCTTATGAATAGTAGTGGGAGCAAACTCAACAAAATAACTATCATGTGAGGCATAATCCAATTGAAAATTAAAATCAAGATGACAAGTTTCATGGTTATCATTGTTCTTTATAGCATACATGTCATCACAATAATCATCATAGATAGCAACTTTGTTCTCATAATCAATTGGAACCTTTTTCGAAATAGCGGATTCATCACTAAATAAAGTCATGACCTCTTCAAATGCACTTTCATAATTATCACAATAAGATTCAAAAGTTGACACTCTTAAAGTTGACACTCTTCCAAACCCACTTTCATCAATATAATCATAAATAGGAGGCATGCTATCATCAAAATAAATATTCTCATCAAAACTTGGGGGACAAAAAAAAATATCACCTTCGTCAAACATAGCATCCCCAAGCTTGTGGCTTTGCATATCATTAGCATCATGGATATCCAAGGAATTCGTACTAACAACATTGCAATCATGCTCATCATTCAAATATTTAGTGCCAAACATTTTAATGCATTCTTCTTTTAACACTTGAGCATAATTTTCGGATTCCTTATTTTCATGAAAGGTATTAAAAAGATGAAGCATATGAGGCACCCTCAATTCCATTTTTTTGTAGTTTTCTTTTATAAACTAAACTAGTGATAAAACAAGAAACTAAAAGATTCGATTGCAAGATCTAAAGATATACCTTCAAGCACTAACCTCCCCGGCAACTGCGCCAGAAATTGCTTGATGTCTACTACACAACCTGCTGGCTCCGGCCTATTAATGGTGGTTTGGCCCTAGCACTCTTCTTTCGTCAAGTCGTCTTTCTGGACCTCTTCGATCTGGCCGCTGACGAGTTCGGGTCTTCCCCATCAGAGATCTATACAGATTGGCGTATGTCACCCTGGATATCTGAATCGGAAAGGCTCCGGTCGTGCGCGCTCTTATTATCAGCCAACACGGCTTAAGAGGGCGCGGCACAAAGCTTCGCTTTCTTATTGATGTCATGGGACATGTCTAAGTCAAGATTCCCAACGCATTGATAGAGGTGGAGATAGTCATGGCGCCTGCAATTGGAGTCTTGAAGCTTTGGCGAAAGGGTGTATTGAATGTGATGAAGACCGTGTGCCAGGTGTTTGGTGTCTTGCAACAGCGGCCTCGGCAAGCGGGGGCGGCAGCACTGGAGAGCTGCATTTTTGGTGGTGCTCCTCGAGTACCGAGTCTCGACTCCCAGGGTGAAAATCCAAGGTCTAGCCTTTATTGGTTCTACCTGGCAATGACCTTTTTGAAGGCATTATTTTTGGTGAATTCGGACTTTCTACAGGGTGAAAACCCAAAATCTTCGATCGGGCAATGACAAAGTTTATGCATTGTTTCCTTCTTGGAGGCATTACTTTTTGATAACCTCTTTTGTAATCAGGGTGTTGTCTTCGGTGGTGGTTAGAGTGTTGCTGATGCTAGTGATTGATCATCGTGGTGGGGTCTTTTTCTTGTTCTTTTTACTTTTCCTTTTTGGCTGTGTGTATCTTTAATGCCTTTGGACATCTTGTTGGTACAGAGGCCGGGTGTAATTGGTATCTTTGCGATACTAATATATTTCCTTTGTCAAAAAAATATACATGTATCAAAGTACCCAAAGATTTTTGGTGTCAAAGGTTACTTAAAATGGCATCAGAAGATCACACATCATACTATACTAGTATTTGTCTCGACACGGTTACGTAACACCGACCCACGAGCAATTAATCTGGAGATCACACGTCATATATTCCGCAACTAGTTTAACTGTGGCAGGGAATTTCTATTTTGCAGGAATGGCAGGGAGCTCGTTCCAGATCGATCACAGACGCAGGGTGGGCATTGGGTGGTTAATTCACCAGATCTGATTTCTTATATTGTCATCTACCATTAATTGGATACCGTATGTGTGCATGGTCCCAATATATCAATCGAACTGGCTTAATGAGTTAATGTGAACGAAATATACACGAATTATACCCATTTATATGTGTACTGCGACTATGGGCATCTCTAAAGGCAATACCTCCGACATTGTAAACTCCCGCGGACGCGTCCAAACACATCCGAAGAACAAGGATATGGGAGCGAGACATTCAACCATGTGCACCAAATGTCGGTCCCAAGACTGGCCTCCTTTATTTGAGACATGCATATGTTAAATAAATAGCATTCTCGGGCCAATGGAGTGCTGCGTGAGAGTGTTGGTAATGCTACTCCAGGCGAAAGCCTAGCCGATGCTTGCTGGCGGCGGCGGTGGCGCCGTGGGCGCCGCTATCCTCCTTGGAGGCGCCGTCGAGGAGTTTTGCGCTTCCACTGCTCTCGGGTCAAGGTATGCAGGCGAAAGTCATGATCCTGTCAAGGATTGGGCGGTGGCGTTGTCTTCAATGTGGTTTTCCCTATTTGGGGCACCGTCTTCGAAGATCTCGGCCTCTTTGTGCTTCCTGCAGGTTGGGCGTGCACGGCATCACAGTTGGCTAGCAGCAACCGGTGATGCGAGTAGTTGGTGTTACGACCTGTGCGGCGACGATGATGTTGGCGTGCGAAGCTAGGTCGTGGCTTGTCCTTCTGATGTCGATGATTCTGCGGCAACGATGACTCCATGAGGACGGTTTTCAGCGGGCAGTACTCTTCGGATGATGCGCTGGACTCAGAGGCGGAGCCCGGATTTCACGAAGCCTAGGGCTAAAACTAAGAGGCTATAAATACGCTAAAGAACACTAATTTGAAAAGGAATTCCTCAAGAAAGGCCAAATACCACATATCTTCGAATTTTTTTCTATTAACAAATACTACCTTCATTACAAAATACTAAATGTTTTGGTAGGCTAAAAATGAAACAAAAGTTGTCTAACGTAATTCATTTTAATATCATCAATTCATTGATTTTGTCTCATACAAAAGAACTAGGGACAATTAGTTAATACGAAAAACAAGAGATTACCTCATTTACCCGTCCAACCAGTCGCGGAGATGGAGCAGAACAGGAGGAGAAATAGGAGGGCTGCTCCTTCTGTCAAAAAATAAATAAATAGGAGGCCTGCCCCTATGATGCGAGATGATCCAAGATCCTAAGCGAGATGATCTGGAGAGTAGTAGGTACAGAGGTCCGATCTGTCGAGCAGGGAAAGCGGGGCGGTGCAGGAACGTTTCTTATCGACCAGGGCATCAGCGAGAGATGAAAACGCTAGCGATTTTGCCCCAGGCCCAATTCCGCCTGGCTGGACTAGATCCATGCAAGGCTTGCAACTTTCTCCAATGTAGCTCTTCAGCAAAATTGGAGTTGCCTTGTCCTCGGCGTTTCGGTCGACTGCTTGGCTTTTGTTTGTGGCCATGACCGCGTTGTGTGCCCCTTGTGGGGTGTGTATGAGTTTTCGCCTGGTTTTCTTCTTGTTAACCGGGCACATCGATATCTCTTCTTCCTAATCAATGAAAATGGCAAATCTTTTGACTTTTTTCAATAAAATAGCATTTTTTTGCATACGTAAATTGCAAATGTATGCATCAAAATCGAAACGCATTGGATGTTCAACAAATTTTTATATCTAACCGACCTCAAGAGTCGCCGGTGCAACCACATTCCATGCAAAAAGGTCAACTTTTGCATGGACAGCCGACTATGAGTGGCAAATTGTTCACTGCAGTCGGCTACTTTTCATCGGTGGGCTCCTCCAACTCGGCCGCCAAGCTTTAACATCCTTGCATCATAGGCTTACACGATCTTTGCCGCATCAGGATCCAAATCCTCCATCTTCAAGATCAACGTCTTAGCACCGTCCGAGTTTGGCCACGAGCTCAACCCTCTTCTCTTCGACCTTGATCTTCTTCTCCGTCGCTGCCATGAACTTCTCAAACCTCTCGGCCTTATTTTTCTCATTTTTGTCATGGCGCTTGACACATGCATCCTCCCAGAGGGGAGGAAGAAAAAAAATTTAAGGTGTGGCGAACTGTCAACTTAACAAATTTGATGCAAAAACATAAAAGTCAACTCACACTGCACAGAAGCTCTCAATGGCGTCTAGAAGACGCATGCAATGGCAGTGCCCAATCTTCCTTCTGTCTTGGCGGGGGCCTCCGGCTCTAAAGTTAGACTTTGGTGTGATGTTTGTTTGTATTCGATTCGGACAATTGGTACCCCTTTATCAAGTGGATAGAAGTAGTGATAGATGTGGCCAATATAGCAGCTTCAGACTAACTGATGTATTACTTTGTAAGATCTTTATGTATAATTAATAAAAAGGCTGAATGCATCGCGTAGATGCAGAAGCCGGGGGTCATCCTCCTTTTGGACCGAACACCGGGTCGCATCGTGTTGGCAGTGGAGTCCGTGATACACGGCTAGTCAGTCATGTACTCTTATATACAAGTCAAGGGAAAAAATGCAAGTTGCACACGCAAACAAAATTTTCTCCACCCTGCAAAATAAAATAAAATAAAATTTGTTGTTCTGTTTTGCCGCCAAGTAACGAGAGTTCCAAGGGCGAGCCGCCGAGAGAAACGATCAGGTCATTGTGCAATGAAGCGAGCTGGTTTGCATCGTCACGCCGTGAGATGTGCATATGCTAGGCAGCACATCAATCAAGCTACCTGGTTGTGTGCTTCTGATCTAACTGTGTGCTTCCATCTAGCTTTGCTTGGGTGAATCTGTTAGAAGGGAGAGAGAGATTTGGTGTAATAGTTGTTGTATTGCTTGAGCCTCGTGAGCATATATATATAGGAGTACAATGATCTATTTGGAGTACAAGACAAGCCAGAACAAATCCTAGTCTATCTCGTCTTTCCTAATAATCAATATACTCATCATCCCCGGCAGTCATAACGGTAGCGACGCAGACAGTGAGACTGGAGAAAAATCCAAAGGCAAGCGACGGACACCCCTCCACAGTCGTATCGGTCGATGCATCGCGGAGTCGTGGCTGGAGTGGAAACCGACGAGGTTGCTCAAGCAATGCGATAGCCCTTTGTGCCGTTTGTCGTGGTAGCCAAGAGCATAGTTGATGGAACCGTGGTCGAGGTAGCCATGCGAAAAATGTCGTGGTCGATGTCGAGTCGGGGCAGCCGGTGTCGATGAAGTCGCCGTGGAGCCGCAGGCGCAAGGAGGCACCGAGTTAGACATGGACACAGTGGTGTCGAAGTAGTGGTGCGTCGGGAGGAAGACATTGTTGACCACGCGTCGCGGCGGGTTTGCCAAGCCTGGGGACACATCATGGACGAAGGCACGCATCGGTGTTGCCAGCACCGGGCATGCGTAGACGGACGAAAACGAAGTTGACGAAGCGCCGCAACAGGCTTGCCAGGCCCGGGGACACGTCGTTGACGAATGCACGCATCGGTGTTTCCAGCACCGGGCATTGTAGACTGGGACCTGCACGAGCTGTACGCCATGTCGGAGAAGTCACAGAGGCCAGCAGAGAAGGACTCGACGACAGTTGCGGCGCCAATCAGCGAGGGGCCGATGTCGCCCGCGGTTGTCGGACTATACGAAGTGGTCGGGTAGATGTCGACAGCGCTAGCGGCGAGCTGGTGCTGGACGAAGACGAACGGGTGGACGGGCGCTGCGGCAGCTATCTTTGGGGTAACGATGGCGGCGGCCAAGAAGAGTAAGTGGCAGCAGCCTAACGGCGGTGGCTACGTTAGAGCGCGGTGGTGATGCTCGAAGGAGGCGGAACCCGACAGCATGACGAAGACCGGCGTGGACGATGGCATTCTCGCGCCAAGGAAGGCGCGCGCGGAGCATACCACGAGAAGTCGACGCGCAGTGACAGCGGTGGACCGCGGGCCGCAGCGCTACGGCCCGAAGGGGTGACACAGTGGCGGCGGGCGGGTCAGGGCGACGGCAGAAGACCTTGGGGCGGTCGCAGGGACCGCGGGCCGCGACGCTACAGCCTGAAGGGGCGGCACAGCGGCCAAGCGCAGGTCGGTGCAACCGCGGGGACGGCCTCGGGACGGTGGTGTGGACCGCGTGCCACGCTCGGTACGCCCGGCGGGGTGACGCAGCGGCGGCGCGATGGTCGGTGCAGCCACGGGGACGGCCTGGAGTAGACTGCCCCGGGGAGGCGTGGACCGCGGGCCGCAGCACTATGGCCCAAAGGGGCAACACAGCAGTGACGCGGGTCGGTGCAGCCGGGAGAAGAACCACGGGGCGGTGGCGCTGCAGCCCGATGGGGCGACGCAGCGGCAGCCCGTTGCTCGATCGGTAGAGGGGTACACTAAACTTGGGACAGTCTTCAACGGGCCTGCGAAGGTACGCGCAACCGACGGGCCAGGTCGGTCGGACGGCGTAGTTGAGGCGGATCACGGCGGCGGGCGGGTGATCAATCCGATCGCGCGCGAGGTCGGGGACGTCGCTCGATGGAGACAGGGTGGCAGCGGAGTCCGAGATGAAGCCGACGATGCACGGCGGGGGACAACGTGCCGACGAAAGCGCATCAGCACTGGCACCGGGCCACTAAAGAAGTGCCGGCGCCCGGGAAAGCGAGGCCCAAGCAACCAATGGAGCAGCGGCGCCCTAGCTCGAGGCAGCCAGGGACGAGGCTGGCGAGGTAACCCGCAGGGCCATCGTGCAGACGCAGCGGAGGCGGGTGGCATGGATCGACTGGCGGACCGATGCGCATGCGGCGGCTATGATTGGCCGCCGCATGGCGCGGGGCTGCTGGGTGGAGGTGATGCAGGTGTCCTGGTCGGAGAGGGCAGAGATGGTCGGCGTAGATCGACGGGCGGGCCGGCGTGTGGACGACGGCCGTGAGGGGCCGCCTGTCACGCGAGGCCGCCTAGTCGGTGTAGAGGTCGGCCGGTCGCGCCGGTGTCGAAGTACAGGCGCACGGGGTTGACAGCGGCGGTGGGCGACGCAAACCGATCAAGCATAGATCGGAAAACCAAAAATAAAAACGCCGATCAAGACAGCCGGCGAGAGAGCAAAAAAACCCGGAGCAAGGGCTCAGAAAAAAGACTCGCTAGGGCAGCCGGTCAACACGACCGTCGGACGAACCCTACGTACGGGCGGCGCGGCCCCCGGCGGCGGTCATGGAGGCCGATCGCCCAAGGGGCGGCGCGCGGGTGCGGAAGCGTAGGGCGGCGGCTAGGGTTGGAACGATTAGGCTGATACCATGTTAGAAGGAAGAGAGAGATTTGGTGGAATAGTTGTTGTATTGCTTGAGCCTCGTGAACATATATATAGAAGTACAATGATCTACTTGGAGTACAAGACAAGCCAAAACAAATCCTAGTCTATCTCATCTTTCCTAATAATCAATATACTCAACAGAATTGATCTAGTGTGATCTAAAACCAACAAGCAGTATATGCTTAGGTATTCGCACGAAGAAAAGTGTATGCTTACGTATAAAAGAAAATTGGTGCCGAATCAAGGTGTGGCGGTCGCCACACCTTGAAAACTGGGCTCCTCTGCCAGTGCATCCTCCTTCTTGGTCGTGATGTCTCACGCCCTCGTTTTGTTGGGTCAGCTGGATAACCATCTTCGTCTTCATTGGCGATGCCGGTAGTCTTGACGGGATTGGCAATGGATAGGAGCCATTGTGGTTTGCATTCAACTACCCAACGATGCATGAAGATGAAGTGCTTCTTCTCCATCTTCAAGAACAATGTGCATGCACAATATGGGTAGCAAAAAAAGACCTGTTCAACTAGTTGCATATCCGGCAAAATGACCAACATGTAGAGCATATCCGTCCAAATGACCAACATATATAATAGTTTACTTGCTCGGTGATTTACGCACCACTTAGCCATCGGCCATAGAGTTGTTTCAAATGGCCGCAATACTTTTGACAGCCTCTTGAGCGGTGTGCCATCGATGGTTCAGCGACTTCGGACCACGATCCCGGATCACTTCTGTGCGACAAGGATCAAAGTGATTGTGCTCATGGAACCAAGCATGAACATCCGCCCAGAAGGTCGAGCCCTTTTGGTCCATGCCATGAAACAAATCAAGCTAATGGTCAACCAAGCATCATACAACAATTCGTCCTCCCTTAAATTGAAACTTCATCCCCTACCCTTCTTCTCTGTTGGGTCGGCACCGGCCAGCCAATCATCCTGCTCAAGGTCCGGATGCTCGGTGTACGAGTCCGGCTGCTTGGTGTACTTGCTAGATTTCTCGTAGTATGTGCCTGTGCCAGTCTCGGCTAGGAGTCATCCACTTGTCAGTCCTCGAAGCTGCCTTCGTTGTGGATCATGTCCAACATCTCCCCATCGTCATCCACCACCGCACCGCTTCAATGTCGTGCCTTCCAGACGGCATGCTGCAGACCCGTCGCATCCGCTTTGGACCTGCATGAATGTCGCACCCAGCATGGAGGCACTATCGAGAGGATGCGTGTGAGAGGATTTTAGGTCGAACCATGTTGTCGGACGCATACTGGCACGAGTCCGGACGCTCGCAAACCTCCCCCAGGTTTGGTGCCGGTTTCCGGGAATTCAGACATGCGTACGCATCTGTGAAGGTATGCGCGCCACATTGGATGGCAAAAATGGTCCGGACGCGTTGATCTGAAGTTTGCGGGCATTTTGAGGCATGCCCTTGGAGATGCCCTTAGGTACACCGGCATGTCCACAATTTTATTTTTCTGAACATAGATATGCTTATCCTCGTCAAACACCAAGTCATGTTCGAAGTTGACTCAAGGATGAAACCAGCATTTTCCAACTGGAAATTAACATGAAAATAAGTGTCAAACAACCAGAGTCGATCGAATCGTCCAAATTGAAATCGACGTTGAATCAGCAATGTAGATATACAATTCAGATAGCATATCTTGGTCTACACTGGCTATAAAAGCCGGCTGAAACTGGCCGGTTCCCATGGCTCTGGCAACTGCAAGGGGCCATGTCCTCTGCCCAGATTATCAGATGCCAAGTGCTGATGATTTTATACCTTTGCAACATACTACCAAGGATAAACGAATGTCCTTTGACTTAAAAATTAAAGGCGAAAATATGTTCAGTTTATGTAATCGACATTTTGATTACGTACATATAGTATTCTCTGGTCTTATCTTCATCATGTCTAGGTCCTTCCGCGATGAACTTCCACCTCTAAAATACCTCCGAACAATTACTTGCCCGTGTGGTCTCTCTCAGACAGTGTGATACATCACAGCGCCTTCAATTGACGCATCCTCTCCCTGTTCCATGTGCCGTAAACAAAGGCATGATCAGGAAACCTACAGGAAACCACGCAGCATTACGAAGGTTATGCCGTGTTAACCTTTTCTTTCCAAAAGAACATGCCATACTTCCCTGCGACACGACTCCAGAAGCTCTAAGGAATGTCCAGATCAATCTATGAACCAATGTGGAAATTTATAATGTTACCTACAAAAACAGAGCCACGCTTGAGCATTTCTGTCCTGCTAGTAAGCACGAGTGCGTGACAACACTTGTGTTTCAAAACTCATCTAGCAGAAACAAATATACTATAAAATGATTTTTATTGCAAAATTGAAGGTGCTATGATAGGGAAATATTGAATGAATAGAGCGTACAATTCGGAAACTACTGTAACAAATCTGGAATTCTGGATCAAGATCATGTGCATGGCACTGTACACACTCTAGTGCATGCACTTGTGTGCAATAGTGTGGCCTACATCAAGAAGCGTGTCTTGTTGCAAGATAATATTATGCACACAAAGTATACACACCAGGAATTAACATCATTTAGTATGACCTTAGACTTAAATGAAACATCAGCTGCATGGATAAGTGAACCGAATGGTTGTCATGATCACTCCTGCATCATGCTTCACCCCAGTTTCATTTTTCTTAATTCAGGAATTGCACTTTACAAATGATCCATATCTGAACTTCATTAGAGTAATATACTAAAATTTGCAATCAATATGGGGATCCGTTTAGTTATTCAGATAACAAAATAGCCATGGCAAAGGAAAAACTAAGTGTACTGTGAATATTATCGGTAATCTGAAGTATCAAACCGAAGGTTGGGTTGCAACAAAGACAATAGTTCGGTCATCAACTTGCCAAAAATCCTTGATAGTCAATCCTATAAGAAAGAGCATTAATCAATTTATATGTGCTACGACACATGTGCACAATCATGAGAGTGCGAACCAATGCCTCCTGTTAGCTATAACAGAGAAGAATAAAAGATTATATGATAATAGCTTAATAAAAGATTATATGATAATAGCTTATATATGTCATGTTGGACAATGGTAATCGCAAGTACAAGCTATACATTGGTTTTGAGAGTAAATAATTGCCACATAAGGAGAGAATAATCCTACTCCATATTACACGAGGTTTCTGTACATCAAGCAAACATACAGATTGTTGAATAAAAAGAATCAGCATAGATTCACAAATTAATCTGCATAAGTCCGGCAAACTCGGGACATCAGCACTCGTGATCCAATTGAATACATGCGCAGCTGCTCTCGTGGGCCAGACTTGTATTCCCCATGGTCAAAAGGTGCTATCTTAGGATCAGGAATATATCTAAGTCTGTGACTTCTGTAATGATTTTAACCATTAAATTTGTCACAGTATGTGACAAAACTGGAAAGAATTGTGTACCAGACATAAATTGCGTATAGTATGTGGGCAGTCAAGAAAATTTTACTAGCTATAGCGATATTCATCGTCAGCAATATTTGACCACAGAAATGCCATCCTTGCATGTATCTATGCACATATATGAACTGAAGAAAAATAATAAAATAAAATACAATGCGACTCATATGAATGTGAAAAAGAAGAAGAAGCAAAAGTCACCTGGGTGTATCCGGATAATTTTGTGTGAGAACTCTCAACTTATACCCAGTGACATTCAGGGGCAGATCTATCAGCTTAATTAAAGCTCACTTGAATGTCATTCCTTTCTGGATATAATCACGCTTATCCGCTGGGAGGTTTTGGAATCGAGAAATCATTTCACTTTCAAAGCCCGCCAACCAAGTCTATCTATATTCATGCAGAAGGAGATTTAAAGAGGAGCTTCAGTGGATGAAATACATAGCGCATCGAAAAAAAAGTATCAGGGTTTTGATGAATGGATTAACTCATTTCGTAAAACGTTAAGTCTTCTAGACTTGCTTTGTACGGTCATTTTTGTTCTTTTTCGGTTTCTATGTTTAGCTCCTTGGTAATCATGTACAGTGGACTTTTTTTATACTCAAAATACATAAAATATAATGTACGAAAAAATTCTACAGTTCGGCCTAAAAAAATGGAGCCGGTTTTCTTGTTGTCGACCCACCCGTAGCTCCCGAGCCGGCGCCAACTCTTTTATGTTTCTGGCAAAGTCTCAGAGTCAAGGAGCCGCCTTTGGTTCTCAAATTATTACTTTCGTAACGGTATGTGTTAACAAAGCTAGAAATCACTCGTATACGAATTAACAAAAAGTTACTGGATTGAAACTGAAAAAGCTACATGTTATATTGATCACATATAATCATAGCATATAATCATAGGTTGTCTCTCTTGTTCTTCTTGCTAACGCCAACCAACCTTTAACATAAAAATCTAGCGATAAAACAGACAACACGACAATACCAATGGAATAGAACATTGATCGGTTATCTAAACTTTATTAGTCCACCCCTTGAGCAAGTTGGATGTGGTACTTCATGGCATTTTTCTTCTTATTAATGACCTCCTGGATTATAGACCCAAGACAATCAATCCAAATTGGTTTGGGCATGAACGAATCAGCCCCAGCACTCATGAACTCCTCCATGGCATGATCATCAGCTGACACCCCAACAATCAATCCTTGTGTAGCAAAATCAATATCCATTATTGTGCACTCTTGACATGTAGCAGAATTTTGTTATTGTTTTTGTTGTTGCTGTTATTAGGTGCATATACATGGATGCCAACAACAGCAACAACATAAACAACAACAAAATCGTGCAACATCATCAAACTGTACTTGTTTCACCATAGACATGTATGAAACCTATTAATGATCAATCTCTTGTCTGTAAAGAATGTACACAGAACAGGAAGTACTACAAATCGGATGAGAAAAGAAGACAGAAAAACAAATGAAGGAGTAGGGACCTTAAGACCAGATTTAGAGCTTATTATGGAGGAACAGGGGAACGATCGAGCTCCAGCATCAATTGTTGATACTTTTTGCATGACAAAAATAAAAGAGATCTACTGTGCTATACATGTATGATTTCACATGTTCTTTGAAGTAGCATGTACCATCCATGCCAAATATATGCACAGAGATTGCAATTCCCAAGAAGAATTAAAAAAAATCATAAAATGAATTATCTTCTGATAAAAAATTAAAAAATGATGAACACAAACAAAAGAAATGTGGCACATTGAATGAATAAAAAAACAGAGGTTGACTGTGCTGTGGTACACATGGACAAATTGCCATGTTTTTCTTTGCAATATATAGCACCCAAAATATGAGGCTAGATAGCAACCGCACATACAAAAGAAACAAAAAAAAACATAGGGAAGCAAAGAAACAATGCCGATGGCAACATGTATATATGGAACCATATACACATGGATGTCAACAATAATAACATAAAAAGTATTTTGCTACATAGATCAAAATGTACTCAGTTTCATCGTACACATGCTTGCATAGCACTTAATCAGTATCTTAATTATCTGTAAATCATGGAAGCATGAACACAGAAACAACGACTCTTGCAGCTTGAGACTCTGTTGTTGGTGTGCCTTGTACCACCGTATGCCCAGGTATTTATAGGGGGGCAAGGGACGAAAGGCCTCATAGCCAGCCATCCTCTCCACCTTCCGTTCAAAATCACACCAAAACGCTCTATCCCGCTCTCTCCCAAAATAAAAATCAAAATTTAATACTGTATTCGTATCTTTTGGGATTAATGAGCAATATCTCCTGAAATGCAGTGTATATACGCACTGGCCGTTGTTTACATGCAAATACTAGACCCACCGTTTTTTGGTGTCAAATGTTACTGCATCACAGAAGATCACGCCTCTATATTTGTCTGAGCAGCTGGCAATTAATCTGGAGATCGCCTCATATATTGTGGCAGTTTCTTAGTTATGGCAGGGAACCCATTCCAGATCGATAACAGACAGAGCGTGGGAATTCCCCAGATCAGTTTTTTTTTCCTTCTATCACTAATTGGGTAACGTATGTGTGCATGGGCCCAATATATCAATCCAGCTGGCTGAAAGTGAACCAAATACAAGAGCAATTAGACCAAATTATACATGTACTGCGACTGAGGGTTCAAACAAGAACTAGTTTGATCCAAGAATAAGTCTAATTTTATTGATGCATAAAGAAAAATTAAGTTGCATTTCACACAAAAAATGAATATAAACCGCTACAAATGAAAATTCAAAACTGAAATGATTGTTTTGTTGTGAGAGTTCCAGTCCCTATAGTATATGGGTCAACGTGTAAGTTTTAAAAACAGCATTACAATATTATTATTTTGAAAAAGGGTGGGTTTTATCGGCTCAAAATAGAGTATCAAGAAGATACATAACACAAAGATCACACACCCGGCCTCTGCATAACTAGGATGCACACAACCAACACCAACTTACACACACGATAAAACATGCGGCAACTAGCAAAGTCATATAAGACCAAAGTTGTGTGTAGGCGAGAAAAAAAAAAGAAAAAAGCCCCAAAGCGATAAGATCCATGATCGGCAAACTACAACAATGAACATATCCACACCAACCATCTCATGGCACCACATGGACGACGAGGTTTTTCAACAGCAACGCCGGGAAGGTGCGACACTCAAGTGTCGCGGTCACCGGATCCAACCACCAAGGCTAGGATCTAGGTTTTCACCCTGAAGAGCAGTCTAAGCATATCCGAGCAATGTCTTGAACAAGGTAACGACATAAGAAAGCATCGTCATTGCCAGGTATCACCACTCGGGTGTGACCTAGGCTTTTGCCCTGGAGCTGAAGACCGGGTGCTCAAATAGCACCACCTTTGACGTCACTCATGTGTTGTCGCCACCACTTTTCCATGAACTTAGCAGCAACATGCGATGTGACGCCGCCACTGCACACCATCCCTCTGTGTCAAGACATCGTCCATAATTTGTATCTCACCGAAGTCAACAATGGGATCAGGAGAGATGAACCCTCCCAGAGACATTTCGATGACCATCACCGTAATGGGGTCGTAGGAAATGACGGCAGAACAGTTTACAGTCACCACCATTCGACCGTACGATCTGAATCACTAGTTCACCACCACCAAACCATGGACGATAGTGCGCTGGGCGGCCACCTTGACATTCCCCACCACTATCAACATCATAGATAGTGGCATAGAAGACCATGTCAATATAGCCTATGGAGTGGACGGAAAGCGAAGCTTTAGAATGCGACTCCTTGAAGCCGCACGGGCTGATGTTTCAGGACACGCATGACCGGGTCCCATCCGATACAAAGGTCCGGGGGTGTCATGCACCCATCCATAGAGAGGTCCAGGACGGCTGTCGGCTGGAAGAGCGATGAGTTGGGCAGGAGAAGACCACTAGGATCGCCACTCTACCATCCTTTTCCCCGTCAGCGCCGCTCCACATGGGCCGTCCTCCACCTCCTGCACCACAACCAGGGAACCCCCACCTTCTTCGGAGATGGGGCCCGATGCCACAGCGGTGGAAGGGGAGGCCGCAATGGACGGTTGTAAGCGGCGCTAGAGTTTGGCTCCTGGCATTGCCTGGGGAGCAAAGTCCAGGAGCGGTCCTTTTTTTAGGATCTGACTGGGGTTGGATAGTCCACCATGGCTTTGTAGGTGAATAGCAGTACTACATCCATTCCTAAATATAAGTGTTTTTAGATATTCCAATATGGATTACATACGAGCAAAATGAATGAATCTACACTTTAAATTATGTCTATATACATCCGTATGTAGTCAATATTAAAATCTCTAAAAGACTAATATTTAGAAATGGAGGAGTACAATTTTTCCACACAATTTCCTTAGGAATTTAGTGTGGCCTACCATTAGGTCAAATGGGCTCCACAGGTCGCCTCCGCTGCCTCCTTTTAGGCGCCAGTTGTTATGGTCTTATCTAGCCAGGAAAGACAGGATCGTGAAAATATATACTTAAACAAAATGAACACATACATCATTGTATTTCATAGATAGTACTAATTGAGCACCAAATCCAAGGGTTCCCACTATCCCCCTTTTTTTAGATCTAAAAAATCATCGAGCAAATGTCTTCACGAGAGATGACATTGTTAGACCTACATGTGGTAGTGAGTAATGATCAATGGCAAGACCGAACTGGAAAATAATGACAAGTAGGCATAGATCAAGTTGTTGACTACATGACGCCAAGGGTGGTTCCCATACAAGTAGTGCGGTATTTCAGCATATAGGTGCAATTCCTTTGAAGGATATGGTTTATCGTGTTGGTAGAGGTGCTATATGCTAACTAGCTATTGACAAAAATATCAAGATGAAGGATATATATTATCGCAGAGGAGGGGCTAGAGTTCGGCCGGGGAGGCTATCCTAACCGTAAATTAGGTTTAGAGAAGAAAATAAGGAGATAGAGATGGGTGGAAAAGAGAAAACATGTTAGATAAGGTATAAAAAATAGTGGCATGGCAAATCCGTAGTGAGGTCGACCAATGTGTAACCTTGGGCTATTGCCAAGGGATATGTTATACGTGCCTTGCAATTTAGGTTAAGTTATTATTCCATAGAGCAATGATCGGCCCAAATAAAGATCCTCAGAATTGCTAGATGTTAAAGTGACCCTATATAATAAGTTTGGGACACTAAATGTGCAAGAACACACAGCAATATTAGTTTTTAAAAATGGGGAGCAAAGTACAAAAAACCGGTGAGTAGCATAGAAGTTTAACCTAGTTGAATAACTTACTGAGTTAATAGAACAACTACTAGTGTATTTGGCTGTAGCCTATGTGATGCAAGAAAGCCATGAGAGTGGTCCTGACTATGTCCTGGCTGACTCTGCCTAGATTATCAGATGCTAGGTGGTGATGATTTTGTATCTTTGCAGCATTCTACCGAGGATAAGCGAATGTCCTTTGACTTTAAAATATTAAAGCGAAAATATGTTCAATTTATGTAACTGACATTTTGATTATGTACATATAGTATTCGCGGTCTTATCTTCGTCATGTCTAGCGCGATGAACTTCCAATTCTAAAACACCTTGGAACAATTACTTGCCCTGTGGGCTCTCTCGAGCAACACGATATTGCCATCACAGCGCCTTCAATTGGCGCATCCTCTCCCTGTTCCATGTGTCATAAACAAAGGCAAGATCGGGAAAAACTACAGGAAAACCACACAGCATTACAAAGGATATGTTGTGTTAACCTTTTCTTTCCAATAGAACATGTTCCCATACTTCCCTGCAACACAACTCCAGAAGCTCTGAAGAATGTCTAGATCAATCAATGAACCAATGTTTAAATTTACAATGTTACCTACAAAAACAGAGCCACGCTTGAGCATTTCTGTCCTGCCAAGAAGCACGAGTGCGTGGCAGTGACAACACTTGTGTTTTAAAACTTATCTAGCAGAAACAACAAATATTGTAAAATGAGTTTTATTGCAAAATTGAAGGCGCTATGATGTAACAAATCTGGAATTCTGGATCAGGATCATGTGAATGGCATCGTACACACCCTAGTGCATGCACTTGTGTGCAATAGTGCACCCTATATCAAGAAGTGTGTGTTGTTGCAATATAATATTATGCAGACAGAAAGTATACACACCAGGAATTAACATCATTGAGTATGCCCTTAGGCTTAAATGACACATCAGCTGCATGGATAAGTTTTTTTTTGAACACCACGTTACATTAATTAACCATCTCAAAACATACAATCGTTCGATACAGAATTCACCATACAGGCGGTACATCATTAACAAGAATACCATCGGATCTATTGTCAAAACTAAACTTAGCTATTATATGAGCCACCATATTGGCGGTCCGACTTATCTTAGCCATTTGAAAGCTATTTATCAACTTGGATAAGCTCAAAGCTTCCTTTTCAAATCAACCAACGTTGATCTATCAAGGTTCTCCGTTGCAAGGGGCCACAACAAATGCACAATCAGTCTCTAAAATAATAGGATTGTGAAGAGGATACCTATGTATAGACCGCAATGCACGCCTTAGTTCTGCTTCCTCCACACTCGACATGACCCAATGAAGTCCCAAGAAGAAAATGACTTCCCCAGCCGCATTCCTAACCACCACACCCACACTTGCTTCTCTCCTGCTCTCCACAAAGCTTGCATCAACATTAACTTTTAAAAACCAATGGGTGGGGAGTCCAATCTATAGCTCCGCAATATTAGGTGCCCATCTTAATCCATACATTGAACATTTTCCTTTATTTTTGAGTCCACGGAGGCATGGAGTGACATCTTGCAAAACACGCCCAATAATTCCCCACAAAGCTAGCGAAGCTGAAACTGATTCCTTTCCTTTACCAAATATCAAGTCATTTCTTAAGTGCCGACTCTCCGGAAGATGAAAATGATTTGGTCGCGCATGACCGGCTTCAATTGACTTAGAAGCACAATAAACCAATCATACCTGTATATCTGAAGACGTTCTCCGTAGGTAACTCCCAAATGTCCCTCATGGCCATCCATAGCGCAACCGCCCGGGCACATGACAAGCGCATGAAAAGTACTTTCATCCTCCATTCCACAAATAGTGCACATCCGAACAGTAGTTTGGTGATGCACCACTCTATTAACCTGGACAGCAAAGCTATCTGTTGCAACCCTCCATGCAAAAATGTGAATCTTCTGTGGGACATTAGCCTTCCTGCATGGATAAGTTAACTGAATGGTTTTCATGATCATTCCTGCATCATGCTTCACCCCAGCAGTGTTCATTTTCTTAATTCAGAAATTGCACTTTACAAATGATCCATATCTGAACTTTATTAGAGTAATATGCTAAAATTTGTAATCAATATGGGGGGTCAGTTTCATTATTCAGATAACAAAATAGTCATGGCAAAGGAAAAACTATGTGTAGAGTGAATATTATCTTTAAAACATAAGTATCATCTGAAGGTGGGATCTTCAACAAAGACAATAGTTCGGTCATCGACTTGCCAAATATCCTTGATAGCCAATCCAGTAAAACAGAGCATTAATCCATTTTTATGTGCTACGATACATGTGCAAAATCATGAGAATGCGAACTAATGCCTCATGTTAGCTATAACAGAGAAGAATAAAAGATTGTATGATAATAGCTTGATAGAAGATTATATGATAATAGCTTATACATGTCATGTTGGCCAATGATAATCGCAAGTACAAGCTCTACATTGGTTTTGAGAGTAAATAGTTGCCATGTAAGGAGAGAATAATTCTACTCCATATTACACGAAAGTTTCTGTACATCAAACAAACATACAGATTGTCGAGTAAAAAGAATCAGCATAGATTCACAAATTAATCTGCATAAGTCCAGCAAACTCAGGACATCAGCATTTGCGATCCAATTGAATACATACGCAGCTGCTCTCGTGGGCCAGACTTGTATTCCCCATGATCAAAAGGTGCTATCTTAGGATCAGCAATATATCTAAGTGCGTGACTTCTATAATGATTTTAACCATTAAATTGTCACAGTATGTGACAAAACTGGAAACAATTGTGTACTGGAAGTAAATTGCATACAGTATGTGGCCAGTCAAGAAAACTTTACTACCTATAGTGATATTCATCATCAACAATATTTGACCATAGACATACCATCCTTGCATGTATCTATGCACATATGAACTGAAGAAAAATAATAAAATAAAATACAATGCGACTCATACGAATGTGAAAAAGAAGAAGCAAAAGTCCAGGTTTAGTCGGTTAGTACTTTCCACGTGCTAGTGGTGTACTAGTCTGGTTCGAACAATGAGTCCAAATAGTAGACGATACTAGTTTGGTAGCTGAAAGGGAGTCTGAGTCAGGTTACTAGTGTTTTGCACCTGCCGTGTGTGTATATATACACAGGCATAGAGGGCTGCGAAGTTGTAACACCGTGAGAGAATGTTGGAATAATCTAAACATGTGTTAGTTTTAACTTGGTAATGTTGGAGTATAATATCCGACCCTCTCCCTCAGATCGGTCTTTTGGTTGCATTGGCTAGAGCATGCACTTCTACATGATACCCGGCTGGCGCAATTAAAATTGCAGCCCACTTTCGGTCCACGTTTGGGCCTGAGGGAGCCACACGTGAGGGGGAGTATTGACGTATAATGTGCTGCCTAGTCTCTTCCATCATATCGGTCTGATGGATGAACTGGTTAGGTGCATGAACTTACAACCAAGAGGTCCAGGGTTCAAAACCCGGTAAACGCAATAAATAATTGCGGCCCGCCCCCGCTTCCGCTGCCCACGTCATATAGCTCCAAATGAGCATAGACGTGAGGGGGAGGTAAACGCAATAAATAATTGCGGCCTGCCCCCGCTTCCGCTGTCCACGTCATATAGCTCCAAATGAGCATAGACGTGAGGGGGAGTGTTGGAGTATTATGTCCGGCCCTCTCCCTCAGATCGGTCTTTTGGTTGCATTGGCTAGAGCATGCACTTCTACAGGTAAAATTCAGCTAGGTAGGTAAATTCACGTGCTGGTTTGGCTTGCATGCCATCTTGAAGTACCGTACGTGGATGTCGAGTCCGGTAAGGAATAGAAGTGCGATCAGCTTGCCGGTTGATTAGCTTAGGAAGGTGTCCGGATTAGTATGCCCACGTGTGAGTAAGATAGGAAAGTTGAGCTTTTGGTCTGTTCATCAATTTCTAGTACGAGTCAGATTGGGTCGGGTGCCTAGGGCGTTTGTTCGTGTATATATACATGGACGCCTGGGTGAGTTTTGTATCGAACGCCGTGAATCTCAGAGAAAAACAGAAAAGCAATAAAGAGAGGAATTAGAGGGTGCGAGACGCACCCTTGGCTATAAGTTTCCGTGCACGTGCGTTCGTGTTATTCTGATGTGATCGATCCTGTGAGAGAATTTCCAACAGTATCCGGATAATTTTGTGCAGAACTCTCAACTTATACCAGTGACATTCAGGGGCAGATCACTCAGCTTAATTAAAGCTCACTTGAATGTCATTTCTTTCTGGGTATAATCACGCGTATCTGCTGGGCGGTTTCGAATACGAGAAATCATTTCATTTTCAAAGCCCACCAACCAAGTCTATCTATATTCATGTAGAAGGACATTTAAAGAGGAGCTTCAAAGGATGAAATACAGAGCACAGCGAAAAAAATATCAGGGTTTTGATGAATGGATTAATTCCTTTCGTAAAACATTTAAGTCTTGTAGACTTGCTTTGTATGGTCCTTTTTGTTCTTTTTGGCTTCCTATGTTTAGCTCCTTAGTAATCATGTACAGTGGACTTTTCTTTATACTCAAAATACATAAAATATAATGTACGAAGAAATTTCTACAGTTCCGCCTAAAAAAATGGAGCCACCCGTAGCTCCCGAGTCGGCGCCAACTCTTTTATGTTTCTGGCAAAGTCTCAGAGTCGAGGAGCCGCCTTTGGTAAATTATTACTTTCGTAACGGTATGTGTTAACAAAGCTAGAAATCACTCATATACGAATTAGCAATAGAACGGACAACACAACAATACCGATGGAATAGAACATCGATCGATCAGCTAAACTTTATTTGTCCACCCCTTGAGCATGTTGGATGTGATACTTCATGGCATTTCTTCTTCTTCTGGATGACCTCCTGGATTATTATTATTTTTTAGAATGAAGGCTCAAGAAGTGACCGGCTTTGAATTAACAAAGCCATCAACCGGCCAGGATTACAAGATCACCAACTTAAAAGGAAAAGCAAGAAGGGAAACAAGTGGTTGATACAAGGAGCAAAGCGAAACAGACTCAAAGGCAGCAGCGATAGCAAGCACGCCATGCTGCCACCAACACCCTACAGGACGACCTACACCAACCGGACAAGCTACGGACTTGAGAGGATGCACCACCGCGCAAGCTTCGTGATCGTAGCCAAACTCGAAGACAACACTGACCCTCCTCTGGAATTGCCACTGTAAAGGGCCCCTGCCCTCTCATCCTGGCTCGAAGGATGCCGCACCGGCAGGCGGCAGCTCGGTTCACCCTAGAACCCAGAGGAAGACGTCCAAGCTGCGCATGAAGAAGGAACTAGGAGTAGACCTGCTAGCATAGAGCACACCATTCCGAGCACCGTCATCGTCCTCGGTTAAGCCACACCGAAGGCCTAGAGCTGTCGGCCACAGACGCAGCAACAAGGGTAACAGCGATGAGCCACCGAAGAAAAGGCAGTGAAGCGCTGAGCCAAGTTGCCACCCGCCACCATCACACCCACAATTCGACTCTCTCGCCGCCCCTGCGATCCCCGGACTGCGCCTCCAAGAAGGAACACGACACGGATGTGTCGTCGCCGCACGAATCAGGGGACCTAGGCTTTCACCTAGCAGGGAACGGAAGGAGGGGGAGAAGGATCCTCACCACAGCCTCCGGGGAGGGGTGCGGCGCCTGTATGGCGTCGCTGCGATGTGGCTGCGCCGCCAGGTTTCCCGGATCCAACCCCACTCGGCGAGATCCGCGCTGCGGCGCCGGAAGAACGGCCAAAGCCACTAGGACCCGGATCCGGCGATGGAAGGAGCAGATCGGGGCGGAGAGGATAAGATGCATCTGGCAACGGCAACCGCGCAGGGGAGGCCGCACACCAGCGACCGTGGACCGACGCCGCCTCGTCCCCCGCGAGACCGAGGGAGGCGCCTCACCAGCTCCAGCCGGAATGGCCTGCCGCCCGGGCCTCCCGGCGCTCTCCGCCCGGGGCCGCCACCGCGGATGCCGAGGCCCTCCACGCTATGTGGAGCCGCTAGATCCCCCGCCACCACCTTCATCGGTGTCGAGCGCACGCCGGCGCACACCTCTGGCGGCGGCGGATGGGAAGAGGAGGGGGGAGGAGGGGTGCGGCGGCGGAGGTTAGGGTTTCCCCCGAGTCGCCTCGGAGGAGTCGACGCGGGGCCGGGGGGGGCTTTGAAGTTGTCTGGATCTGGATTATAGATCCAAGACAATCAATCCGCACTGGTTTGGGCACCAAGGAATCAGCCCCAGCACGCATGAACTCCTCCATGGCATGATCATCAGCTGACACCCCAACAATCAATCCTTGTGTAGCACAATCAATATCCATTATTTTGCACCCTAGACATGTAGCAGAATTTTGTTATTGTTTTTGTTGTTTCTGTTATTAGGTGCATATACATGGATGCCAACTACAGCAACAACATAAACAACAACAAAATCGTGCAACATCATCAAACTGTACTTGTTTCACCATAGACATGTATGAAACCTATTAATGATCAATCTCATGTCTGTAAAGAATGTACACAGAACAGTAAGTACTACAAGTCGGATGAGAAAAGAAGACAGAAAAACAAATGAAGGAATAGGGACCTTAAGACCAGATTTAGAGCTTATTATGGCGGAACAGGGGAACGATCGAGCTCCAGCATCAATTGTTGATACTTTTTGCATGACAAAAATAAAAGAGATCGACTGTGCTATACATGTATAATTTCCCATGTTCTTTGAAGTAACATGTGCAGTAGCATTCAAGCCAAGTATATGCACAGAGAATGGAATTCCCAAGAAGAATTAACACAAAAATCATAACATGAATTATCTTCTGATAAAAAAAAATGATGAGCACAAGCAAAAGAAATGTGGCACTTTGAATGAATACAAAAATAGAGGTCGATTGTGCTGTGCTACACAGAGATAAATTGCCATGTTTTTCTTTGCAATGTATAGCACCCAAACTATGAGGCCAGATAGCAACCACACATACAGAAGAAACGCCAAAAAAAATGTAGAGAAGCAAAGAAACAATGCCAATGGCAACATGTATATATGGAACCATACACACATGGATGTCAACAATAATAACATAAAAAGTATTTTGCTACATAGATCAAAATGTACTCGTTTCATCGTACACATGCTTGTATAGCACTTAATCAGTCTCCTATAGGTAAAGCATGGAGGCACGGACACAGAAAATAGTACATGTTGGGAGAGAACAAGACAGAAAACCACAGAAAGGAATAGGGACCTTGAGGCTAGCTAGCGTTTATCTTGGAATAGGAGAAGAAATGGAGCACTTGCTGCTTGAGACTCTGCTGTTGGTGTGCCTTATCATCGTAGGCCTAGGTATTTATAGGGGCCCAAGGGACGCAAGGCCTCATGGCCAGTCAACCTCTCCACCTTCCGTTCAAAATCACATCAAATGGTTCTATCCTGCTCTCTCCCAAAATAAAAATCAAAAATTTAATACTGGATTCGTATCTTTTGTGATTAATGAGCAATATCTCCAGACATGCAGTGTACTGCATATACGAATAGCATCACAGAAGATCACGCCTCTATATTTGTCTGAGCGGCTGGCAATTAATCTGGAGATCACACCTCATATATTGTGGCAATCAGTTAGTTATGGCAGGGAATTTGTATTTTCCAGGAATGGCAGGGAGCTCGTTCCAGATCGATCGCAGACGCAGGGTGGGTACTGGGTAGTTAATTCGCCAGATCTGATTTCTTATATTGTCATCTACCATTAATTGGATACCGTATGTGTGCATGAGCTAAATATATCAATCGAGCTGTCTTAATGTGAACGAAAGATACACAAATTATACCCAGTTACTATATGTACTGCGACTAAGGGCATCTCGATCGACGTACCTCAGACATTATGGCGTCCACAGATGCGTCCGGACACGTCCGAGAACAAGGACACGGGAGCCAGCCATCCAACCATGTGCGCCAAATGTCTGTCCCAAGACTGACATCCTCTATTTGAGGCATGCATATATTGAATCAATAGCATTTTTTTTGCATATGTATAATAGTTGCACATATATGCATCAGAATATAAAGCATTGGATGTTCAACAAGTTTTTATATCCAACCGATCTCCAAAGTTGTCGGTCCAGCTGTTCGTGCAAAAAAAGTCAATTTTTGCGTGGACAGCGAGCTATGGGTGGCAAATTCTTCACTGCAGCCGGCTACTCCCTATCGGTGGGCTCCTTCAATTCGTCCGCCATGTGCTTCAACATCCTTACATGGTAGGCTTACACGATCTTCGCCGCATCTGGATCCAAATCGTCAATCTTCAAGGTCAACATCTTAGAATCATCTGAGTTGACCGCGAGCTCAACCTTTTGTCTTTGAGCTTGATCTTCTTCTCCGTCGCCCCCATGAACTTATTAAACCTCTCTGTCTTATTTTCCTCATTCATTTCATGGTGCTTAACACATGCATCCTCCTTCGCCATGATGTCCTCGAACTTCTCTGTCATCTTGGCCGTTGTCCCTTCTCACTTCCTCCATCCAAAAAGCCCCTCTTGACCTTCTTGGCTGGCTCAAGCCCTCCTTTCGTTGGGTCGGTTGGATCACCATCTTCGTCTTCATTAGCGATGACGACAATCTGACCAGATTGGCAATGGATAGGAGCCATTGTGGTGTGCATTCAACTTCAACCAACAATGCATGGACAATGTGCACACTCGGTATGGCTAGCAAAAAAAGACATATTCAACTAGTTGCATATCCGGCTAAATGACCAACATGTAGAGCATATGACCAACACAAATAACAATTTACTTGCTCTGTGATTTACATACCACTTGACCATCGGCCTTGAGTTGTTTCAAATGGCGCAATACTTGTTAACGGCCTCTTAAATGGTGTATCATGGATGGGCCAGTGACTTCGGACTCCCAGATCACTTCTATGTGATGGGGATTGAAGTGGTTGTGCTCATGGAACCAAGCATGAACATCCGACCAAAAGTTTGAGCCCTTTTTTGTTGGAAATATGCCCTAGAGGCAATAATAAATTGGTTATTATCATATTTCCTTATTCATGATAAATGTTTATTATTCATGCTATAATTGTATTGACATGAAACTTAAATGCATGTGTGAATACATAGACAACACAATGTCCTTAGTGAACCTCTACTAGACTAGCTTGTTGATCAAAGGTGATTATGGTTTCCTAACCATAGACATGAGTTGTCATTTGATAACGGGATCACATCATTAGGAGAATGATGTGATGGACAAGACCCAACTGTAAGTTTAGCATGAAATCGTTTAGTTTATTTGCTATAGATTTTTTCATGTCAAGTATCTATTCCTTAGACCATGAGATCGTGTGTAATGCCCTGACACCGGAGGAATACTTAGTGTGTATCCAAACATCACTTCATAACTGGGTGAACACAAAGGTGCTCTACAGGTATCTCCGAAGGTATCTGTTGGGTTGGCATGGATCAAGACTGGGATTTGTCACTCCGTATGACGGAGAGATATCTCTAGGCCCTCTCAGTAATACAACATCTTAAAGATCTTGCAAGCAATGTGACTAATGAGTTAGTCATGGGATTTTGTATTACGGAACGAGTAAAGAGACTTCCCGGTAACGAGATTGAACTAGGTATGAAGATACCACCGATCGAATCTCAGACAAAGGGAATTGCATCTGATAACGAATCCTTGACATCATGGTTCAAACGATAAGAGATCTTCGTGGAATATGTAGGAATCAATATGGGCATCCAGGTCCCTCTATTGGTTATTCACCGGAGAGGTGTCTCAGTCATGACTACATGCTTCCCAAACCCGCAGGGTCGCACGCTTAACGTTCATTGACGCTAGAGTAGTATCGGGATATTTGATGATTGGTAACCAAATGTTGTTCAGAGTCCCAGATGAGACCCCAGATGTCACGAGGAGTCTCGGAATGGTCGAGAGGTAAAGATTTATATATGGAAAGTCATATTTTGGGTTCCGGAAAAAGATGCAGTTTTTTTGGTATACTCTGAAGCTTCTAGAAGGTTCCGAAGGATTCTGGAGGGGTCCGGAAGAACACAAGTGGGTCCACCATGACCCAAGGGCTGGCATAAGCTGAGGAGAGGTGCCCTGGCCTTCTAGTTCTAGGCGCACCAAGTCCTCAAAATACCATGTGGCCAGGGAAAAAGGGGAGTCCTAGTACGAATATGTTTGGACTTGGAGTCCAAGTCCTCTCTCCCTTGGCTGCGCCCTAGGGCTTGGGGGGCTGTTCCCCATGCCCCTCCACCTATATATAGAGGGGAGGGGTGCCCCAAGAGGACACACCAAGCCCTTGGCGCCCCTCTCTCTCCTGTTACTCCGTAGTTCCTCCGTCCTTGTTCTAGTAGCGCTTGGCAAAGCCGTGCTGAACTAGCTCCATCACCACCATCACCACCACGCCATGGTGCTGGTTGTGATCCCATCTACTTCTCCGCCTTCTCTTCCTGGATCAAGGAGGAGCAGAATTCATCGAGACACACGTGTGCTAAACTCGGAGGTACCGTCCGTTTGGCACTAGATCGGTTGGATCATGATCAGATGGCAAAGAGTATAACCACATCAACCACGTTATATATGCTTCCAATTTTGGCCTATGAGGGTACGTATACACACTCTCCCGTCTCATTGATATGCTTCTCCTAGATAGATCTTGGGTGTTCGTAGGAAATTTTTTGATTTTCATGCGTTGTTCCCCATCAGTGGCATCATGAGCTAGGTCTATGCGTAGATGTATATGCACTGGTAGAACCCAAAGAGTTGTGGGCGTTGATGCTCAAATTTCTTACCTCTCTTGTCTTTTTGTATTCGACAGTATTGTGGGATGAAGCGGCTCAGACCAACCATACATGTCCTCGCACATGAGACTGGTTCCACTGACTAACATTCAACTTGTTTTGCATAAGGTGGCTAGCGGGTGTCTGTCTCTCCTACTTTAGTTGAATCTAATATGATGAAGACGGTCCTTATAGAAGGTTAAAAGGCAACTTGATTATCGCCGTTGTGGCTTTACGAAGTTAAGAATGGTTCTTGCTAGTTGCCCATAGCAGCCACGTAGAGTTTGCAACAACAAAGTAGAGAACGTCTAACTTGTTTTTGCAGGGCACATATGTTGTGATCTAGTATGGCCAAAATGTAGTGTGATATATGTTGATGTATGAGATGATCATGTTTTGTAATAGGTTCACGACTTGCATGTTGATGAGTATGGCAACTGGCAGGAGCCGTAGGGTTGTCTTTAATTTATTAATCGCCATGTAATTTCTTTACTTTATCGCTATGCATTAGCAATAGTTGTAGAAGCAATAGTTGATGAGAGCGACCACACGATGACACGATGATGGAAATCATGATGATGGAGATCATGGTGTCATGTTGGTGACGACGGAGATCATGCTGATTCTTACGAGATCAAAGGCACGAGATGATAATGGTCATATCATGTCACGTATTGATTGCATGTGATGTTTATCCTTTTATGCATCTTATTTTGATTAGAACGACGATAGCATTATAAGATGATCCCTTCAATTAATTTTGAGAAATTGTGTTCTCCCTGAGTATGCACCATTGCAAAACTTCGTCATATCGAAGCACCTCGTGATGATCAGATGTGATAGATGACTCTGTGTTCGCATACAGCGGGTGTAAGTCGGTTTTACACATGCAGAATAATTGGGTTAAACTTGATGAGCCTAGCATGTACAGACATGGCATCGGAACATAGGAGGCCGAAAGGTTGAACATGAGTCATATAGTAGATATGATCAACATGAAGATGTTCACCATTGATGACTACCCCATCTCACGTGATGATCGGACATGGGTTAGTTGATTTGGATCATGTGTCACTTAGAACTTGAGGGATCTTGATATAAGTGGGAGTTCATTAGTAATTTGATTAACTAAACTAAAATATTCTTAGTCTTAATTGTCTTTGCAAAATTTGTGTTGTAGATCAATGGCCCGCGCTGTATCCCCTGAATTTTAATGTGTTCCTAAGGAAGGCTAAGTTGAAAGATGATGGAAGCTACTATGCGGACTGGGTCCATAACTTGAGGATTATCCTCATTGCCGCATAGAAGGCTTATGTCCGTAACTTGAGGATTATCCTCATTGCTGGTTGAAACGTCCATTTGCATCATGCTTTTATATAAATATTTATTGCATTATGGGTTGTTACTACAATTATATCACAATACTTATGCCTTTTTCTTTCTTATTTTACAAGTTTTACATGAAGAGGAGAATCTTTGGCAGCCGGAATTCTGGACTGGAAAAGGAGCAAATATTAGAGACCTATTATGCACAACTCCAAAAGTCCGTAAACTTCACGGAGATCAGTTTTGAAATATATATAAAATATTGGGCGAAGAAAGCACCAGAGGGGGGTCACCAGTCAGCCACAAGGGTGGAGGGTGCGCCCTACCCCCTGGGCGCGCCCCCCTACCTCGTGGGCCCCCTGGCAGGCCTCCAACTCCCATCTTCTCCTATATGGTGTCTTTTGCCCTGGAAAAAACAGAGAGAAGCTTTCGGGACGAAGCGCCGCCGTCTTGAGGCGGAACCTGGGCAGGACCAATCTAGGGCTCCGGCGGAGCTGTTCTGCCGGGGAAACATCCCTTCGAGAGGGGGAAATCATCGCCATCGTCATCACCATCGATCCTCTCATTGAGAGGGAGTAAATCTCCATCAACATCTTCACCAGCACCATCTCCTCTCAAACCCTTGTTCATCTCTTGTATCCGATCTTTGTCTCAAAACCTCAAATTGGTACCTGTGGGTTGCTAGTAGTGTTGCCTGGTAGTTGATGCTAGTTGGTTTATTTGGTGGAAGATCATATGTTCAGATCCTTAATGCTTATTAATACCCCTTTGATTATGAAAATGAATATGCTTTGTGAGTAGTTACATTTGTTCCTGAGGACATGGGAGAAGTCTTGTTATAAGTAATCACGTGAATTTGGTATTTGTTCGATATTTTGATGAGATGTATGTTGTCTCTCCTCTAGTGGTGTTATGTGAACGTCGACTACATGACACTTCACCATGATTTGGGCCTAGGGGAAGGCATTGGGAAGTAATAAGTAGATGATGGGTTGCTAGAGTGACAGAAGCTTAAACCCTAATTTATGCATTGCTTCGTAAGGGGATGATTTGGATCCATATGTTTCAAGCTATGGTTAGGTTTACCTTATTCTTCTTTCGTAGTTGTGGATGCTTGCGAGAGGGGTTAATCATAAGTGGGAGGCTTGTCCAAGGAAGGACAACACCCAAGCACCGGTCCACCCACATATCAAATTATCAAAGTAACAAACGCGAATCATATGAGCATGATGAAAACTAGCATGACAATAATTCCCATGTGTCCTCGGGAGCGCTTTGCTTTATATAAGAGTTCGTCCAGGCTTGTCCTTTGCTACAAAAAGGATTGGGCCACCTTGCTGCACCTTAGCTACTTTTGTTACTTGTTACCCGTTACGAATTACCTTATCACAAAACTATCTGTTATTGATAATTGTGCTTGCAGAGAATACCTTGCTGAAAACCGCTTGTCATTTTCTTCTACTCCTCGTTGGGTTCGACACTCTTACTTATCAAAAGGAATAAGATTGATCCCCTGTACTTGTGGATCATCAAGACACTTTTCCGGCGCCGTTTCGGGAGTGAAGCGCCTTTGATAAGTGGAATTTGGTAAGGAAACATTTATATAGTGTGCTGAAATTTCATGTCACTTGTTACTATGGAAAATAATCCTTTGAGGGGCTTGTTCGGGGTATCTTCACCTCGACCAGAAGAGCAAAGAGTTGCTCCTCAACCTACTGAACCTACTGAAAATGTTTACTTTGAAACTTCGGGTATGATAGAAAAACTGCTAGCTAATCCTTATACAGGTGATGGAACATTACATCCCGATATGCACCTAATCTATGTGGATGAAGTTTGTGGATTATTTAAGCTTGCAGGTATGCCAAAGATGTTGTCAAGAAGAAGGTCTTCCCTTTATCTTTGAAGGGAAAGGCATTGACATGATATAGGATATGTGATGATATTGGATCATGGAACTACAACCGATTGAAATTGGAATTTCATCAGAAGTTTTATCTTATGCATCTGGTTCATCGTGATCGAATTATATATATAGTTTTGGCCTTGTGAAGGAGAAAGTATTGCTCAAGCTTGGGGGAGGCTTAAGTCAATATTATATTCATGCCCCAATCATGAGCTCTCAAGAGAAATTATTATTCAAAAAATTTATGCTCGGCTTTCTCCTAATGATCGTTCCATGCTCGATACTTCTTGTACTGATTCTTTTATGATGAAGGCTACTGAATTCAAATGGGATTTACTAGAAAGAATTAAGCGCAACTCTGAAGATTGGAAACTTCGATGAAGGTAAGGAGTCAGGTATAAACCTTAAGTTTCATTGTGTTAAATCTTTTATGGATGCCGATGCTTTTCATCATTTTAGCACTAAATATGGACTTGACTCTGAGATAGTAGCTTCTTTCTGTAAATCATTTGCCACTCATGTTGTTCTCTCTAAGGAGAAGTGGTTTAAATATCATCCTCCCATTGAATTAAAAGTAGTAGAACCTATTAAAGTTGAAGAAGAAACTATTACTTATAATGTTGATCCTATTGTCCCTACTGCTTATATAGAGAAACCACCTTTTTCTATTAGAATAAAGGATCATGCTAAAGCTTCAACTGTGGTTCGTAAGAGTAATACTAGACACCTACACCTCTGAGCAAATTAAAGTTGAACCTAGTATTGCTATGGTTAAAGATCTCTTGGTCGATAATATTGATGGGCATATTATTTATTTCTATGATGAAGCTGCTAGGATTGCTAAACCCGACACTAAAGATAAACATAGACTCATTGTTGGCATGCCTGTTGTTTCTGTTGAAATAGGAGATCATTGTTATCATGGCTTATGTGATATGGGTGCTAGTGTGAGTGCGATTCCTCATTCCTTATACAAAGAAATTATGCATGATATTGCACCTGCTGAGATAGAAGGCATTGGTGTTACTATTAAACTTGATAATAGAGATACTATTTCATCAGTTGAGATTGTTAGAGATGTTTAAGTCTTGTGTGGGAAATTAAAATACCCTACTTATTTTCTTGTTCTTGGTTCCCCACGGGATAGCTTTTGTCCCATTATATTGTTGGGGAACGTAGTAATTTCAAAATTTTCCTACGCACACGCAAGATCATGGTGATGCATAGCAACGAGAGGGGAGAGTGTTGTCCACGTACCCTCGTAGACCGAAAGCGGAAGCGTTAGAACAACGCGGTTGATGTAGTCGTACGTCTTCACGGCCCGACCGATCAAGCACCGAAACTACAGCACCTCCGAGTTCTAGCACACGTTCAGCTCGATGACGTCCCTCGTACTCCAATCCAGCCGAGTGTCGAGGGAGAGTTGCGTCAGCACGATGACGTGGTGACGATATTGATGTTCTACCATCGCAGGGCTTCGCCTAAGCACCGCTACAATATTATCGAGGAGGACTATGGTGGAGGGGGGCACCGCACACGGCTAAGAGATCAAGAGATCAATTGTTGTGTCTATGGGGTGCCCCCCTGCCCCTGTATATAAAGGAGCTAGGGGGGAGGCGGGTTGCCAAGTAGGATGGCGCGCCAAGGGGGAAGTCCTACTCCCACCGGGAGTAGGACTCCTCCTTTCCTAGTAGGAGTAGGAGAGAAGGAAGGGGAAGGGAGAAGGGAAGGAAGGAGGGGGCGCAGCCCCTCCCCCTAGTCCAATTCGGACTAGGCCTTGGGGGGGCGCGGCCTGCCCAAGGCAACCCCTCTCTCTTTCCCGTATGGCCCAATAAGGCCCAATAGTTCTCCCGGCGAATTCCCGTAACTCTCCGGTGCTCCGAAAAATACCCGAATCACTCGGAACCTTTCCGAAGTCCGAATATAGTCGTCAAACATATCGATGTTTACGTCTCGACCATTTTGACACTCCTCGTCATGTCCCCGATCTCATCCAGGACTCCGAACTCCTTCGGTACATCAAAACTCATAAACTCATAATAAAACTGTCACCGAAACCTTAAGCGTGTGGACCCTATAGGTTCGAGAACTATGTAGACATGACCGAAACACGTTTCCGGTCAATAACCAATAGAGGAACCTGGATGCTCATATTGGCTCCTACATATTCTCTGAAGGTCTTTATCGGTCAAACCGCATAACAACATCGTTGTTCCTTTGTCATCGATATGTTACTTGCCCGAGATTTGATCGTCGGTATCTCAATACCTAGTTCAATCTCATTACCGCAAGTCTCTTTACTCGTTATGTAATGCATCATTCCGTAACTAACTCATTAGCTACATTGCTTGCAAGGCTTATAGTGATGTGCATTACGAGAGGGCCCAAAGATACCTCTCCGACAATCGGAGTGACAAAACCTAATCTCGAAATCGCCAACTCAACATGTACCTTTGGAGACACCTGTAGAGCTGCTTTATAATCACCCAGTTACGTTGTGATGTTTGGTAGCACACAAAGTGTTCCTCCGGTAAACGGGAGTTGCATAATCTCATAGTTGTAGGAACATGATAAGTCATGAAGAAAGCAATAGCAACATACTAAACGATCAAGTGCTAAGCTAACGGAATGGGTCATGTCAATCACATCATTCTACTAATGATGTGATCCCGTTAATCAAATGACAACTCATGTCTATGGTTAGGAAACATAACCATATTTGATTAATGAGCTAGTCTAGTAGAGGCATACTAGTGACAATATGTTTGTCTATGTATTCACACATGTATCATGTTTCCGGTTAATACAATTCTAGCATGAATAATAAACATTTATCATGATATAAGGAAATAAATAATAACTTTATTATTGCCTCTAGGGCATATTTCCTTCATATATTTGGTAGGCCCTTCTTGAATACTGTTAATGCTAAGATAGACTGCGAAAAGGATATTGTTACTGTTGGTTTAGGGGATATGTCTCATGATTTTAACTTCTCCAAATTTCGTAGACAACCCCATGATAAAGAATTGCCTAGTAAGGATGAAAGTATTGGTCTTGCTTCTATTGACGTGCCTCCTAATGATCCTTTAGAACGATATTTGCTAGACCGTGAAAATGATATGTTTATGAATGAAAGAAGAGAAATAGATGAAGTATTCTTTAATCAAGGACCTATTTTGAAACACAATTTGTCTGTTGAAATTCTCAGAGATCCTCCTACACCGAAGGGAGATCTCGTGTTTGAGCTTAAACAGTTGCTTGATACTCTTAAATATGCCTATCTCGATGAAACGAAGATATATCCTGTTATTATTAGTGCTAACCTTTCAAAGCATGAAGAAGAGAAATTATTGAAAACTCTGAAGAAGCACCGTGCTGCTATTGGATATAGTCTTGGTGATCTTAAGGGCATTAGTCCCACTCTATGCCAGCAAAAAATAAAACTAGAAAAAGATGCCAAACTAGTTGTTGATCATCAAAGACGGTTAAATTCTAAGATGAAAGAAGTGGTAAGAAATGAAATATTAAAGCTTCTGGAGGAAGGTATAATTTATCCTATTGCCGATGGTCAGTGGGATAAGTCCCGTTCATTGTGTCCCTAAGAAGGGAGGTATTACTATTGTGCCTAATGATAAGAATGAATTGATCCCACAAAGAATTGTTACAGGTTATAGAATGGTAATTGATTTCCGCAAATTAAATAAAGCTACTAGAAAAGATCATTACCCCTTACCTTTTATTGATCAAATGCTAGAAAGACTATCCAAACATACACATTTTTGCTTCCTAGATGGTTATTCTGGCTTCTCTCAAATACCTGTGTCAAAGGAGGATCAGAAAAAGACCACTTTTACTTGCTCTTTCGGTACTTTTGCTTATAGACGTATGCCTTTTGGTTTATGCAATGCATCTGCTATCTTTCAAAGATGTATGACTGCTATATTCTCTGACTTCTTTGAAAAGATTGTTGAGGTTTTCATGGATGATTTCTCCGTTTACGGAACTTCTTTTGATGATTGCTTAAGCAACCTTGATCGAGTTTCGCAGAGATGCGAAGAAACTAATCTTGTCTTGAATTGGGAGAAGTGCCACTTTATGATTAATGAAGGTATTGTCTTGGGGTATAAAATTTCTGAAAGAGATATTGAAGTTGATAAAGCTAAAGTAGATGCTATTGAAAAGATGTGGTGTCCTAAAGACATCAAAAGTATAAGAAGTTTCCTTGGTCATGCTAGTTTCTATAGGAGGTTTATTAAAGACTTCTCTAAAATTTCTAGGCCTCTCACTAATCTCTTGCAAAAATATATTCCTTTTTTTGATGATGATTGTGTAGAAGCATTTGAAATACTTAAGAAAGTCTTGATTTCTGCACCTATTGTTCAGCCACCTTATAGGAATTTACCTTTGAAATTATGTGTGATGCTAGTGATTATGTTGTTGGTGTTGTTCTAGGACAAAGAGTTGATAAGAAATTAAATGTTATCCAATATGTTCACACTGATCATGTTTCTATTGAATATCTCATGGAAAAGAAAGATGTTAAACCTAGACTTATTAGATGGGTTCTCTTGCTGCAAGAATTTGATTTGCACATTATCTACAACCACTATAAAAGGAAGAGAGCGGTTGATCCAAACAATCATATCCATCCATCGTCAAGATCTAATGGTCCTTAATTCTCTGGCGTTTAGCTCTACCAACCACGGATTAAGCCCCATCGATCGCTAAACCTGTCGCGCCCTTAAAAAAACTCTGCCAACAACGCACTCCTCCACTCCCGCACGACTTCCCCGCACGACCTCTCGCCCCTCCCGCAGTCGTTCGCCGCCCCGCCGCGTGCCGCACCCTTCGCCGCGGGAGCCGCCACCGGAGGCTGCCCGTCGCGTCGTTCGCCGCGACAGCCGTTCGCCGCCTCCCGCATCCATTCGTTGCCCCATTCATTGCCCCACCACGCGCAGCTCCCTTTGCCGAAGGTCGCCGCGGGTCGCCGCCAGAGGCCGCTCGTCGCGCCATTTGCCGCGGGAGACCCTTCGCCGCAGTTCACCACGGGAGCCGCCCGAGCCACTCAGCTTGGGCTCCGCCTCACCGTCCCCAGCCCTCTTCTGCTTTCCAGCGGCCTAATTCATGTTATTCTCCGGCAGTGCGAATCTGGATCTATAGAAGCTATTGCCACCCATCCCATTCCAGTTCCTTGCACCAACCGAGAGGGAGGGAGGGAAGAGAGGAGCACGGAGACGATGTCATGATGCATATTGTAGAAGAGGTATGTAGAGAGCACCCTTCTTCCTTTGACACCTCCAATGAGATGTTTGAATATTCGTACACAATGCAAGTTTACTGGAAACGGTGATTTTTGTGGGAAGTGGATTAGTTTTGTGCACAAGGATGCACTTCAATCACCATCAGAGGCCATGCTACTTCCTTTTCTATGATTTCATATGAATATCCAACCTTCTTTGTTGACACACTGTGCAGTGGCCGCCAAGTACCACGCATGAGATGGCCATGGTGACCCAGAAGATGATACTGAAGATTTAAGTGAAGTGGCTCAACTGAATCAAGGGGACATAGTGGTATTTTTCTCTTCTTGGGACTCCTGCTATATTTATCTTGTTACCCATGAGACCATGACTCCCTTCTGTACAAAGTCTGAATTAAGAATTATGTCATTGTGATGTTGTGCTGGTTTATGATGTCAAAAAGAGGTGTAGCAGTAGCACCGCTGCAGGTGCTTCGTTCTAGGCGTTGCGCAAACACCATGAGTCCACAAGGCTGTACAAACGAGTGAGTCGAGTAATAAATTTCGTTCACGGTCAAGTAATAAACGAGTAAGTCACTTAATAAATTTCAACTCCATTGTGCAGTTTTTGACTCGACGATGTAGCCGCTGCAAGTCCCTTCGCTGAGATTCAGATTTTTTTTTCTTTCCCATTTCATTGTGTTTGGATTGGATGGTAAGATGCTCTTCTCTTATCAAAGTTACAACATAGGGCCTTTTAGAACATAGTGTTGGTTAATGGGGCCTAGAATTTTTTGTATGTCTCACTGGCTATCCTTGGTGCTGATTTACATAGCTTGCTCATTTGTTGTGTTTCAGTGGGAGAATATACCAGATGGGAAGATACTAGGCTTTTATGAAATGTTGGTTCCACTGGGTGAAATTCTTGTTATAAAGTGTTCTTGCTACTAAAATATGGCCTGAGGATCGAGGATGTACTTGTTACTGCGGATGAATTCCTGCTGTAGATTATCATGTCGATGGTTGCAAGGTGATAATAATTTCTGTAGGTGTAGACATATTTTTGTCATCAAGCTATGGTTGCACGATGTATCATGTGAAATGAAGTTAGTAGATACTATGTGTCGATTCATGTGATTCTTCCCTAACTGAAGGGTGATAGTAGGGTTTGTGCAGTTTAAAACACTTGTAGTTCCATTTTACCTTTGATGCATATTTGTTTCCTTGATCCTTTTCATGTTTTTCTTTTACAACTTATCAATGCAATTTAACCTCAATTTGTATGCACCCCTGCCATATAGCCTATCAACAATTTAACCTGGATTTCTTGTTTGATAATCTGGATTTACTAACCTTGTCCCATCATATGTTTCTATCCAGAACTACGTCACAGTTTCCCTTCAATTGCGCCAATTTTTAGTGCTATAGATAACTCCACTGTCAATTCAGGTTGAGAAAATATCAGGAAATATAACAGCCCAACTCATCTTCTTCTCGCAGATGGACAACAACATGAGCGTGTGCCTGGTTTACAGACCTAACATTTCAGCAATGGCAGATGGCTCCTGAGACACCTGACCAAGTGCTCCTCCAGAACAAGTATAGCCACACACATATAGCCCTTCAGAAGCTCAAGGTGATTATTTGTTTCTTGATTCTTGTTCCTCCATCTTTGAATAGACATAGAGTGATGTGATGTCACATCATCAAATACCATAATTGGATTTAACTGGACATGGGAAAATTTAAATGTGCTCTGTAAGAAGGTAAATTCCATGGTTCTAACATTGCATCTACTTCTGGCATACCTACTTTTGTTATTTACAGAAAAGTTTATTTTTGCATTAATGAAACTTCTGTTGTCTTTGTAACTTTTATTTGTTCCCCCCATCTACAAATAATGCATGATGCATGAGTTCAAGTTCAGGTGCTAGATGGGGTTATCCATTGTGGAACTAGTGTTATTATAGAACTTTATTTTATCATCTGCCGATATTTTTAAACTTCTAAGTGCAGGCGGCGAGCATCTTAAAGAAGCTTGTTCTGACCATGGGCATTTCTTTGGACCAGCACCGCAAGAACATGTCACTTGAGGGGGTATGCAGTCTAATGTCTGGAGGCTCAAGATTAAGACCAAGCTTGTTATCTTCCCAAGTTGTGCTCGCAAGTACACGGTATGGTGTCTGTTTCTTTTTCTCTTTGTGTTTTATATGTTCATATGTTTGCACCTCCTTAACTGCTATCTTGTTCCAAGGCTGGTGAGTCTACTCCAGATGAGCTTTCTACGACCATCCAGGTCCAGGGTGACCACCACTCGCGGCGGCAAGAATCACTTGGTTGAAGTTGTGAAGGTTGTAGATGACATGAAGGCGTACAGGGTATACGGCAAGCTCCGTGTTGAGAGGATGAACTGACACCAGTTAGCAGCTTGGCTGAAGATGGCTACTCGCATGGAGAAAGAGAAGTGATGGGATATTTATGATAGCTTGGAGCCTCACATACCTTGTTTGATCTGAATAGAACTTTCTGCCCACTATTGTCAAACAATGTAGTTCAAATAATTAAGTTGTTATCCCAGAAATATTTTGCAAAATGATGTACTTATCATCTTAGATAATATATTTATTCATTTTATAGATGATATTTCATATTTTCTAGAACAATATAGGTTGCATTATTTTATTACTATGAATGTTTGATATAATCTGTGTTAGTCCAGACGTGCGTTGCACGTGCAAGCTTACTAGTTGATAGAAAGGGAGATGAGAACCCAGTTGTAGACAACTTGTCTAGGTTAGAAAATTTTCTTGATGACCCACTGTCTATTGATGATAGCTTTCCTGATGAACAATTAGCTGTCATAAATGCTTCTCGTACTGCTCCATGGTAATGCTGATTATGCTAATTACATTGTTGCTAAATTGATACCACCTAGTTTCACATACCAGCAAAATAAAAAGTTTTTCTCTGATTTAAGACATCACTTGTCCATCCTCGAAGCCGCATTCGTCATGGATGATGTCCAACATCTGCCCGTCATCAGCTCCCACAATGTCGCTTCAATGTCGTCATGCCTTTTGGACTACATGTTGCAGACCGACCGCATCCACTTTGGACCAGCATGAATGCAGCGCCCAGCATGGATGCACTATTGGAGGGGACGCGTGGGCGGATTTTGGGTGGGACCGCGTTGTCGGACGCATACAAGGCACGAGTCCGGATGCCCGCAAACCTCCCCCAGGTTTGGTGCTGGTTTGCGGGAATTCAGACATGCGGACGCGTCTGTGAAGGTATGCGGCACCGAATTGGATGAAAAAAATGGAATAGACGCGTCGGTCCGGATGTTTGCAGGCTTTTTGAGGCACGTCGTTGGAGATGCTCTTAGGTACACTGGCAAGTCTACAATTTTATTTTACCCAATGTAGATATGCTTATCCTCATGTCAAACACCAAGTCATGTTCAAAGTTGAATCGAGGATGAAACTAGTATCTTCCAACTGGAAATTAACATGAAAATAGGTACAGACTGACCAGAGTCGATCGAACCAGCCAAAACGATGATTGAAATCAATGTTGAATCAGCAGTGCTGATAGCTAGTTCAGATAGCATATCTTGGTCTACACTAGCTAAGTAAAACATCTAAAACTGGCGGGTTCCTATGGCTGTGGCAACTGCAAGGGGCTATTTCTTGGTCCTGTCTGACTCTGCCCAGATTATGAGATGACAGGTGGTGATGATTTTGTATCTTTGCAGCATCCTACCAAGGATAAGAGAATGTCCTTTGACTTTAAAAAATTAAGGCGAAAATATGTTCAGTTAATGTAACTGACATTTTGATTATGTACATATAGTATTCGCTGGTCTTATGTTCCTCGTGTCTCAGTCCTTCCGCGATGAACTTCCACCTCTAAAACACCTCGGAACAATTACTTGCCCCTGTGGGCTCTCTCAGGCAGCGCGATATTGCCATCATAGCGCCTTCAATTGACGCATCCTCTCCTTGTTCCATATGCCATAAACAAAGGCAGGATCAGGAAAAGCTACAAGAAAACTACGCAGCATTACAAAGGTTATGCCGTGTTAACCTTTTCTTTCCAATAAAACATGTTTCCATACTTCCCTGCAACATGACTCCAGAAGCTCTAAGGAATGTCTAGATCAATTAATGAACCAATGTTGAAATTTATAATGTTACCTACAAAAACAGAGCCACGCTTGAGCATTTCTGTCCTGCCAGTAAGCACGAGTGTGTGACAACACTTGTGTTTCAAAACTTATCTAGCAGAAACAAAAATATAGTAAAATGAGTTTTATTGCAAAATTGAAGGTGCTATGATGTAACAAATCTGGAATTCTAGATCAGGATCATGTGCATGGCACTGTACACACCCTAGTGCATGCACTTGTGTGCAATAGTGCAGCCTACATCAAGAAACGTGTGTTGTTGCAAGATAATATTATGCAAACCCAAAATGTATACACCAAGAGTTAACATCATTGACTATGCTCTTAGTCTTAAACGACATGTCAGCTGCATGGATAAGTGAACCGAATGGTTGTCATGGTCATTCCTGCATCGTGCTTGACCCCAGCAGTGTTCATTTCTTAGTTCGGGAATTGCACTTTACAAATGATCCATATCTGAACTTTATAGAGTAATGTACTAGAATTTGCAATCAATATGGGGGATCAGTTTCGTTATTCAGATAACAAAATAGCCATGGCAAAGGAAAAAGTAAGTGTAGTGTGAATATTTATCTTTAAAACAGAAGTGCCATACCAAAGGTGGGATGTGCAACAAAGACAATAGTTCTGTCATCAACTTGCCAAAAATCCTTGATAGCCAATCCTATAACACAGAGCATTAGTCAATTTTTATGTGCTACGATACATGTGCACAATCATGAGAGTGCGAAATAATGACTCCTTTTAGCTATAACAGAGAAGAATAAAAGATTATATGATAATAGCTTAATAAAAGATTACATGATAATAGCTTATACTCCCTCCATAAAGAAATATAAGAGCGTTTAGATCACTACTGTAGTGATGTCATATTGGCCAATGATAATCACAAGTACAAGCTCTACATTGGTTTTGAGAGTAAATGTTTCCCACATAAGGAGAGAATAATCCTACTACATATGACACGAGGTTTCTGTACATACAGATTGTCGAGTAAAAAGAATCAGCATAGATTCACAAATTAATCTGCATAAGTCCAGCAAACTCAGGACATCAGCATTCCCGATCCAATTGAATACATACGCAACTGCCCTCGTGGGCCAGACCCTGATCTACTGCTCGGTTGGTGCTGCTGCAGGCTCATCTCCTAAGCCGGACCCTGATCTTGAACTGATAGCAGAGACCTCCGGGTCAAGAGGAATGCGACGACGCTACCTTGAGGGCTCTCATTCAAGGGCAGGCAGGGGATAGGATCTAAGCATAGGAGCAGCAGGAATAGCGACAAGGGAAGACCATGTAGCAGGATCGCTGCGAGGGTTCACCGTTAGAGGGTTAACGGTACCCTGCGAGGTCGTCGGTGGAACGGGGGTGGAAGGAACCGGAGCAGAAGTATAGATGACAGCGGGAAGAGGGTTCCTCATATGAGCAGCTGCGAGAGCGGTCCAAGCACGTGAAAGCTCCCGAGCTAACTCGTAGTTCAGGAGATAACTAGCTGTGATGTAGTGAGAAAGGTGGCTAGTGGGACGATCGCATGCCGGATTAATCAAAGGAAAACGGACACGCCCATTCTCATGCAGAGATGGGTAGTAGAAGAGACCAGGGTGGGTATGCATGCAGACCTCATTGTAGTGCAAGTCTACAAAAGCCTCGAGAGCAGCAAACTTAATCGCTTGGGATGGCGTAGAAGCAAGACCACCCTTGGTCGAACGAGTGTAATCGCCGGTAGGTGAACTGTGGTGTAGAGTGACCTCAGCATAATACTCATACAATGCACCGGCCAGATGCTCGTGATACACCCGATACTCTGGATCAGCACCCTCTGGGTAGAGTCGTCGCCACACATTCTGAAGCAGATGCGGCGATGTGTACGGAGCTGGCTCAGGATGTTACAAGATCGGTACTGGTGCCATCTACACTCACAAATCATGTGGTTAGTAATAACAAATAAACATTCATGCAATGCAACAAACGGTACTCAAACGAAGCTATCTACCATTTCACTAGTGCACTAACGTTCTAGCATGTCCTACAATCAGCGCGGCTCTGATACCAAGCGTTGTGGCACCCCGGCTCAGAGCAACCGTGTAACGACCCGAACCTGATAAGATTCGATGTCTCTGTGCTCACAGTGCTAGTCCCTGGATCAACTCGCTAGCACACACAGTACATATGAATATCAAATAACAAGTGCATCATTTAACATAACGTATGATCCAGAAGTTATAAAGTATTACAAACTGAATAGCACATGGCTAACTTATTCAATAATAACAGCGGAAAGGTAGCATAATCAACGATGAGTCCATCAATGCCCACTGAAGAACATGTTGAGTGAAGACTACGCAACCCTCGTATCTCACTGATCATCTGAAAATCCTGCAACATGATAAGTTGCAGCCACAAGGGTCAATACATTGAATGTATTGGCAAATCACACAAATTAGTTTGGAGAAGAATGTCTTCACCTACCTCCACTACCTGAACTCACAACCGTCTCTAATTTACTCGCCCAAGATAACCCAAAGATTCTAAATAAACATGACAAGAACTTCAGAAGTATGTCTCAAGTGCGCTCTGTCAGTGGCGCATTCTCTAGGAACAATAGAGCGCTCTGCCAAGGACGCATTCACCTGATTTAAGTTCCGAAAACTAAACCTCGCCTCAAGTGCGCTCTGTCAATGGCGCATTCTCTAGGGACAATAGAGCGCTCTGCCAATGACGCATTCACCTGGTTAATAATCCCGAGCCTACGGCTATAAACACTCACCACTTTCATGGATCACTCGACATATGCCCACGTCTATCATAGCAAGTTGATCACACCAGAATATGACAACACATAACATACATATCAAACCAAGCACATGTCATAGCATAAAAATCACACATGCATAGCAGAATATAGGATGAGCAAAATCAAAAGTGCAAACTTGCCTTGAACGGTGCTGAAGTACTCTAACGATTAATTCCGATCCGCTTCACACTCCGGACAATCTATACGATTAACGGAGGTAACGATAAATAAACTATGCTCACATAACACTAAAATAAAGTAAACAACAACGAATTCAAATAAAGACTTAAATAACAGAACATATTAGTAGGCATATATTATCTACATGCTAGTAGGATCACAATGCAAAAAGAATCAACTAATTTGGATCAACAGTTTGAAAGATATGGCCTCCGGAAGTATAAATTCAAATTTGAACAAATTCAAATTTAAACAGTGCAAACATGTGAAATTTTGGCTCTAGAGTATTCTCCTGGTCACTACGAGTACACAGGAAAAGGAATTGATGAATTTGGAGTTACGGATCTCAAGATAAACCTAAATGAAAATTTGATATGGAATCGCAAGAACAATTATGCCATAAAAGCGTTAGGAAGAAGCTGCATGCTCTTGTGGACATGCCACGTGGCACCTTTGTGAAAGGCTGGAGGCTGTTTGCTGCTACGCTTAAGCAACGAACGGCCGGTAAATAGAGAAAAACGGTTGGCCTTAAATAAAAACAACAGATCTAATCTTGGCCATTGGAGAGGGATCGGACGGTGCAAGGTGACTCACCGGAGAAGAACAGAGGTTGGCCGTCGGACTTGAGGAAGACGGCGTGGCGCGGCTCGAACTTGGAGCGTACGCTCCCTGGAGAGGCCTCCCGAGCTCGGGGAGAACAGGACAAGGCGAGGAGGGACACGTCGAACTCCAAAACGTCCTCCGGGACGGCGGGCCTTGTGCTAACGTCCGTGAGGTTAATTTGGAGCGGCGACGGCGGTGTTCGTCGGGGCGGAGGTCGAAGCACTCGGGTGGGTGCTTCCCTGCGAGAACTAATAGGTGAGGGAGAGAGAAAAGACCAAGGCGGAATTAACAGGAGCAAGAGGAGGTCTTTGGGAACCTTTGCGTCGGAAACAACGGCGAGGCGCTCCTGCTGGCGAACTCCGGCAAGATCGGATCCGGCGAAAGCAGACGCAGGGAAGACAAAATTTTGCCAAAAGTCGGAAGAGAAGAAGATGGAGAATATATATAGAGTGGATTCCGTGGCCTAGGGGCAAAGACTTGGCCAAATCGGCGAGGACTTGGATCGGAAGGAAAAACTCGTGAACGAACAGGAGTTCATCTTGAGGAAAGAGACGACCTGGCGGGCCCCAAGTGTCAGTGGCACAGGAGGGAAAAAAAAGTTATGGTGAGTTGAGGCTGCAGAAATGGGCCGCTGACCTACTGGCAATAGCCCAAGCTGCCTGATAAACTATTGGCTAAAAAACACAATAGCAGATTACTTCCTAAAAATACCAAAAAAATACATACAAATATTATTACTATGATATAAAACAGTGAACATTTTTATAGCTCTATGGAAATTTCGCTAAAACTATTTTATGCAATACAAGCCAATAAAGAGCATTTAATCAATATATAAAATAGTTTGAGATTCTATAGTTACAAAAATAAATCCTATGAACCCCAAACAATATTATGAACAATATAAAAAAAATTAACAGGGGAAAAAGTCATGTTATATCCTCTCCAATATTTCGCCTTGAGTTGAATAATGAACCAAATATTAAGAAAACGACAAACCAGGCATCAAAATATGAATGATCTATTAACATTCCAAATTTAGAAAAATTGGGATGTTACAAATCTACCACCCTTAAAATGAATCTCGTCCTCGAGATTCAAAGAGGCTAGAAAGAAAACGGTTAGGTTTGGGGTTTACTTGAATATCCATTGATCACTCGAGAGTGTGGGATGCTACCACCCTTAGAATCAAGTCATTGGGTCTTCAAGAATCTTATTCCGTCGATGACATCCTTCAGGTATAAGCATTGCACTCCTTTGAAATTTTGGATCCTCTGTCAAAAGAGTGGTCTTCCAATTGTTGGACCTTCATGGTTAATAGGTCTTGCGCTAATACTAAACAAAATTGATACTCTCATGGTGGTCATCAAGGATGGTTCCTGTAGAAAAGAGTCTAGGTTTACTCTCACCGTACAACCTACTATTGGCGACGGTTGCCTTTATACAAGGGATCAAACATCATACCATTCTAAGGTTCAGGCTTGACAACATCGTCACTCTACTATAGGTAACTCACTCTAGATTACCATCCCATATAACAAAAGTGAATAATAAGAGTAAGTCGGCATGGTGATCAATCCATTCCGCACCCGAATCATTACCTTGTATATGGTTTGGAAAATCTCGCATTCTAACACTCGGGCATCCTCACAAGCATTGCAAAAAATTCTCTTGTTCACGAACTGAGTTCGGATAATCCATAGGTTCTACATGACAAACAAAACATCTATCGTTTTTTATCAACTCTTAGGTTTGCGTCAAATACTATAAAACATATGCCGATGAATTGTAGCTTCCTCCAGGGTTCTTCCTTTAGCAAGATTGTGCTTTCCTCTTGGTGGATCTTGGCTTATGTGGTTAAACTCAACTCATCACTGGGTTGAGCAGAGATCAGGATATAGACAGAATAAAGATCTAAGGGGAAAACACTACCCACATGCTCATGCTAACAACATCACTCCACAAAAACCAAACAAAACAAATACTAAGTTCGCACAATTCACACAAATCACCAAAACTATCCTAAAGTAATATCAAAATAGCACATATGATCAATCAAAGCACCCAATTCCATAATACAAACATCCACGGAACATAACAAGATGGAAAGCAATGACCAACCAAACATATGACATATCACACAACACAAGCAAAACCTACATGTAAGGTCATATCCACAAGAGATATGATCTCATCATACTACCGCAAATCGTTTATCAGGCACAACTTAGTAATGGTGGTCTGTCAACTAAAACTCCTTAAATGACACTAATAATAATAACAGGGGTCATCTATACTTTGAAAAGAAAAGATATGAGTACAAGACAAAAAAACTATCAAGTAGACAACAAGTTGTAAACTAAGCTTTACATTGCTATGGCTTTCCTAATCCATTTTCTAGGGTCACGGCCTACAGTCAACACACTGCTCTGATACCATCTGTAACGACCCGAACCTGATAAGACTCGATGTCTCTGTGCTCACAGTGCTAGTCCCTGGATCAACTCGCTAGCACACACAGTACATATGAATATCAAATAACAAGTGCATCATTTAACATAACGTATGATCCAGAAGTTATAAAGTATTACAAACTGAATAGCACATGGCTAACTTATTCAATAATAACAGCGGAAAGGTAGCATAATCAACGATGAGTCCATCAATGCCCACTGAAGAACATGTTGAGTGAAGACTCGCAACCCTACTGTATCTCACTGATCATCTGAAAATCCTGCAACATGATAAGTTGCAGCCACAAGGGTCAATACATTGAATGTATTGGCAAATCACACAAATTAGTTTGGAGAAGAATGTCTTCACCTACCTCCACTACCTGAACTCACAACTGTCTCTAATTTACTCGCCCAAGATAACCCAAAGATTCTAAATAAACATGACAAGAACTTCAGAAGTATGTCTCAAGTGCGCTTTGTCAGTGGCACATTCTCTAGGAACAATAGAGCGCTCTGCCAAGGACGCATTCACCTGATTTAAGTTCCGAAAACTAAACCTCGCCTCAAGTGCGCTCTGTCAATGGCGCATTCTCTAGGGACAATAGAGCGCTCTGCCAATGACGCATTCACCTAGTTAATAATCCCGAGCCTACGGCTATAAACACTCACCACTTTCATGGATCACTCGACATATGCCCACGTCTATCATAGCAAGTTGATCACACCAGAATATGACAACACATAACATACATATCAAACCAAGCACATGTCATAGCATAAAAATCACACATGCATAGCAGAATATAGGATGAGCAAAATCAAAAGTGCAAACTTGCCTTGAACGGTGCTGAAGTACTCTAACGATTAATTCCGATCCGCTTCACACTCAGGACAATCTATCGATTAACGGAGGTAACGATAAATAAACTATGCTCACATAACACTAAAATAAAGTAAACAACAACGAATTCAAATAAAGACTTAAATAACAGAACATATTAGTAGGCATATATTATCTACATGCTAGTAGGATCACAATGCAAAAAGAATCAACTAATTTGGATCAACAGTTTGAAAGATATGGCCTCCGGAAGTATAAATTCAAATTTGAATAAATTCAAATTTAAACAGTGCAAACATGTGAAATTTTGGCTCTAGAGTATTCTCCTGGTCACTACGAGTACACAGGAAAAGGAATTGATGAATTTGGAGTTACGGATCTCAAGATAAACCTAAATGAAAATTTGATATGGAATCTGCAAAGAACAATTATGCCATAAAAGCGTTCTGGGAAGAACTGCCGCGGCTGCTGTGGACATGCCACGTGGCACACTGTGATAGGCTGGAGGCTGTTTGCTGCTACGCTTAAGCAACGAACGGCCGGTAAATAGAGAAAAACGGTTCGGCCTTAAATAAAAACAACAGATCTAATCTTGGCCATTGGAGAGGGATCGGACGGTGCAAGGTGACTCACCGGAGAAGAACAGAGGTTGGCCGTCGGACTTGAGGAAGACGGCGTGGCGCGGCTCGAACTTGGAGCGTACGCTCCCTGGAGAGGCCTCCCGAGCTCGGGGAGAACAGGACAAGGCGAGGAGGGACACGTCGAACTCCAAAACGTCCTCCGGGACGACCGGGCCTTGTGCTAACGTCCGTGAGGTTCAGCTGGAGCGGCGACGGCGGTGTTCGTCGGGGCGGAGGTCGAAGCACTCGGGTGGGTGCTTCCCTGCGAGAACTAATAGGTGAGGGAGAGAGAAAAGACCAAGGCGGAATTAACAGGAGCAAGAGGAGGTGCTGGGAACCTTCTGCGTCGACGGAAACAACCGGCGAGACGCTCCTGCAGCGGCGAACTCCGGCAAGATCGGATCCGGGCGAAACGGGCACGGGAAGACAAAATTTTGCCAAAAGTCGGAAGAGAAGAAGATGGAGAATATATATAGAGTGGATTCCGTGGCCTAGGGGCAAAGACTTGGCCAAATCGGCGAGGACTTGGATCGGAAGGAAAAACTCGTGAACGAACAGGAGTTCATCTTGAGGAAAGAGACGACCTGGCGGGCCCCAAGTGTCAGTGGCACAGGGAGGGAAAAAAAGTTGCGCGGTGAGTTGAGGCCTGTAGAAATGGGCCGCCGGCCTACAGCGCAGCCCAACTGCACAGTAAACTATTGGCTAAAAAACACAATAGCAGATTACTTCCTAAAAATACCAAAAAAATACATACAAATATTATTACTATGATATAAAACAGTGAACATTTTTATAGCTCTATGGAAATTTCGCTAAAACTATTTTATGCAATACAAGCCAATAAAGAGCATTTAATCAATATATAAAATAGTTTGAGATTCTATAGTTACAAAAATAAATCCTATGAACCCCAAATAATATTATGAACAATATAAAAAAAATTAACAGGGGAAAAAGTCATGTTATATCCTCTCCAATATTTCGCCTTGAGTTGAATAATGAACCAAATATTAAGAAAACGACAAACCATGCATCAAAATATGAATGATCTATTAACATTCCAAATTTAGAAAAATTGGGATGTTACAAACCGGTTTACCTTGCATTGCCAGCCCAGTGATCAAGTAATACACAACAACATGGTACAGAAACAACCGCTTTATTGATACTAGCGGATTACATAGGTCTGATATTACATCGGGATTCAAGGCCAAGTGGCACACACGGTGCTGCTGGACAGTATGTACATTATTTAATGAACATGACTGGGCCTCGATCACACGAGCTACGCGGCAGTGGAAGAACGACGTAGTGGAACTCCATAGCACAGGGACACCGACGTGAACACGGCCTAGACACGAGATGTGCTCTGATGCAAACTGACTTGCCTGAAATCTGGCCTAACACGCCAGGTCAGTACATTGAATGTACTTGCAAGCTCACAACAAACATAAGCACGATGACAAACAATATCATGATATTTAATCAGATTAATTCGATGCAAAACTACTACTACCGAAACAAACAAATGTTTCATGCATTGAGTCCCACGGACTCGCTTACCGGACGGTTACCTCGTAACCAAACGGTGACCATACCTAGGTCACAACTGAAATCAATCACTCATGAACAGCTCCAGTGTTCATGCTTTTGTCACGAACCAATGCATCACAGCGCTCACTTAGTTTGCAAGATTATTAGAAAAGTTGATCCATGGTATGACTTACTTCCGAGTTATGCCCATAACCGAGGACGCGACTATCGATAGATTCATTACACTCTGCAGAGGTAGCACACTTTACCCACACTACGGAATACCTGGCCTCGCATTCCCATTCGGGTGGACCAAAGCATTCCGACGAAACCCTCCCTTTGTCATGCACTCTCCCCGGCCACTCCGACCAACTCCCCCTCAGGGCTAGGTCTTGGGTGGCCCCGTGTCTACCAAAGACACCACCGGCCACCGTCGTGGCAAAACGGTCCCAAACGGGGACAAGGTACCATAAAAACAAAACGAGCACACAAGGTTTTGTTTGCCTACCGGGCCAGGGTATGCACGCCCATAACCTTCCCTCGCAGGAGGCACCGGTGAGAGCCACAACAAAGGACCGAATCAAGACCTTCCCATAAGGTAAATGTGGTCGCACTGAATTAAAAACCGATTCAGTGGCACCATGATGTGATCAACATCATATTCAAGTTGAACTTAATCAAGTTTAGATTTGATAAAAACTTTTTATCATCAACATGATATAACTCAAAAGAATCATGCAACTACTCGTCATGCAAAACAAACAACTCATATTCATGGATCAAACTTAACAACATATGCATCTTGCAATACTAAGAATCAAACCTCTCTAGTTATAACTCATTTTTATAAACCAGCAATATTTTTATTAGTTCTTAATTTAAATAAAACTATCACTATAACTATCATTAATTTCCATAGCAACATTCATAGTGCAAAATATTACTCTACTTAGCCAAACAGGTTCATGCATTCAACCAGTAACTAAAACAAGCATATCAAGCATGGTAAAGTAACTAGAAATTTACCAAAGTTATTTATCAAATTTTAAATGCAAATAATAACTCATATTCAAGTAGAAAATCATAGATATTCAAATAACACCATCCAAATGCTGGTGTGGCTTTCCTTAGTGTAGAGGAGGATCACACCCCTCTTGGTTTGCTTCAAGACAAGCTTCTCCCTCTGAAAATAATTTAAACCACAAAAAGAATTATCAAAACACATTCTGAAAATCAACAGAAATTCTAGACAGCAAGGAAAAATCCACCTTCCGGTGTGCTCCTAGAGCTTTCTGTAACAAAGACAATCCAAGAAGAATCAAATCATTTGGACTTATGGTTTAGAAATGGTGGCTGGTCAAAGTTTTGTCAAATTTCTGAATAAATTTGAATTAAATAGAAATTCCTGGAGGGTGATGTCGAAAGCGTATAATAGAAATACGCCTCCACTCGTACCGCTTCGGACGCGAGTGGTGAGACCGACAGGTGGGTCCCGCGCGTCAGGAGAGAGAGAGAGTGGGCGAGATCAGAGAGAGGCGGGGCTTCGCCGGAGCTCACGCCGGCGACGAGGGGTTTCGGGGCTAAACGAGAGGGATAGGATTGAAGCGGGGCTCGAGGCGCACCTGCCTGTACCCGTGGCTTGTCGAGACGGGGACGGAGCTGGTCGCAGTTGAGCTCGCAAGCTTCGGTGGCGGACGGGTTCCGCCGGAGAGGATGAAGACGACGGCTAGGGGCGGCTCCGATGGCTCCGCGGGGTCCTGGCAGCACCAGCAGACCCCCGATGCCCCGCCCAAGCAGCTGCTTGAGCTTGAGAGGCACCAGAGCACGGCGGCCTGGGCTGCAGGGATCGCCAGAGTCCTCTGGTCGGGGCGACGGCCAGAGGCCTGCCCGACCGGGCTTTTGCTCGTCTACGTGTTCGTGGAGGTTGTGTGGAGTGGTGCGTGGCTAGGAATCGAGGAGGGGAGGTCTATATATAGCCGGAGCGAGGGGGGAACATGTCACCGCCAGAGCTCTCAGGACACGCGGCGAACGGCGATGAGAAGCTCCAACGAGAGGGGGCAAACGCTCAGCGTCAACGCAGAAGCTTGCCCACGCTCGCGAACAAGCACATGAGGCGGTTGGAGAAGCGGACAAGTGCACGCACGCACTATGGCCTTTTGGCCGCGACGCGCCCGTGCTTGCTGCGGCAGCTCCGGCGTTGGCGAGCGCCAAGGAGCGGTCAAGGGTGATGGGTCGAGGTTGGTGGCGCGGTGTGGCAGTCGGAGCCGAGCGCTGGATCGAGCACGCGCGAAACAGAGAGCAAGGCGCCAGCCTGAGCGCGCTGAGACGCATGCCAGGCACCGTGTCCACGCGTGGTCACCAGGCTGGCATGTTCAAAATGACGCCCAGAAGCGGCCAAACCTTGTCTACGCGCTCTACCGTGCAGTGTTTAGTCTATGGGAGTTGATGGATCATGCCCAGGCCGACCAGAATTGACTCCACTAAGCTGACAAGTTTCTGTCTAGAAAATTGGTCGCCAAGTTTGACCTCCTTCTAGAAGGCCATTAGGGCTAATATCCTGGGGTTTAGGGTTTCTTAGGCGGGTGCTTAAGCTCAAGAAAGATCAAGGCTAAAAGCTCAAGGAAAACTGTACTTGCTGTACAAAGTGCATTTCTGGTCCAGATGTGAAAAGATTTTCTACAGAAAAAATATTGCAAAAAGTGATGCAATATTTTTACATCGGAAGTTATGCCATGGTTCTAAGAATATTTGGGATTTATCTCAGATTTTTCTGAGCAAGAAAATTTGAGGTTGCTTTGGAGCACAAGTTTCTGAAGCGAGTTTCAGAGAGAGAAATGAATATTTTTTCTTTTATGAAAAATATTCATTTGATTATTTTGAGGATTGGCCAGAGGAATATAGAAGATAGGTCACTTGGGTGAAAGCCAAGGATATGCCTAAGTGCCAAGTCCATTTGAAATGATTCAAACTCCAATTCAAATCAGGGCAAAAACTACGATAAAAACCAAGTCCGGAAAGAGAGAGAAGGCAAGTCCAGAAAGAGAGAGAAGGCAAAACCCAGGCTGTCACAATAGCCAGTGTCCTTCTCTAGGTCTTCAATCTCTTGACGTAAACGATTTTCCTAAGAACAAATCAAAATAGTCAGCAGTTATCTAACATATGTGCTCCAATTATCAACACCAAAAAATAAAAGGTAGAGAGACTAAGACTATCCTCTGAAGATAAGAACTATTTTTAGTTGCACCCTTATGGAAGTCAATACGACATCTTAACGAAAATTAGGCACAGTGGAACTATCACACAAGGATGAAAAACACTATCTCATCCTTGCACCGTTGTGCATACATCCACGTTGCTTTTAGCATCACTCTGGTTCTTGCGAAGACCAAATTTGCAAGTAATTATGAATCATCGGACAGCTCACGGTGCAAGATCTGAGGTCTGTATTTACCTGGCCTGAAGAGAGGAAACCGGTGACGTCAATGATGGTGGTGAACTCCTTGGGGAGAAACTCAGGCTTGTTGACCCCAGCCTTGGCATTGACCAAACCGACAACTGCAGCCGAACTACTCCCACCGCTGGCCAGGCCATCCATCCATCCACTCACCCACACCCCCTGTTATTCTGCGGCGATGGCTCTCTCACACCGCAGCCGAACCAGTGAACCCCCGTACTCCTCTCTGCGTGGGCATCCACTGCCGCGTCTTCCCTAGCTCCGCGTCGTCCCCTTCCTAGGCCTCGCTGTCGTCCACCGCCGTGGTGCTCTCGGCACGGTGTGGTCAATGTGGTCAACGACCGACTTCCATCGGAAGAGTACTGTATGTGAAGAGGCTGACAGCTGGGTCCACAGCAGCCGCAAGGAAGTGCCTCCTTATTACGCGGAAAATAATTATTCCTCCACCTGACAGCAGGGACCCACCGGATGGGCCACCGTGTTTTGTGAAAAAAACGTCTCCCCCTGAATGCTGGGACCAACCGGATGGGCCACCGTATTTCGTGAAAAAAACGTTCCCCCCGCTGTCAGCTCGGACCCACCGGAAGTGCCTCCTTATTATGCACAAAAAAAATGAATACTTCCCCTGCTAGCTGGGACCCACCTTGATTGGAGGATGACTTGTGGGCCTACTAAGTTGATGGGGACGGAGGGCTTTGTCAACTTAGTCAATATGAACGATTCTAGTTCCAGTGACCGTACGATGTCCATCCAACGGCCGTTGTGCTTCTTCAACCTTTGGTCTTCTTCCTCCAGCCGCCCAAAGCAGCGCCGGTCGTGCTGCATGCTCCTGCCTCCCGTGGCCGGCTGTGCTGCCGCGGAGGCCTCACCGCCCCCTACTATTCCCACACCTGGCCTGGCCCTGTGGCGACGGCAGCCTGACACCGCAGCCGAACCAGTCAACCCTCGTACTCCACTCCGCGCGGGTTTCCACTGCCATGTCGTCCCCTTCCTAGGCCTCGCCGTCGTCCACCGCTCTGGTGCTCTCCGCGTGGCGTGGTCAACGTGGTCAAGGAACGACTTCCATCGGAAGAGTACTGTAGGCGAACGCCTCGCTCGGGTTTAGTTAGAGCCCAACGCCTCGCACCCACGCGCGTGCGTGTACGAGAGAAACGCGCGAACCTACGTGCATTGCTCGGCCCCGACCACCCACCGTAACCGGGAACACCCCCGATATTTACCTTGCCCTCGCTTCTACCACGGTTTTTTCCGTCATGGATGGCCCAAAGAATGTCATGCAGCTGCGTCTCCGGCCCGCCCAGGATGAAAAGCCCATTTTCTATCATGATTTTTTGTCATAGAAGTAGGAGCCCACCACATCTATGATGATACATGGTTTTGTCACAATTATCGTCATAGAAGTGTCATAAGTATGATAGAAACAAATTCCGTTCGGCCCAAAAGGTCACGGATGTGTCTTTTTTTTTGTAGTGTCCCATCCGGACACGGGAAAGTTCTTCTATCTCATATCTTCATGGCCCATCAGTCCGGCCCACATCACATAGCCCAGACGCCCGAGGAACCCTTAATCCAGGAGTCCTCAGGTGCCTCGGCCTTGGTACCTCGCAGCACCTGCATGTAGTCTGGCCATGATGGTAGGGACAATTTTCCAATCCATGCAACCAGTCCAAGTTGTAATTCATGCACAAATTACTAAACATATCTCAGATGCTTGTCAAATTTCATGATGATCAATACATAACCAAGTTGTCATACAGCCCTTGTGTATGCACTGAAATACAATATTGCAATATCTATCACAACTATTCGGGGATGAATGGGAATATATTTTTCTTTCCCGTAGTAATAGTTCAAGTAGAGGCCAGATGCAGTGACATAGATGGTCGAAGGCTATTTGAGGCAGCCCCAAGCCCTACCTCGCTCTTGGAGCTCCTCCCATGTTCAAGAAGGAGCTCCTCAACAAGATAATAGATCCTTAAACTAACTTTACTTCTCCATTTTCGAAGCAAGCTTCGCTCCCTTTCTAATCAATTCATTTATGCAACTCGCCCATGCCCTCTTTCTTCTACATGGACCCGATTGGACGTATGGTGTGTCAATGCCAATCACTTGAAGTAGGATATGACACAATGATCCTCTATACTTCCTTAAAAAACATCATTGTAGATTGTAAGATTTGAAGTGTATAACTCATCGACACCAGGGAGGCTGAATGGCGGGGCTAGAGCCAAATGCCAACGTTTGTGCTTGTTCATGTTACAAGAGGAGAAAGTCGGGAAATAAATGTGCTAATGCCATAAATGCTAATATTTCGAATAAGGGGTCTTTGAACCTTGCTGCAATCCATAGATGCACTAGTAGTGAAATCTTTCTCAAGCAGATGGATGGGTGCATGGAAAGTTAATTTAACTTACATTCACATGGCAGAGTTATGGGGGTGTATACCAATAGTTTATATAAAGGATCAGTGATGGATTAATAATAGTGGACATTAATTGGATACACCACACTAATCATTAACTGGTAATCCAGACCATATAACAATTACAAAATATTGATAGCCGAATAATTTTCCTCTCAAAAGGGTACACGACTCACAACATGAATCTTGAGTTAGTGAGAAGCCTTGGCCAAAAACAGAAAGACTTGTAGATTATATCGATCCAATATATCATAAGTACCTTGTTATTATGGACAATGATGTCTTTCCATTAACATGAACTTCTCAAATCAAATGATACAATTGAACAAGCAACACAATAATGGAGATTGAAGCAAACATAGATCAAAGAGTTATACATTATTATTTCCTCCATCACTTAAGCAAGATGAATTGTGCTATACCATGTCATTCGTCTTCCTGTTGATGACATCCTGAATGATAGGACCAAGGGCCTCCATCCTTATCGGTTTGGGAACAAATAAATCAGCACCAACACTCATGAACGCATCCATGGCATGATTATCGGTAGAAACCCCAACAATCTTCACATCAGTTTCCCCCATAGCACGGATCTTCACAATTGCCTGTCGAGCAATATAAAAATTATATTGTCTTTTTTGTAAATAAATGGATTATATTTATATAAATACATGCCAAATACTTGATGGTATAGAATTAATTACCTCTGGACCAGTCATGATAGGCATATCCTTATCGAACAAAACAATGTCAAACTTTTTCCCCTCAAGGAACAAATCAACAGCTTCCTTCCCATTCATGGCTAGAGTAAACTCACAGTGAAGTCTGAGCAGAAATGTTGAGAGAACCAACCTACAAACTTCAATGTCCTCTACAAGTAGTACCTAGATAGAGGTGGATCCTTTGGCCTTGAGCTCCATGGTAACCTAAACAAATTACAAACACATGAATATATTTTATTCCTTATCCACGCATGCCAAATTAGTACTTCAAGCATATTGTTTTTCTTGAAAAGAATCAACTAATAAAATCTTAATATATTACTAAACTCATAGTTTAACTAATCGAGGACATCGCATAACACAATGAAATGAAAACAATGATAGAGAACGATTCATTGTGCTATGCATGTAAAGTTTCCCGTAATCATTCCTTTTTATACGATATGTAGGACTGAAAGAATCAATGCGCCTAGATAACATAAAGGTGGAAAATAAACAATGAACATGCCAACAATTATACATAAATGCATATAGATGGGTGGTAACAACAACAACGAAGATATTGATTAACAGATCAAACTAAAATGCATACTTCCACCCTATACTGGTATAGATCCACCCCTAACATTCTCCTGTATGTAAAGAGTGAACACTTAAAGCACCAGAAGCCTGATGACAAGACAAGAGAGGAAAACAAATAATGGAACATGTACCTGAAGGTTAGAGCCAGATGGTGCTGGAGGAGATTGGGGATCTTCCTACTCTTCCCACTAGATAGGCTGGTTGTTGGGTGGTGGTACGCCGGGTATGACGAGGTATTTATAGCTGGGAAAAAGGTAAGTGTGGACAATGGACAACCTATCTCCACCGCCTTCACACACGCAGAAAATCTGCGCCGATCTTAGCCCAAGTATAAATGGGGAAATCAATATTAATCGCGAATATTTGGTTATTAGTGAGTCATATCACCACATAAATATTCTCGACTGATGTTTATATGCAACTTAATGCTTCATGTCTAAGGTCATGTATTGAACTATATCTCCTCTAGTTATTAGAAGTTGTATGAGTTATAGTTACAAATTTTGAATGTTGGCCAATATACCACTGCTAGGAAATACCTTATAGGTAGATACTTAGTAGTAGAGCTGGGTAAGTGACCCACATTGTTGTTAAGTAGTAGTAGTGCGGGTCAAAACATCATGCTACAGGTCTAGTAGTAGCACGGGTGTATACACCCAACGCTGCTGCTAAGTGGGCCCCACAGTACCCCCAGGTTGAGCCATTGTGGCAGTGCTGGGTATAAGACCCGCGGTACAACTAACATGGTAGCTATAGCGCGGGGCTTATACCAAGCGCTGCCACTACTAGTACACAGGGCTAACTGGTGGGTCCCATTTAGCCGCAGTGTTGGTCCATGATAGAGCGCTACACGTAATGGGCATAGCAATAGCGCGGGTCTTCTTCCCCAAGCTACTGTTGTGGCAACCTTATCCCTCTTCCAGCGACGACCCTCTCACTCACTCATGCTTCTTTCTCCTCCCATTGTCGTCACCGCCCTTCTCCTTCCTCGGTAAGCAGCCTCCCTCCTCCACCTATTGCCCGCGTCCCTCCTCCTCAAAGCTGCTCTCCTCTCTCCTCCCTCCTCCGGCTGCCATCCTCCCTCCTCGTCCTCTATCCCCTCCCTCCTCCCTGCTCCCTCCTTCCTCCTCCTTCATCCCACCTCCCTCCTCCCTCCTCTATCCTCCCCCTCCTTCGGTTGCCATCCTCCTCCTCCTCCTCCTATCTCCTCCCTCATCTATCGGTGGGAAACGACACCTATGGGATAACTGGAATCCCTACTACGATTGCGGGGCGCGGGGATCGTGAGAAGAACGGGACTAGTAGACAGCACAAAGGGGATTTACCCAGGTTCGGGCCGCAAAGATGCGTAAAACCCTACGATCCTGCTTTGGTGGATGTATTTAGTGTTCTTGAGCTCTTGAACTAGCTCTAGGTGCTGCTAGGTTCCAAAAAGCCGAATCCCTCTCCAGTGCGCCATGGGCCTCCTTTTATAGGCCAAAAGGGGCTGCCACAGTGGCACACAGGAGGTGGAAAGTGCTACAGCGCTGTGAGCTTATCGTTGGTATTACAAGACAAAGTGCATTTAATGCGAGGCTTAGGTGTCCCTTCACTTTATCAGGGACGGGAGCGAGGCCCGTCCCGTCCATTGCCGCTCCTCCTTGCTTTGACACGTGCCCTGGCCAGCGATGCATGCGGTGCCATGTAGGCATGCAGGCAGCTGAGATGGCGCAATGGTGGAGCCTCCACGATGGGCTGCATGTTGCCACGCGGGTGCCTGCCCAGCTGGTTGGGTCGGCAGCTGCATGCGAACGGCAGCGGAGACTTGGCTGGCGTGGGCCTGGCAGTGGCCCTGCTATTGCCTCCGGCAAGGGTCTTGTCGGGTGACCCGGCAAGGGTCTCGCCGGGTGGCCCAGCAAGGGTCCTGCCGTGGCGCGCTGGCATCCCCGGCAAGGATCTTGCCGGGGGTCTTGTGGATTCCTTCGGTAAGGATCTTGGTGAGGATTGTTGCTTTCCTATCCTCATCTGATCTTGACTATTCTTTGTCTTCACAAAGATCTGTATGCCACCATGGAGGTGCCTCCCGAGCCCTGTCCCAATGCGTTTGTCTAGCGTTGGTGGGCTCAAAGGTGGCTCGCTCAGCTGGTGTGGGCGAGCTGCCCCGGCAAGGGTCCTTGCCGGGGAAACCTGCTTCGTCCATCCGATCTTTGTGGCCTTGGTCCTTGTCGTTGCTTTCTTTGTCTTGTGCCTTCGGCTTTTCTCCGGCTTCCCTTTCCTGCCCTGTTATGCGTGGCCGTGGCGGGTGGCTCTGACAGCCCGTGCACAAGCAAAGGGGTCAAAAGCAGAGCCCCTACTTTTGTACACCGACAGGAGCCCACGAGCCTGGGCCATACATAAGCGCAACACGTTGTTGGGCCAGGCCCAGAATGGTGCGCGGACAGTTGGGGCGGGTTTTACCGTGGTAACTGCTCCATCCGCTGTGCTTCCCCACGACCCGCGTTGAACGCGCGACGTGGGGTTCGTGTGCGCACGCGTGACGTGGGAGGCATGCGTGGGATAGCGTCCACACGCATGCATCGAATCGCAGTTAATGGGAAAGGAGGCGGCCCGCGCCTTCCCCATAAAAAGGAATAGCCGTGGGCGCGCTGCTCACTTTACCCCCCCCCTTGCGCCTTTCTCCAATCTTGGAACCATCGCCTCCTTTCTTCCTTCTTCTCGAGCCTCTCTGCCTTCGTCCATCGCCGCCGTGCTTCTGCCATCCTCTGCTCTTTCGCTTCTCGCAGCCGCCATGGCGCCCAAGTCCACAAAAAGCAAGGGAGCGGCGAAGGACACCGGGGTGTCGGAGCAGCCAGAGAGCGAGCTGGTGGCACGACGGGCGCAGTTCGCTTACTTCCCCTCGATGGTCGGCGTGTACGAGCTCCGGGAGATGTTCAAGGATCTGTGGGGAGTGAAGACGGGGGGAGAGAAGACGGGGCATCCAGCCACGCACGTCGTTCCTGCCAGCGCTGGGTGTCGGTGTCAAAACCGGTGGATCTCCGGTAGGGGGTCCCGATCTGTGCGTCAAGGCCGATGGTAACAAGAAGTAAGGGACACGGATGTTTACCCAGGTTCGGGCCCTCACGATGGAGGTAAAACCCTACTTCCTGCTTGATTAATATTGATGATATGGGTAGTACAAGAGTAGATCTACCACGAGATCGTAGAGGCTAAACCCTAGGAGCTAGCCTATGATGGTATGATTGTTATTGTGATCGGCCTTCTAAGGACCAACCTCTCCAGTTTATATAGACACCGGAGAGGGCTAGGGTTTACATGGAGTCGGTTACAAGGAAGGAAATACAGTATCCGGATCGCCAAGCTTGCCTTCCACGCCAAGGAAAGTCCCATCCGGACATGGGCCGAAGTCTTGACTCTTGCATCTTCACGGTTCAATAGTTCGGACGTTGTACACAGTCCGGCTGTCCGGATACCCCCTAATCCAGGACTCCCTCAGTAGCCCCTGAACTAGGCTTCAATGACGATGAGTCCGGCGCGCAGTATTGTCTTTTGCATTGCAAGGCGGGTTCCTTCTTCGAATACTCCAAAGTGGTTATCGAACACGTAGACCATGCCCGGATCTGCAAGATGGTCTTCATATGCCACCGTAGAGGGAATGATATTTCACAAAGGCCATCTGCTGACAATTTTTTCCTGATGACGTGAAATGTTATTACGGTCAGATCATTATTCGATCTGTTTTCCCACAACCAGCTACAGCGCGTATTGCGAGGCGGTTTCTTTGACACGTCTCGTCAAAGCAGAGATTGTGTCCCCTTATCACGGGATCCTCATCAATACGGGTATGGGTAATCTAACCGTGCTGCTAACCGCGGTGAGTGGGAGGCAGATGGGTTCCACCAGGCAAGTGGGGACTATCGCCTTTATAAGGAGGTCAGATTCCTTTCTCTTTTGCCCACGCCTTCTTCTCCCGCTAGCTCATTCCCCTCTATGCGAGCCCTAACGCCCAAGCACTCTTCTTCCCCGTTGAAGGGAAGTTTCCCGAAGATGTCCGGATCCGGAGCAGGAGGTAGATGGATGGCCTCAACTGTCTAGGAGAAGGACATCAAGAAGCTCCAGGGAGCCGGGTATCTGGCCCAGAAGATCGGTCACCGTCTTCCACCGGCGGGACAGGTCGTCCCTACTCCGGAATCTCATGAGAGAGTCGTGTCCCTTCGCCATTTCATCCGTGGGCTCGGGTTTCCCCTTCACCCGTTCGTTCGGGGAGTCATGTATTACTACAGGATCGATTTTCACGATCTTTCCCCCAACTCCTTCCTCAACATCTCGACGTTCATCGTTGTGTGCGAGGCTTTTCTCCATATCCCACCTCACTTCGGCCTATGGCTGAAGATCTTCAATGTGAAGCCCAAGGTGGTGAGTGGCGAACACGCCGAGCGTGGCGGCGCCATGCTAAGCAAGATGCCCAAGGCCGTTTGGCCGAAATGCGCTTTCAACGACTCCATCAAGGAGTGGCAGCAGCAGTGGTTCTATATCACCGAACCACACGGCAAGAAGTGGGCGGCAGCTCCAGAGTTCAGATCCGGAGCTCCACTGCGGCTCACGTCCTGTACCGAGAAGGGCCCGAACTAGTGCTCGTCCGATGAGCTGTTACTGCTCCAGACGCGCATCCAGGGTGTGGTCGATAGGGACGTCAAACTCGTCGACGTAGTCCAGGTGATGCTAGTTCGCCTGGTTCTTCCTTGTCAGCGTCGAGCTTGTTTCCTATGGGAATTCGACCCGGCTGAGCACCAAACCCTTTGGGAGCTTTATGATTCCTCCCACAAGGATATTTGGAAGGTGCTCTTTAAGTCCGGCAAATCATGGCCGGGCCCCGCCGAGGACCGTGGGTATCGATAATCCCATTCTCCAAGCTCGGTAAGTCACAGCCGCACTCTGTCTATTCATGCCTCAGCTGGCATGTTATGCGGGAGACACCTTAATCGTGTTTCATTGTGACCTCAGGGATGGATAAAGAAGGTGGAGGGGATACATTGTTCAGCCCCCCTGCCGGAGGAACCGGCCGGACCTCTTCTGACGAAGATGCTGGTCCCTGCGCCTTACAAGGCGCCAAAGAAAGAGGCCTCCAAGAAAGTCAAGAAGACCCGGGGTGGCCTTCGCTGTCACGAGGCTTCGGACGCCAAACCTGAAGACTCCAGCGATGATCCTTCATTCGAGGGCGAGGAGAAGGAAGCGGAGGAGGATGAGCCTCACTCTGACGGTGGGAGGAAGAGGACGGCGTCCACCTCTCTGGAGGCCGGATCGCCCAAGAGGTGGGAAAATCCCCTCCCAGGGGCATCCCCAACGGCTGCCGATAGCAGCCCGGAGTGGGATCCCAGGGCCCAGCCCCTGGAGAAGTCGTAAGTATCTGAACTTGCATATGCGTCCGGGATTGATTTTGGGTGTAGTAGTTTTGACTGTTGCCTATATATTGCACAGTCCGGCAAGGTCCTGCGCCAGCCAGTCCTCGTCGGAGGATTCACTCGACTCGGACGCTTTGGCGAGCGAGACGCCTCTGCGGGCCCCTTCCCCCAAGTCTGGGCGCGACACTGAGGTGTCATCTCGACAAGACCCGGACCAGGGAGGGCATATCCCTGGTGCCGAACACGTGGGGATGGATACAGCCCCCGGGACCTCTAGAGTTCCGAGATCGAGCGAGCAGCCACGCCTGATGGCGGGGGGCCTGCCTACGCTGCGGGCGTCCTCTGTTCAAGCAGAGCTGCCTGGCGGTCTATCGACAGCGTTGAAGAACGTGTCTATTGTCGATGAGCATCGGGCCCTTATGGGAGAGGTGGTTGAAAGGATTCAGTCCGCTGAGAGCGGGATGAACGCGTCCTGCCTTAGCTTTATAAAGGCTTTTGAGGTATGTTTCCTAGGAAACCCTTGAGGAATTGTCATAATATGAGTAGTAGCCCCTGATGCACTGTCCGGCGAAGGAGACAGAGTCGGGCAGGGGATCAAACCCCCTGCCTTCGCAGGAGCCTATGTAAATAACGTATACCTTTTGGTGTGAAAATAGGCATCCGTAGAGAGGACGTCCGCTTTCAATGCGAAAGTATCCGAACTGAAGCAGAGCCTTGCACGGGCCGAGGAAGAACTTGGCCGTGTGAGAAAGCAACTGGAAGACAAGCAAGGTATGTTGAAAAACATTTGTCTTGGGTTAGCACGAGCAGATGGTTGTGCAGAATAAGAAATTATAGTATTGTGTGCTCTAGGAGCGGGTGCCGAATATGAGGCACTAAAGAAAGCTTTGGCTGATGCCAACAAGAACGCTGAGGCCGAACAGGCGCTTCGTGAAAAACACGAGGCCAGGGTTATCACAGCTGAGCGAGAGCTCTAGGAAGCTGTGAAGAAAAGCGAGGGCTTGGAGCAGAGTCTAGAAGTGAAAGAATCCGAGCTCGCCCAAGCTCTCGAGGATGTAGAAGGTGCTCGGGAAGAAGCCCGAGGTGCTGTGCGGGACATTTAGGAGGCCCGGAAAGTGGCGGCTGGTAAGGCCTTCTATATTCTTAGCTTTGTATATGTTAGAATGTGAAGAATCCAAGTGGCAAGCTGAATTCTTATTTTTCCAGGGGCTTTTGCGGATGTTCCTCGCAGCATATCAGATGCCGCTCAATTCTATCGCACCGAGGAGAAGAAGACTGCGGAGAGGGATTTCTGGTTGCAGTATCTGGCGCCGAACTATCCGGTGCCATTTATCGATTAGATGAAACAGCTGGTCGAACTGCACCAGGCGGCCGAACTAGCCATGAAGGACTTAGTTGTCCGGCTGTGGCCTGCGGAGCCGATTCCAAGCAACTACTTCGCACACGTCAAGAGAATTTTGGGCGCATGTCCTCGGCTTGATGCTATCAAGCGATCTGTCTGCATAGAAGGCGTTTGCCCATGCGAAAGTGCATTGGGGGAGGCTTGACGCGGAGAAGCTGATGACTGAGGGGCCGCCGGAGGGTAAGGAGCACTGCAAGCCCGAGCTGTATTATGAAGGTGTGATGAAAGGGGCCCGCCTTGTGGCGGCCAAGTGTGCTAAGGACATCATATTTCCCTGAGGGCATTTGTGCCGCTTGTTGTAAAATGGGATAATGGCATGTTTAATATATATTGCCTGTTTTATTTGAACATATGTTCTTCATGTGCGGCTGTTTTATTGTATTCAAATTCTGGGAGTTGGCCAGTCGTCGGCTTCTGCCCCCTCGTAAAAAGGATACGGGGGTGTTCGGAATATATCTGAACACTCTTTATCCCATAGTTGGGTCCTTTTAAGGAGGTGTATCTTTCTGCGAACCAGGCAATCGGACTATAAGGCTTTATTACTCTCACTTAGCCATAGGAATTCGAGTATGGTCGGCGCAGCCCCTAGTGTTCGGAAGGCTGGACTAGGGGCTCTGCGCCTGATCAGAAGACCGATCCGTCGCACTTAGCATTTATAATGGCATTGTGCGGAATAAATCCTTAAGGATTTTATAACCTCTCGAACAACGGACCGGCTCTCGCTTCATCATGACAGTCGGTTTTCGGCTTTCTCTACTGAGGTGCTCGTCCGGCTGAACCGGGACACAATCGAAGTAGTTCTCCCAGCGCTACCTTAGCCGATAGAACGGAACGTAAGGTACCAAAACATGGGAGCCGGGCCAACCCAACCAATGACCCAAGACATGATTCGGAGTAGGTGCATATAGTGCTATAAGTTCGGGGTGCCGAACGACCGAAAAGGTGGTCGGACTTTATTGCCGTACTGTGGAGCCCTTGGTACAATCAGGCGCACGCAAAGCATGACTGTCATTTTCCGCAAAGAGGCGTCGGCGATAAACGACAGCCGGTAATTGCTATTTAAGTCTACGCATTGTAGTAGGATGATATGTCTATGCATATTAGTATGATGTATGGAAAGAGCTGTTATTTGGCGGAACCTGTTATGGCCGGGCTGGAGGGGGTTGTGAGTGGATCGAGAATGAATCCGAACTACCTTCTACGTGCATGTTCCTTCCTTTGTGTGTCTGGGATAATTCCATGCCGCCAGTTCTGTTCTGCGTCAATCGTTAGTTTGCAAATGTGAAATGCTTGAAGGCAGCTAGGTGTCCTCTTGTTGTTGCTCCCAGGGTCCCTAGTCGGGCCCTGGTGTGCCCAGCCGTTAGACCGTGAGGTAGTGCGGACTCCGCAATGGATGTCCAGATGGTTGGCCTGGGTAATTTACCACGTGGAATCTAGTCGACGTGGTTTTTCCCGTTAGCATACGGTAAACTATCGTATGGTAGGAAGGTGCCGAGGATTTATTCTTTGGCGTAGCATTTTTTGGGTGATCCGAAGACAACCGTCTAGAGTGGTGGGCCAATAGAACTTGGCCTTTGCGCCTTACATCTTTTAGGAGATGTTTTCCATGGCGTCATACCCTTGTGGGCTTTGTGTGTTATGGAGCCCCCGGACTACTAGGTCTAGAGGCACTGCAATTGACTTGCCATGGTTTATGTGGTCCCGGGCGGTCGGCCGTACTGTTACGCTCTGGGGGGGGTCTTGACGAGGCATCTCCCCTTATTGCTTCCGGCGTGCGACCAACCGCTTTGTTTTGAGGATCCGGCATTCTCTATTGGTATGCTTTGCCGTCCTTCTGGGGGTACCGTGAATTTCACACAGCTGATCCAGCGTGTGGCTTCGGTCGAGTAGGCTTGTGTTGCTCGTTGTCCGTTTAGCGGACTGAGCGTTGCCGGACTTGGCACCAGCTTCCTTGTCTTGATGTTTATGACCTTTGTGTCGAGGCTTGAGGTGCCTCTTCGGTATGCGCTTCTTGCCGCCATGGACCGTAGTGATGCGTGGGCGTCTGTGTGCATGCCTGCGGTTTTCCTGCTCGAGTTGAGGTAGCCAGTTGTGTCGTGTGTGCCCTTTATTGGGGCTGTCGAGTTTGTACTTTATGGCGGCCAGTATCTTGGTCCACCTGTCCTCTAGCACATCTTGGTCAGCTGTAAGCTACTCTTGCTTCCTTTGCAGGCTCCTTGCGGTAGCCATGAGCTATCGCTTGAAGCGAACTTGTTCCACTGGGTCTTCCGGTACGCCGAATTCGTCATTGCCGAGGCTTGCCTCGTCGTCGGAGGGGGCGTGTGATTGTCCCTCTCCCAGCATCCCATCGTCATTGGTCCGGCCTACTTAAGTGTAGGCTGACTAGGGTTGTCTTCCTCTTTGGCACTGTCCGGACTGCTCTCGTTTCCGGGGCCATTTTTGGTGTGGCGGGGCTTGGAGTGGTGCCGATAATGCACATGTTTTGCTTTTCTCCCTGAGAGGTTATCCTCCGTTGCCTCACCGCCACTGGTTTCCGTTGGGGTGTCCACCATATATATATATTGTATGAGGAGGTGGCCGCCCACTGCCCTGTACGTGGTGGTCCCTGTAGTCCTCCTGCATCGTCGCCATACCGTGGATGTCTTCGGAGTCGAAGTCAAGCACGTCGATTAAATCGTCGATCATGGCAATGAAGTGGGTGGTGGGTGGGCAACGAATTCTGTTGTTGTCTGTTTCCCACTCGAGCCGGACATAGTTCGGCCCGGAGTCTCCTGACAAGGAGAGAGACTTCAATAAGTCCAGCATGTTGCGAAGGCGAGTCTGAAAAAGGCGTCCTTGCGGTGAACTCCATCACCGGAGCCCAACCAGGATCAGCGGGCTTGGGGGCGCGCGGACTGGAACCTGCATCCGGATATGAATCCGGGGGTCCGGAGTCTAAGGCTCCCTCAGAGGTGAGACCTGTGTTCGGCTCCATCGCCGATGAGGGTACGGCCTGCGGAGCGGGGTCCAGTCCTCCGTCCTTGGGCGAAGCAACCTGCCCCGGATTTAGATCCGAGGCCTCTGCCGGGGTGATATCCCGAGCAACGTCTGGCAGCAGGTCTAAGTCGTGCTCATCGTGACTGTTCGGCACTTCTGGCGCTGGCCCGAATCCATCAAAGATCAAGTCTCCGCGGATATCCGCCGTGTAGTTCAGGTTTCCGAACCTGATTTGATGGCCGGGGGCATAGCAATCGATCTGCTCCAGGTAGCCAAGCGAATTGGCCCGCAGCGTGAAGCCGCCGAACACGAAGATCTGTCTGAGGAGGAAAGTTTCACCCTGGATAGCGTCGTTAATGACGATTGAAGGAGCCATCGAGCCTGACAGCGACGACACAGAGGAACTCTCAATGAAAGCACCAATGTCGGTGTCAAAACCGGCGGATCTCGGGTAGGGGGTCCCGATCTGTGCGTCAAGGCCGATGGTAACAAGAAGTAAGGGACACAGATGTTTACCCAGGTTTGGACCCTCTCGATGGAGGTAAAACCCTACTTATTAATATTGATGATATGGGTAGTACAAGAGTAGATCTACCACGAGATCATAGAGGCTAAACCCTAGGAGCTAGCCTATGATGGTATGATTGTAATTGTGATCGGCCTTCTAAGGACCAACCTCTCCGGTTTATATAGACACCGAAGAGGGCTAGGGTTTACATGGAGTCGGTTACAAGGAAGGAAATACAATATCCGGATCGCCAAGCTTGCCTTCCACGCCAAGGAAAGTCCCATCCGGACATGGGCCAAAGTCTTGAGTCTTGCATCTTCACGCTTCAATAGTCCTGGCGTTGTACACAGTCCGGCTGTCCGGATACCCCCTAATCCAGGACTCCCTCACCGGGCCCTCCCCAAATCGGTACACTGTCCCCCTTTTTCTGATTTCTTCAAGGATATCATGCACACATACGACTTCCGCCTCTTGGATTTCACCCCAAATGTCATGGCGTGCATGGCTCTCTTAGCACATCTCTGTGAGGGCTTCGTCGGGGTGCACCCCAGCACGGCGCTCTTCTGCCATTACTTCTCCCCTCGGATCCAAAAAGGGCGCGCCATCGCTGGCTGCGTCGCCTGTCTCCTGAGGGCCAAGGGGGCGTACCCGGACGGCGCCACAAAGGAGATGTGGGAAGAATGGCGGGCCGGTGGTGCTGGATTGAGGAGAAGGACCGCTTGACGTGCGAGGTTCGCGAAGCCGCCCGGTCCGTGGGGGCAATTGGGGCGGCGTCGCGTGGCAGCCAGCGAATCTTCTGATCGCCACCACCAGGATTCTTCGGCTCACTCAGGCCGGGCTCACCCTCGAAATGATCGGGGCGGACTTCATCCGCCGCCAGATTGCCCCTCTGCACGACAAGGGGAGGCCGGCCTGGCTCTTTGTGAACGCCGCCAACATCATGAGGCTCCGCCCCGGCCTCGACAACATCCTGACGGTCCTGAGGCACGCCCATCTCTGCCAACGGATCTTCCAGCTCGAGGTTAATGACGAGGGCGAGGTCGAGCGGTCCGGCAAGGCTGCCAGGGCCGCTGCGAAGGCCGGCAAGGTCGTCACGGAGCCCCTTTTCAAGCTGTCGGTGGGAGTGGTCCCGCTGAGCAACAACTCTCACCAGTCTGAGATTATTGCCATGATGCTGCTTTTCAACGCGCATGGCCTTGACCCGAACTGGGTTGAGCCGGACGGGCTCAGGGTGCAGGAGTTCTTCGACACCTTGCATGAGGTGTACGTCACTGTCGAGCCGCGGCTTATCCAGGACACCTCTCCGGCGGAGCTGGACTATATTGCCGCCAGGGTGGAGGAGGCGAGGCTTACCGAGGAGGAGGCAAAGCTCGTCAAGGAGGCTGGCAGCGCCGGTGGCGTGGTAGACAAGGCCGCGGCGGAGGCGGAGGAGGGAGAGCTCGCTCGATGGGCAGCAGCCGCTGGGGAGGCCAGCGGCGCCGACACCGGGGCTCCCCTCGTTGAAGACGCTATCGACGGGTCGTCGGAGGAGGAGGGCGAGGGGGCGAAGACCGCGTCTGTCGATCCTCCAATCGCCGGAAAAGGGCGGGTCCTACGGTGGGCCATCTCCGGTGAGCCGGTCCGCCTCGACCGGGCCGCGCAGCTGCGGCAAGCCCAGGAAGCGCCCGTGCGCCAGACGAGGGCGATGGCGATGATGAAAACGGCGAAAGTCGTGGCATCAAATAAGAAGACATCTGCTTCTTCGTCGTCCAAGCGCGCCCGGACGCCATCGCCTCCCCCCTTGCCAGCCAACATCGGCACGGGGATTGCGTTTGCCTTCGGGCCTCCCAGCCTGGAGAGAGACCTCGCGCCTCTCAGCCCGGAGATAAAAAGGAAAGCAACAGAGGAGGAGGAGGGGGAGGAAGAGAACAAAGAGTAAGCTTCTGCTTTCCTCCCTCATTCCTTACACTTCCCCTGATGGCATTGCTCACTTGTCTTCATCTTGCAGGGATGTGGAGACGTTGGCCCAGAGGATAAAGAGGGCCAGGATTTCGGCGAGTGCCCAGCCCCCGGCAGGCACCTCCAGTACGCCACTGGTGGTGTCGAGCAGCCCGGACAGCAGCCCCCAGCCCAGCCCCCAGCGTGAGTGCATCACCCATCCTTTGTCAATGTGCATAATGCACGATGCTTTGGTACTGATCCTGCCATGGATGTAGGAGGGGAGCAACACCAAGGGGAGCCGCAGAGGGCTTCTCCCATCGTGCCGCCCCCGTCGACCACGCCGCCCCGAGGGGCGTACCCGGCAAGGGCACCAAGCGCCGAGGCCATGTGCACGGAGGAGGAGGAGGAGGGGGAGAACACGGGTGCCGGTGGCTTCGCCTCGACGCCTGACCTCGGCGGAGAAGGGACTTCCGCCTCTCGGCTCGGCACGGGTAAGCCACTCGCTCTCCACTTCTGCTTGTGTTCTTTCTTTCCTCTTTTCCTTACTGACTTTCAATCTTGGCTCTGCCCTGTCTCCTTCTTGGCACCCAGACCCCTCCTCAGAGGATGTTGACACCGCCATCAAGGACGTCGCCGCGGTATCGGAGAAGATTGCTGCCAAGGAGAGCACCGGGGGCGCCGCTGAGGACGCCGCCAAGGAGCCCGTCGAAGAGCCCGGCAAGGGGCCTGCCGTGGAAGCCGGCGAGGCCACTGCCGAGAGGGTGGCGTTTGATGACCTGCCCTCCTCCTTTGCTGCCTCTGGCTCCGGCAGGTACCTGAGGGTAATCAACGACCTCTTCGTCCATCTCCTTGGCACGTCGAGCACCAGGGCTCCCTTTGAGGGAGTGGTGTTCGACGAGGAGGTGCTTGCCGCCGCCAGGCTCGAGGTCATCGATGAGCCGGGTGTCGATGGCATCGGCTCCCAGGAGGAGCAGCTGCTCCAGGCCATGGGTGCCAGCTTCCAGAAGCTTCAGGCGCTCCACCGCGCCCGCTAGACAAGACCAAGTACAGGACAACGATGGTGGAGAAGGCGGAGGTAGACTTTGGAGGGCATGTCGCCAAGGCGCAAGACTAGTTTCGCTAGGCCCAGGACAAGCTGAAGGCCGCCCAGGGCGAGCTGGACAACCTTGAGGTGGAGCTCACCCTGAAGCTGGCCGACGTCGAGAAGGCACAGGAGACGACGAAGAAATTTGCCGACAAAGCCGAAGCCGCTCGGATCCAGCACGAGGCCGCATTGAAAAACCAGGAAGAGGACCTTGCCGCGTGCGAGGAGAAGCTTGCCGCCACGCTCTGCGGCAAGGACGAAGAGGTGGGCAAGCTCGTCGTGCAGCGGACCCAAGAGCTAGAGCAGAGGCATCAGGAAGCACTCAATGCCCAGGCTCAGGTCTACACCGGCAAGGTGAAGGAGCTGGAGGGGCAAGCTTTGAATCTGGCCCAGTAGAAGGATATGCTCAACGGCGCTCTGACGGAGGCACAGGGCGAGGTCGTCAGCAAGGCCGGAGAGCTCTCCAAAGCCAACAACTCCATCAGAGACCTTAAGCTGAAGCTGGGAGATCTCGAGAAGATGTTGTCGGAGGCCAGAACCCAGGAGGGGGTGACCAAGGAGCTAGAGACAGAGAAGCAACTGCGGATGAACGAGACCACCAACCTCAAGGACCACATGGCGGGCGAGAAACGTTGGCTCGAACGCCTTGCCGTCGTTGCAAACTCGGTCGCCGATCAGCTGGCCATTATGGGGATGCCGGAGATGAGGTACGCCCCAGAGGCGAACCTGAGCCCCAATGCCAACCTGACCATATACTTTGAGAAGGTCGTTGGCGCCCTGAGGCGGCTTCATTCCAACCGGGCGGCCTCCCTGGCCGAAGAATCCCGGATACTCTGCCAGGGGACCATGACTAGGGTGCTCACCAAGATTGCGCACATGCACCTAGACCTCGACTTCGAAGCTGTGCTGAAGAGCTTGCCGGAGAATGCCGACATCTCGGTGCTCAATGAGCGTATCCAGCCCATCCTCAGCCGCATCGACAAAATCAAGAGGTTGGAGGGCTAGCGCCGGGATTAGGCACCCCATTCTCCGTTGCCGCTGCAGGTTCATGACCAACACAATGCTATCTTTAGTTAGAATCGTGGCGGCAATTTGTGTAATATAACTCTGCAGTGCCCCTGAAATTATGCATGTTATTTTCCTGTTCGATTTTCCTTTGTATGTCCACCCGACGTCGACCGGGTAGGCTTGCTGGTACGTAAACCCAGGGCGGCACTTTGAGGACGGATCCTCATTAGCCTGCCGGGTGTGCTTGTTGTCGGGAGAAGCACCTTACCGCCCTTGGCGCGGCCACTCGATTTGTCGAGCTTGACTCGAGTCAGAACCGAGAGCGTTGCCGATGGCGAAAGGCTACCCTACCGCTCTCGACGCGGCCGCTCGGACTGTTGAGCGGACTCGAAACAGAACAAGGGCGTTGCAGATCGCAGGAGGGCCCCTCCACGTATAGGCTCTCCATACATGGGTGTAGGATCGAAAGTATGTCTAGAGGGGGGGTGATTAGACTACTTGACAATATAAAAATTCTGCCTTTTGACAAAGAACAGTTTTTGGCAGATTCACAATTATGATCAAGTCAAGCATCACCCTACACATGCAATTCTAGAGTATAGGCAGCGGAAAGTAAATTGCACATGTAGTAAAGAGAGGTGGAGAAGAGTAAACGCAATTTTGGAGACGCGGTGATTTTTCTCGTGGTTCCGATAGGTGGTGCTATCGTACTTCCACATTGATGGAGACTTCAACCCACGGAGGGTAACGGCTGCGAGAGTCCACGGAGGGCTCCACCCACGAAGGGTCCACGAAGAAGCAACCTTGTCTATTCCATCATGGCCTCGCCCACGGAGGGCTAGCCTTACTCGGGGTAGATCTTCACGAAGTAGGCGATCTCCTTGCCCTTACAAACTTCTTGGTTCAACTCCACATCTCGTGGAGGCTCCCAAGCGACACCTAACCAATCTAGGAGGCACCACCCTCCAAAAGGTAATAGATGTTGTTGATGATGATGAACTCCTTGCTCTTGTGCTTCAAATGATAATCTCCCCAACACTCAACTCTCCTCACTGATTTGGCTGTGGTGGAAGAAAGGATTGAGTGGAAAGCAACTTGGGAAGGCTAGAGATCAAGCTTCCTATGGTGGGAGTGGAGCAACTTGATCTCAACACAAGGGTAGGTAGTTCTCTTCTTAGAAATGTAAGGTAGGAGTGGTAGTTCTTTCTGATGGCTCTCTCCACGAATGAAGAGGGGGTGGAGGGGTATTTATAGCCTCCACACAAAATCCAACCGTTACACACATTTGACCAATCTCGGTGGGACCGAATTTGACAACTCGGTGAGACCGATAGTTCAAATAATGTGAATGTTGGGATTTTCGGTGGGACTGAAAATACAATCTCGGTTAGTCCGATTCGTGCAATGACAAGAGCATGCCAATTTCGGTGGGACCGACTTCATCATCTCGGTGACACCGATTTGATGATGAAGGTTCTGAAGCTTGGCAACTCATTTTTCGGTGAGACCGAGTTCAGAATCAGAAAATCCGAGTTTTCTAGGGTTTGGCTTTATGGCTGAGGTGGTTCATCTCGGTGTGACTGAGTTTGGAAAATCGGTGGAAATTGTATAGATCATAGGACTTCGAGAGAGAGAGTCCTGTTGTTTTTGCGCTTTTGCTCTTTCGTTCTTTTGCGGTTTCTTTGAGATACTTTTGGTTTTCGAGACATTCAGTGTGTTTGATACTACGTTTGATTCTACCTTAATGAGTGCTTGGTCGTACTATGCTTTAATGTGTGCTTAATGCTTATCATATGCTATTTCTATCTTGTATGACCATTTACTCATGTCTTGGTGATTGGGTGCATGCTATTCATTCTTATCATTTTGTGCGCTCCACCAAGATGTATGTGACATGGAAGAGTGACCCATGATCCTAATCGATTGTGCATTTGCATTCAAGCATAAATCTAAAATAATGCACAAATTTAGGGGAGCTCTTACTTATCACATACTTCTCAAAGCGACGATATTATTCATTGATTATATCCTTTGTCGAAGCTTTGATCTATATGTTGTCATCAATTACCAAAAAGGGGGAGATTGAAAGTGCAACTAATCCCCGGGTGGTTTTGGTAATTAATAACGACATATATATCATTGAACTAATAGTTACTTGAGAATCATTTCAGAAAGTTCAGTGATATGGGTATGGCAAGGACTGAAGAAGTGGACCCCTCAAAATGCTAAGGCAAGCATTGGCAAAAGCTCAAGACTCCATTTTTGGTTTAGTGATCCAAGATCACATTGAGTCCATAGGAAAAGCCAATACTATTAAAAGGGGATGAGGTTATGATGATGATCTGGTTGCTCAAGTGCTGACCGAGACTACTTATGAGTGTATATGGCGGTGAAAGTTCTTGATAGTTTAGGAGATGTATCACTAAGCACTTGAGCAACCAGATCATCATCATAACCTCATCCCTTTTAATAGTATTGGCTTTTCCTATGGACTCAATGTGATCTTGGATCACTAAACCAAAAATGGAGTCTTGAGCTTTTGCCAATGCTTGCCTTAGCATTTTGAGGGGTCCACTTCTTCATTCTTATGTATACCCATATCATCGAACTTCTCAAATGATTCTCAAGTAACTATTAGTTCAATGATATATATTCAATGAATAATAGTTGAGAAGTATGTGATAAGTAAGAAAAGCATAGAGCTGCACAAGCGTCATGGGTCACTCTTCCATGTCACATACTTTGGGGACTCTGATAAGGCGGCTCTCGTGCAGGTTGATGTCGGAGTTGATATGATAAGCATTAAGCACACATCATAGTATGAAGACTTCAGGTGATGTCAAACACATCAATGTCTCAAAACCAAAAGTATCTTGGAGCAAAAGAGTCTCGAAGTCCTTTGAGCTGGAGCTGGAGTAGGAAAAGCATAGAGCTGCTGGGCTGTGGGAGGTCTTGCGAAGTTGTAGTCTCTGCTGGAGGAGTGGTATGCATCCTTTGGAATAGCAGCGCTGATGGAGGTCTGTGGGAATCGGCAATGATCTGTTGATAAGCATCTGGACTAAGTCATCCTGCATCTCACGCATAAGCTCTTCCTTCTCCCGCTTTGCTTCCTCAATGTCTGCCTCAAGCTTGTTGTGACAGTCACTTGCACTTGATCGACTTCACATCCAGGCGTGGATCTTGTCCTCAACAATCCTCTCTAAGCTCTCCGAGGCTGCACAATGCTGGCAGGCGTTGTTCAATCTGTGGGTAGCTTCAAGAATCTGCTCTCCAAAGCTCTTTGGTTTAGCTCACTGCTGCTCTTTGCTTCCTTGTCGGCTTTGGCTTTCTTGGCAGCTTCGATCTTGGCTTGACCTTCAACAGATGTTGGGTCCTCCTCATCCATCACAACATCATTGTCTTCATGCTTTGGCTGCAGGAGGCAATCCACTTGGTGTACTCCTCTCACCATCATCTGATGAGCTGCTAGGATCAGGACTAGTGCCTGCCTATGGAATATCTGCAATGGGTGTCTCGACTGTTACGACATCACGGCATCGACATGGTGACAACCTGTGAATAGATAAGGTGTAGGCAGAGAAGAAGAGTCATCACAAAATGCAGAAGTTTTTGCAAACAAATGAGTTCAAATTCTAGTATTAGGTTTTCACAGAAGACATTTCGGTCAGACCAAGTTTAAGATTCGGTGAATCCGAAGTGTTAAACAGGAGCTTTCACACCACTTCGGTTTGACGAAGTAGGTTTCGATCTGCCGAAAACACTAGGGTTTCACAAATTGTCATTTCGTCGCACCGATTTGCACAACTTCGGTTGGACCGAAGGGTGCAGTGCAATGGCCATAGGCCAAATCGGTCATACCGAAAATGTAAAATCGGTCTCACCGAGATGTGTTCGGCGGAAACCTAACCCTAAAACTTTTACTCGAATCTAGTTCAAGCGAACTAATCTGGTGTCAGGAGGATTTCAATCGTGGCAAGATTCTAGGCAAACCAAGCGTGCATTGAATCGGAGATGGGAGCACGAGTGGGATCAAAACTCACCCTAACTTGGTGGAGTTTTTCTCTGGCGGCAACGGCGCGGAGAAGATGTCCGTTGACGGCGACAGAGACCTGCGGCGAGGGCGCACAAAGCGGCATTTACGGCGGACGATCCGGAGACCAAGGCGACAGCGGCAAGGGTGTGGGGCGAAACGTTTGAAGGAGAAATCAGCGCGCCCTCGAGTATATATATACCCTTTTTTGTCGGTGGGACCGAGTTGTAAAACTTCGGTGGCACCGAGATGGATAACTGCTTGGCAGTTATGCACCGATCACGCCGAAAATCACAACTCGGTTTCACCGAGGTGAAAACCTAGATTAGTCTAAATGCTTTCGGTTCGACCAAGTTTGAGTGGGTTGGTGCGACCGAAATCAATTAGAAGGTTTTGAAATTAGCCCTTGACGGATCGGTGGCTCAGAGTGCTCCTCACCGGAGGGTCGAAAATGACTTGTTCAAAGTTTGTGATGTAAGCATGAATAGAATTTGAGACAAGAAAGCATAGATAGCTAGGGGAGGTACTTAGGCATTCTTGTCCATCCATTTGGTCGAGAAAAATCAAAACGACCAAAACAACAAATGGATGTCCTCGAATGGATAAAATCATGCATCCAACATGCTCACACAATAAGATAGCAAATGAAATATGTGTCAAACATGCACAACCAAAACTCTAGCAACTAACACACAATTTGTCGATGACTAGGTCATCTTTATATGAGTATATTGACTTAGGAGCCAAATGAGAACATTTGATCATAGGTCATACTCATCGTTTAAGCACAAGTGGGGTTACCACTTTTACATAAAGCATTGATGTGTTCACATCATTTGAAGATGATTTAGCTCAATTCTTTAGAGCAAAGCTCCCCCTAGATGTGAGAACCCCTTTTAAAGGGTCAAACTAACCTTGGGTTGTCGTAGAAGACTTCATGTAGATGTTGAAGATGTGGATGCTCAATGTTGATGAAGATCATCAAGAGTTGGGAGCTATCCTTTGGATTTGGGCACTTTCAATACCTACATGGGTTAGTCCCACAAGGAACAAACAAGGATATCCATGGACATAGATTGAAGTACACAATAGATGATGTCCATGAAAGCAATGATTACCTTGTCCCTTGACTTACCAACAAGAGGGTTTGTGACTCCATGAACTAGTGCACGATGTGGAAGTTGATTGCACAAGTTTTTGCCAAAATGGATGTGAGTGAAGTATGTTGGTGGAGTCACCCTCAAGAACTTTCTAGTTCTTCTTCTTCGGGATCCACATCATCTTGATGGGAATCCTTGGGGTTGTAGTTGAGCTTGTGAAGTAGAACTTGGCGTTTCCTTGGGAACCCACTTGACCATGGCTTGAGGTGCTTCAATAAATGCATCAATCTCCTCTTGAAGCTTGTCCTTGCCTTTTAGCTTGTGGTCTTGTGGTGGAAGGTCATCTTGTGCTTGTTCCACATTGGAAGAAGTAGGATCATACTTCTCCTTTTGAGAAACAAACTGTGGAGTAGGATATTGACCTTCTTCCCATTCAACACCTTCGGCGTTGAACTTTCGCTCAAAACCAATTCCTTGATTCTTAGGTGCCTTCCTTGCTTGTGAACAATTTCCTCAAAGTTCTTGCTTCGGCAAGGCTCTTGTAGACACCTTTCTCTATAATCCCTTTCAATAAACTATTTTCTTGCTCAAGTGTAACTTGGCTTGAAACATTGTTAGTGGAATCAAGAGAACTACTAGAAGCAACAACATTGGATTTAGCATGGTTATTGTTACTACTAGAGAAAGAATTTTTCTTATGCTTGTCATGCTTAGTTTTAATAGGTGGCAAGAAATTTGACAAGAGAAGTCGTTTGGCAAGATATGAAGAACTCTTCTTTCGAAGATCGTCATTGATAGCTTTTAGAAACTCATGTTCTTGCTCTAGAGTGAGCTTCTCGAAGCGTAGCTTCTCATGAGATCTTAGGAGCTCTCTATGATCTTCTTGAGTTGTTTCATGATCTAACTTAAGAGTGTTTAGTTCTTTAGTTAGACGCTCAATCTCCTTCATAGCATTGTCATTCGACTCTTCTCGACTATAAAGACTACTAGCATGTTCATCATTACTAGGCTCTTGGATTTATCATGTAAGAGCTCATCTTCACCAAGCAAGTCATCCTCATCACTATTGAAGTCAATGAATTCAGGGTGTGATACCTTGGGGCCTTTAGCCATGAAGCATCTTCCAATTCCCTCATTTGGTGAATCAAATAAGTCGTAGGAGTTGGAGTTGGAGGATCTGAGAGCAAGACCGCAACACCTTCATCTTGATGTAGTCGGAGTTGGAGTGATAGCTTCCTTGGATTGATTGTCTGAGTCGGGCCGGAGACCCATTCACCTACATGAGCTTGATGTTTTCTTCTTGTGTAGCTCCTTGATGACTTGTCTTTCCTCTCCGAATCCTTGCTTCTCCGAGAGGGTCTTCGTTCATAACGATCATCTCTGCTCCTTCTATCTTTCCGAGGTGACTCATCTCTTGAGCTTCTTCTTCTTGGAGATTCTTCTCTTCTCTTGTGGGGAGCCGTACACTCATTTGAATAGTGTCCGGGTCTACCACAATTGTAGCAGTTTCGATCACGACTAGAAGATCTCTTTTCATCAAATGATCTAGACTTTGAGCTTCTCTCTTTGCTTCTATTCTTGTAGAATTTGTTGAAGTTCTTGACCATTAGGCTTATCTCTTCATTGGAAACTAACTTGTCACTTGAGGTTGTGGGAGCATCACTTGTAGCTTTGTAAGCACCACTTGACTTGTTGTGAAGCTCTTCCTTATCCTTAAGTGTCATCTCATGAGCAACAATTCTTCCAATGACTTCGGTTGGCTTGAGATTCTTGTAGTTTGGCATCATTTGGATCAAAGTGCACACGGTGTCATACTTTCCATCCAAAGCTCTGAGAATCTTCTTGATGATGAATCGGTCGGTCATTTCTTCGCTTCCTAAGCCGGCAATCTCATTTGTGATGAGAGCAAGCCTAGAGTACATTTCAGCGACTCCTTCACCATCCTTCATCTTGAACTTGTCAAGTTGACCTTGAAGAATGTCTAGCTTTGATTCCTTCACGGACTTGGTACCTTCATGCATTTCAACCAAAGTATCCCAAATCTCTTTTGCATTCTCAAGACGGCTGATTTTGTTGAACTCCTCGGGACACAAGGCATTGAAGAGAATGTCACAAGCTTGAGCATTGTTTTGCAACATCCATAAATTCTTTTCGTTGTAGAAGCCGCGATCCGAACTTTTCCTTCCTCGAAGAATTCACCTTGCATACCAACACAAATAATGCCCCATGCGGCTGGGTTATGGCCAAGAATATGCATTTTCATTTTATGCTTCCAACTAGCAAAATTTGTACCATCAAAGTAAGGACCTCTACAAAATTACCCTCACTAGGCGCCATACTCTCCTAGGTTGTGAAACCAAGCTTATGGAGTCAATGCAATGGAAACCAATACAATGGAGACCAAAGCTCGATACCACTTGTAGGATCGAAAGTATGTCTAGAGGGGGTGATTAGACTACTTGACAATATAAAAATTCTGCCTTTTGACAAAGAACAGTTTTGGCAGATTCACAATTATGATCAAGTCAAGCATCACCCTACACATGCAATTCTAGAGTATAGGCAGCGGAAAGTAAATTGCACATGTAGTAAAGAGAGGTGGAGAAGAGTAAACGCAATTTTGGAGACGCGGTGATTTTTCTCGTGGTTCCGATAGGTGGTGCTATCGTACTTCCACGTTGATGGAGACTTCAACCCACGAAGGGTAGCGGCTGCGAGAGTCCACGGAGGATCCACCCACGAAGGGTCCACGAAGAAGCAACCTTGTCTATTCCATCATGGCTCACGCCCACGGAGGGCTAGCCTTACTCGGGGTAGATCTTCACGAAGTAGGCGATCTCCTTGCCCTTACAAACTTCTTGGTTCAACTCCACATCTCGACGGAGGCTCCCAAGCGACACCTAACCAATCTAGGAGGCACCACCCTCCAAAAGGTAATAGATGTTGTTGATGATGATGAACTCCTTGCTCTTGTGCTTCAAATGATAATCTCCCCAACACTCAACTCTCCTCACCGATTTGGCTGTGGTGGAAGAAAGGATTGAGTGGAAAGCAACTTGGGAAGGCTAGAGATCAAGCTTCATATGGTGGGAGTGGAGCAACTTGATCTCAACACAAGGGTAGGTAGTTCTCTTCTCGTAAATGTAAGGTAGGAGTGGTAGTTCTTTCGATGGCTCTCTCCACGAATGAAGAGGGGTGGAGGGTATTTATAGCCTCCACACAAAATCCAACCCTTACACACTTTTGACCAATCTCGGTGGGACGAAGTTGACAACTCTGTGAGACCGATAGTTCAAATAATGTGAGCGTTGGGATTTTCGGTGGGACCGAAAATACAATCTCGGTTAGTCCGATTAGTGCAATGACAAGAGCATGCCAATTTCGGTGGGACCGACTTCATCATCTCGGTGACACCGATTTGATGTGAAGATTCTGAAGCTTGGCAACTCATTTTCGGTGAGACCGAGTTCAGAATCGAAAAATCCGAGTTTTCTAGGGTTTGGCTTTATGGCTGAGGTGGTTCATCTCGGTGTGACTGAGTTTGGAAAATCGGTGGGACCGAGACTACTTATGAGTGTATATGGCAGTGAAAGTTGCTGATAGTTTAGGAGATGTATCACTAAGCACTTGAGCAACCAGATCATCATCATAACCTCATCCCCTTTTAATAGTATTGGCTTTTCCTATGGACTCAATGTGATCTTGGATCACTAAACCAAAAATGGAGTCTTGAGCTTTTGCCAATGCTTGCCTTAGCATTTTGAGGGGTCCACTTCTTTAGTCCTTGCCATACCCATATCACTGAACTTTCTGAAATGATTCTCAAGTAACTATTAGTTCAATGATATATATGTCGTTATTAATTACCAAAACCACCCGGGGATTAGTTGCACTTTCAATGGGCCGAACCGTTGAGGATAATAACCTTATATCTAAGGAGAAAAACTTAAAATTCAGCATGACTTATCTCTCTCGTTGCTGCCTCGGCGTCCTTCGCGCCAACAGGCAGCGCCGCCTTCTTGGCCGCCTTCTTCGCAGGAGCTGTGGCGATGATGAACTGCTAGGCCTACCACTAGACCCGATTCTCACAATTGCGCCCCCCTACCTGGTGCGCCAAAGATGTCAGTGGGAAACGACACCTATGGGATCACTGGAATCCCTACTACGGTTGCGAGGCGCGGGGACCATGAGAAGAGCGGGACTGGTAGACAGCACAAAGGGGATTTACCCAGGTTCGGGCCGCAAAGATGTGTAAAACCCTACGATCCTGCTTTGGTGGATGTATTTAGTGTTCTTGAGCTCTTGAACTAGCTCTAGGTGCTGCTAGGTTCCAAAGAGCCGAATCCCTCTCCAGTGCACCATGGGCCTCCTTTTATAGGCGAAAGGGGCTGCCACAGTGGCACACAGGAGGTGGAAAGTGATACAGCGCTGTGAGCTTATCGCTGTTATTACAGGACAAAGTGCATTTAATGCGAGGCTTAGGTGTCCCTTCACTTTATCGGGGACGGGAGCGAGGCCTGCCCTGTCCGTCGCCACTCCTCCATGCTTTGACACGCGCCCTGGCTAGCGATGCATGCGGTGCCATGTAGGCAGGCAGGCAGCTAAGGTGGCGCGGTGGTGGAGCCTCCATGAAGGGCTGCATGTTGCCACGCAGGTGCCTGCCCAGCTGGTTGGGTCGGCAGCTGCATGCGAACGGCGGTGGAGACTTGGCTGGCGTGGGCCTGGCAGTGGCCCTGCTGTTGCCTCCGGCAAGGGTCTTGTCGGGTGACCCGGCAAGGGTCTCGCCGGGTGGCCCGGCAAGGGTCCTGTCGTGGCACGCTGGTGTCCCCAGCAAGGATCTTGTCGGGGGTCTTGTAGATTCCTTCGGTAAGGATCTTGGTGAGGATTGTTGCTTTCCTATCCTCATCTGATCTTGACTATTCTTTGTCTTCACAAAGATCTGCATGCCACCACGGAGGTGCCTCCCGAGCCCTGTCCCAATGTGTTTGTCTAGCGTTGGTGGGCTCAAAGGTGGCTCGCTCAGCTGGTGTGGGCGAGCTGCCCCGGCAAGGGCCTTGCCGAGGCCGTTGAGGCTGCCCCGGCAAGGGTCCTTGCTGGGGAAACCTGCTTGGTCCATCCGATCTTTGTGGCCTTGGTCCTTGTCGTTGCTTTGTTTGTCTTGTGCCTTCGGCTTTTCTCCGGCTTCCCTTTCCTGCCCTGTTATGCGTGGCCGTGGAGGGTGGCTCTGACTGCCCGTGCACAAGTAAAGGGGTCAAAAGCAAAGCCCCTACCTTTGTACACCAACATCATCCCTCCTCCCTCCTCCTCTCTCCTCTATATTTTCAGTAAAAATTGAAAAATATCGAAATTGTAGTAATGTAATAGAAAATTTTAGGTATCAAATAGTTTTTTTAATATAGAAATCTTTTAGGTAAAGAAACAGTAAAATATAAAAACTAGTAATGGAATAGAATATAAAAACTAGTAATAGAATAGAAAAATTTCAGTAAAAAATTAGTAATGGAATAGAAAATTTTATGTATCGAATAGGTTTTTTGAGCGTAGAAATTTTTAGGTGTCGAATAAAATATAAAAATGTTGTTGCCACTTATATTGTGAATTATTTTTATGTCGTTATCACTTCTGCATCAAAGAATGTTATATGAGATTTGATGATGTAAATTTTTCACTCAATGGATTATGCAGGCTTTCTCGTGTCGCGTCCCGCTTTCCCATTCGGTCTCGCCCCGTCCACCATGAGCACCTCCTCTCCTCTCTATTTAGTTTTAGGTTTAGTTTTTTATAATATATATATATATATATATATATCTAAATGGATGTATGTTCGTTAGCTAGATGGATGCATGGATGCATTTTGCAGGGAACAAATACGAGTGCCTATGTTTTATCGGAATGTTGATTCATTTCCATTCCCGCAAATTTTAGGCACTCGATATGTCATGTTCTTAGCAAAGGTCATGTGAAATTTTCCTTGAATTTTGGCATGACTTGTTGAAAGGATCGAGATGGACCTCTAGAGGGGGTGAATAGATACAATTACAAATTTTAATTGTCACTTAGCAATTTTAGGCAATAATGCGGAATATGAAGGTAAGCCTAACAATTGCAAAGATTATACAATGAGCTAAGCAAGCTGACTAAGTAATACAAGAATATGACTAGGCAAGCACAATATGGAACAAGTAAAGATAAAGAGACAAGTAACCACAAGTAGTGAGCTAGGGTTAGGAATAACCGCAACTCCGAGAGACAAGGATGTATACCGATGTTCACATCCTTGGAGGGAAGCTACGTCGCCGTTTAGAGAGGTGGATGTTACCACGAAGGCACACCAATGCCACGAAGGCTCGCCTTATTCTCTCTTTGAGATATCACCTTCATTGAGATATCACCACGAAGGTGATTCTCAACCACTAGTGGTAGAACTTGGGGTGGTCTCCAAACCCTCACAAACTTTCCGGGGGTGGTTTGATTCCTCATCGAAAGACTCCTACCGCCTAGGAGTCTCCAACCTCCAAGAGTAACCAGATTAAGGGAACTACTCAAGACTTGCACAAATCACGAATTCCTATGGTTGAAAGGAGGAGATGAAGGAAATATGCCCTAGAGGCAATAATAAAGTTATTATTTATTTCCTTATATCATGATAAATGTTTATTATTCATGCTAGAATTGTATTAACCGGAAACATAATACATGTGTGAATATATAGACAAACAGAGTGTCACTAGTATGCCTCTACTTGACTAGCTTGTTAATCAAAAATGGTTATGTTTCCTAACCATGGACAAAGAGTTGTTATTTGATTAACGGGATCACATCATTAGTTGAATGATCTGATTAACATGACCCATTCCGTTAGCTTAGCACCCGATCGTTTAGTATGTTGCTATTGCTTCCTTCATGACTTATACATGTTCCTATGACTATGAGATTATGCAACTCCCGTTTGCCGGAGGAACACTTTGTGTGCTACCAAACGTCACAACATAACTGGGTGATTATAAAGGTGCTCTACAGGTGTCTCCGAAGGTACTTGTTGAGTTGGCGTATTTCGAGATTAGGATTTGTCACTCCGAATGTCGGAGAGGTATCTCTGGGCCCTCTCGGTAATACACATCACTTAAGCCTTGCAAGCATTTCAACTAATGAGTTAGTTGCAAGATGATGTATTACGGAACGAGTAAAGAGACTTGCCGGTAACGAGATTGAACTAGGTATTGGATACCGACGATCGAATCTCGGGCAAGTAACATACCGATGACAAAGGGAACAACGTATGTTGTTGTGCGGTTTGACCGATAAAGATCTTCGTAGAATATGTAGGAACCAATATGGGCATCCAGGTCCCGCTATTGGTTATTGACCAGAGACGTGTCTCGGTCATGTCTACATTGTTCTCGAACCGTAGGGTCCGCACGCTTAAGGTTTCGATGACAGTTTCTGTCAGGACCCCGACTCAATGCCACATCGATCTAACATGTAACACCTCATATCACTTTGCGGCCTCACGCACGGTATTCCCACGGGTGTCGCCTTACCTTTGCCCGGGACTATTTGCGCCTTTTGGCATACGTATATGATAGTGTCGCTAGCATCCATATGATAAGGAGCCCGGGCTGACATGGCTAGTCGTAAACCCAAAGTTGCACAAACTTACAGGGACAGGCATCCATGACCCAGCATCGAACGTGTCGGTCATCAGCGAGTGAATACAGGCTGTAGCACTGGGCTAGCAGGGCTCCGGTGAACCGGGCTGTAGCGGGCTAACAGGACTCCGGTATCCATCGCGTGACATTTCCCCGAAGGGACAGACACAGGAACGAAGAAGGACACATGCCGGCCAGCCTAAGTGTTCCGGAGCAGTAGCAAGCTACCATGGCTCGGTGGAAACACTAGGAGACACTTCCCGGTAAGAGAGGCTACTAAGGATAAACAACTAGATAGTCAGATCCCACACATACCAAGCATTTCAATAACATACACACAATATGCTTGATATGTGCAAATACAACATGGCATCACAACATGACTCTACAACTCAAGTATTTTATTCAATAGGCTCCGAGGAGCGAGATATTACAAGCATGGGTCTCATGACCCAACATTCAGAGCATACAAAATCAAAGCACATGCGGAAGCTTAACATGTCTGAGTACAGACATCTACAAATGAAAAGGGCTGAGGAGCCTGACTAACTACTAGATCCTGCCGAGGGCACAAGATCGTAGCTGAGGTAACAAGCTAAACGTCGAAGTCCACGTGAAGCTACTAGTGAGACGGAAGTCTCTACAAAAACGTAAAATAGGCAAACGTGAGTACAAATGTACCCAGCAAGACTTACATCAGAACTAACTACATATGCATCATTTTCAACAAAGGGGGTGGTGGAGTTTAACTGCAGCAAGCCAGCTTTGACTCGGTGGCTAACCTGAACTAGGACTGCAAGTAACTCTTTTGAGGTGGTGCACACGAGTCCACATATTCACCATATCAAAACACCACTATGGATCCGCTTCCGTCTCCCTACGAGAACGCCATCCATAGCACTCACGCTTATCTTGCGCATTTTAGAGCATCCACTTTCACTTGTCTATGAACTATGCAAGGGGTCCAAGTTTCCATATCTGAGGAATCCGGATATTCGAATAGATAATGATAACCCTGCAGTGGTGTACTTCTTCACACACGCACTCGCCACTTATCGCCCTGTACATGTCATGTACCTTGGCAACCTTCAAGCGGAAGCCGGGCGAGGGAGTCGGCCACGACCTGACTAACCACACAAGTCTCTAGTCCAGGTTTATCGCCTATTCGGGTTCCATCCGCAAGGAGATCCGGCCGGGTGTCGATCACGCCCCAAACGATGTGTGCAGGGTTCCCAAGTCCACCATCCGGGTGCCACTTGGTACACCGGGCCACTGTGCCTAGTCTGTCCCAAGCCCACCTGTACCGGGTGCCACTTGGTAGCCTACTAACACTACCTACAAATACCAGAAACTAGTTGCAACTCGGACAGAGATCGAGTTGATTAATAAGTCGAGAGAGCTTGGAGCGCCGGAGCCCAATGTGTGGTAGTGCTGTTCATGGATCACAAACACGAACTCAGTTCTCGAGGGCGGCTGCAATGAGACAACCCACCATGTACTCCTACATGGCCTCTCACCGCTACCTTTACCAAATCGTGTTCACACGCTTAGCTCTCAACAAGAGGACATGTTCACACATCTAATTCATCCCGATGAATCGGACTGACTCAACTCTAAGCAATAGCAGGCATGACAAACAAGCATGAATGAGTAGGCAAATCAGGGCTCAAACAACTCCTACTCATGCTAGTGGGTTTCATCTATTTAATGTGGAATGACAGGTCATGCAGAGGATAAAGGGGTTCAACTACCGCAGCATGTAACAGTTGAAACGTTGTTGTCCTAATGCAGTAAAAGAGAGCAGGAGCGAGAGAGTGGGATTGTATCGGAATGAACAAGGGGGTTTTGCTTGCCTGGCACTTCTGAAGATAGTATATCTCTTCATCGGTGTCAACGAACTCATCGTCGAACGTCGTCTACTGAGAGGGGATAATCACCGACAAACAAGGAAGAACACAATCAATGCAATGCACAATATGATGCATGATCATGACATGGCAATATGCTGTGATTTGAGCTAATGCAACTAGCAGCAAGTTAAATGGAGTTGGTTTGAACCCTAGGTTCAAATTCAAACTCCACATGTGATTATTTAAATGCCATTCATATGTTTTGTGCTATACAGCAGCTATAAGTTGTTCTAACATGCATGAAAATGGTACAGATGGATAGATTGGATTTTTCTGATCATTTTTCATATATAATTTATTTCATTTGGAGTTACGGTTTAATTTCTATGAATTTTAGAAGTTTTCGGCATTTTCTGGAATTTTCTGAATTAAAATTAATCCAGAAAATGAGCTATGGCGTCAGCACTACATCACTGTGACGTCAGCGGGTCAACAGGGCTGCCCCCGGTCAAACCTGATGCATGGGTCCCGCATGTCAGTGTCACGGTGCTGTCTGGGTCACATACATGTGGGGTCGGGTCAGTAGCCATGTCAGCGTGGTCAAAACTGACGCGTGGACCCAGTCGGATTAGATTAAACCTAACTAATTCCGTTAGTTGCTTAGGTAAACTGGTGGGGCACGTCTGTCAGTGACTCCGGGCTGGTTAGTTAGCTAGTCATTAGTGGCTAATGACAGCGCCACGTCAGCTCACCGGAGGCTAACCGGCGACGACCACGGCCGACGGCGGAGGATCGCAGGAGTTGCTCGGAACGGCGCTAACAAGCACCGTTTCGCGCGTGGTTTGCGGCTACGGTGAGCTGGCGGTGCGGCGCATCTAAAGGAGGCAGAGGGAGGTGCCGGGGTGCAGTGTAGCGGCGGCGGCGACGGGCGGAGCGGCGGCTGGAGTTTGGCCGGGTGCGGAAACGCGGCTGCAGCGCTCGAGAGAGTGAGTTGGGGTGCGGGTTGGGTTGCTGGTGAGGTCTGGAGCACGTTCACGTTCCCAGGAGCGACGAACACGGCCTCTGGCCACGGCGGCGAGGAGCTCGGGCGGAGGTGCATTTCGGTCATCAAGGGGGCGACGGCTACGGCAATCAAACAAAGAGGGGAAGAGGGGGAAACGGTGGCGGAGCTCACATCAGCGCTGTAGGGATGGTTAGCGGGCTCGGGGACGTCCTGCGTGCGGCGGATGGACGACGATGGTGGCCGGAGCCCGAGGTGGAAGACGACGGCGATGGCGACGTTGCTGGCCTCCCGGGGTCGCGTAGATCGGCTGAGACGGCGTAGCGGATGACGGCGGAGCTCGTGGGCCGGTCGGGGGAGCGAGGGGGGTGCGGTGGACACGGCGGCAGCGAACGGTGGCGACGAGCGCGCTCGGGCGTTCGCGGGAGGGAGAAACAGAGGAGGGGGAGAGCACTGGGGAAAGTGAGAGAGGCCAGGGGGGTTACGTGGCGCTCGGGGCTGGCTCCAGAAGCGGCGGAAGCAGGAGGTGGCTCCGCGCGTCTTTGGCCTGGCCTGGCCACACGCCTTTGTCCTCTGGCAAAAGGAGGAAGACGCAGGGGGGTGGAGATGGGCTGGGCGGCCAAAGAAGAGGCCGCATGGTGGCGCCAGTAGTCCTTCTCTCTCTCCCTATTTTTCTTTCTGTTTTCTATTTATTTTGCTCTGTTTTGATTTAGTAACAATACTAAACCATTTTTGTTTCTTCCAATAATTTTGTCAGGGGCTGAAAGGAATAATCTAGAGCCCCTCACAAAATATCAGAATTATTGAAGCATTAAAGATATATATAACATATATTTGCTCCAATTCAAATACAATATGTGTTATTTCAAAAATCCAAAATGTCATGGAAAAATGTGCATCATCTCTGGTTACTGTTTCCAGAATTTTCCAAAAATGATGAACATTTTTGAAAGCCATTTTGGGTTCACTAAAAATATTTCTTTTTAGTTGAACCTATTGAATTCCTTTGATGCTAGGGTTTGAAACAATCCCCATTTCAAATTCATTTTAAAAGTTAAACATGATGCACACATGAAGGGCTAGCCTACTGCATACCAGGACCAGGGATGTGACAACTCGCCCCCACTAAACAAGAATCTCGTCCCGAGATTCAAGTATAGGGTGGAATGAAGGGGAAACGCAACTAACGCAATCTTCACGATCCAGGTTGCACTTCAAATGAGCGTTGATATTGTCTCATTGCTCCAAATTGATCTTGACATCTTTGCTTTCGAGATCTTCATCTAACACGATGACGACAGAAAGAAACTCTATCGAAAAGGATTATTGAAGCTCTTCATACAAAGGCTAATGGCAATTCTCGAGCGATCATTTGGAGGGGTTCGGTAGAATGTTATACCCGAATTAGAATGGATGATGTGGATTACCTTGTTGAAAACAACACAAGGGATGATTTTAGTAACTGGGGAGAAGCTCAACAGTAGAGAGTGAGTCCACTATTTGAAAAGTTATAGCATAACCAAGGAAACTGAGAGCAATCTCAGTTAGTGCTGGTGATAACACCTGGTGCTTGTGCGTGCTCTCAAGAACTTGAGCATTTCCATATTCATCAAGGTTTTACCAACATCCGTGCCAAGGATCCTGGCAACACATCATACTACCATGAAGAACGGTGATGGAGGAAGCCGGTGCAAAGGAGGACATCACTTTCTCAGATTTTTTCTTAGCAATTCCAAAGAAGCAAATCTTGATGATCGACCGAGAGACATTTAGCACTCCGCTTCTAATGTTCTCCTTGATGTACTAGGTACCATGGTAAATGCTTAAAACATCAACATGGCCATCAAGTAAAGGTCGGACTTCGAAAGCACAAAAATCATAAGGAACAACTACTGGAATAAGTTCTACGAGATCCTTATGGGGAGGTGGCCAACTTTCTCAAACAAGATACTACAATAATAGGTCTTCCGGTTGGGTGTGTTAGCCACGACATTCTCTTTACCAGGTTACGGAGAGACCAATATTATAGTTCTTGAGAGATGTTCCAACCATCATATCTGCCTAAGATTCAGATCTGGTTGGTGTCACAATATTCAAGACTCATCAAGTCTAGAAAGAAAATTAAAGTTTGCAACACAAACCGACGAGGTGACATTGCAAGATTCTCGGGATATGAACTACGATAGAAAACTCCAGGGCATGAGCTGGTTCTGCTACACACATGTGAACACGATGTCCTAGACAAGCATGACCACGTGGTAGTCTTACAATAAAACACTACCGAGTTCTAGTTGGGAACCATCACCGCGGATAACGAAGTCCTTGCATAAGTCATATGATTAGCTCTTATGAAGGAACTTCTTCTCCTTGAACAAATCAGTTAGTGGCTTGGTGTGCTAGGGATACATATAGAATGAAGGTTGCAAGTCTCCAAACCACAGAATACTTCGCACGTATGCATGACTGATTTCTGATGATTCCAAAGGAAGCAACATTGACTTTCTCGGATTCACGGCGGCAACTTGCATCAGATGCACGTGAATTAGAGGAAGTCACATCTTTCATCCTGACATATGCTTCATGAACGGGACATGAAGAAAATGCTTACACAAGTTTCCAACACTAGCTGGATGTTCAACACGAATCATGGTGGAGACAAAATGCCGCTGATGGGCTCAACAGCAACTCATTGGAATTTCCATATCATTGGACTTCCACCATTATGTGAACAATGTGATAATATTGGTCAGACCTGAAAGATATAATGGTGTATGCTCAAGGTACAACCACGAGTAAGACAACATTACGAATATCGTTGGTTCTGATTTGATTTGACGATCGCCCATACTCAAATCAAAGTTTTGATAAGACAATAGGTCCAACAACTGATCACAGGGGCCAATCGATGAACATATCATCTTTCTTCAACACACATACAAGATATCCCTTAAAATGAACTAAGTCGGACAAGCTTTTATCTTCCAACTCTCCAAGTTGTTGTCCAGCTTAACCAACTAGCAAAGGGTATCCAGCACAGATTCTTGGAGAAGGGGTGGTTACAAGAAACCAACTTGATCACGAACTCAACATAGCGGTCAAGTGACAACCTGGTAACACTTCCGAGAAGATATTCGGAAAATCACGAGCCACCGATATGTTACTAAGCTCGAGATCAATCTTGCTTTTCAGGGCAAGACGATATGATCAAAGAGCGAGGGTTTGACACAATCCTGACTCATTGATCGAGGAGTGCACCCAGAAATAAGGACTAGGTAGCACAATCTATCTTAGAATGATGATTCAAGAACCAACACACTAAGAATGATAGTAATGTCCATTAACCACCAAGCAACGGAGTTGCTAGGGTATTGATTCCACACATCATAGTTCACTTGTCGGCATTCCGTTTGCGACAACACGGAACCGAGGGATGAATAATGATGGTGAGAAGTATCACTGCGTCAAGAATTCACAAGAGCTGGTGCAATTCTCATGAAAATTCTGACATAAAGACGGTAATACTTCAGGGTAGAATAGAATCAAAAGCTGGGTTAGTATTTGATCTGTGGAGTACAACTGCTTTGACCCAATCCCAGAGATGGACGAGGTACTGGAGTTAGTTTCTCCTAGTCATTCCGGAGTAGAATGGCTTGGCGGACCACAAAATAATAGGCATCGATAACACGAATGCACGCCATAAACTTGGCTATCAACTGATAGACAAGGATTGGAATACAACTACAGAGGCACAACCCAAAGGAACATATGATTTTCTGAGTTGTGGATGCATGGGATAGCATGTCGAACGAACTTCAACAGGTTTCTTCTGGATAACCCATGTAGAAAGGTAGAAGTGGAAGAATAACAACATAGAATCGAGAACTCGTCAAGAGCACTCTGGTTGTGATCTTTCGGTTCAGCGAGGAACTTCTGCCATAAACAGGTCATGGTACTTGGAAGAAGGTAATACCACGAACCTCGAGGACTATCGCAAAGATTACTAATATCCTGAAGGGACTAGCAAACACTATCAACATGAAGTAAGTGGAGTGAATCTCGGGTTCAAAAACCCAGGAGTAGAATGCCTACTAACTAAGTGGCATCACGGGATGCTTTCGAGAATGATGGCCAGAATCATCACACTGGGAACACAAAGCATGGCTAGATTGCTAGGTGATACTCTAGACACCTAGGGTCATAATAATAGCTCCGACATATATGTTAAGGCAACAGAGTACCTCAACTCACCGATTAGTGTGGTTAACCTGGCCCAAAGGGACATCGGAACGGGAGGAAGGGATTTTGCAAATGCATCAGACTGTTTAGAAACCTGGGATGACTCGGACAGCATAACGGCTGCAAATGCTTAAAATGATTTAAGACATCTTGCAAAATGGTGGCATAACCACTCAACATCATAACAACAAGGTTCTGAGATCAACTGAGAACATACTAAAAGCAGTAGAAATTGAACTGAGGCTTGAAACTATCAATTCTATAAGTCTATGGATTAGTAACACGTCATCCTAATAGATAGATGCGAAGACCTAGTTCCTTAACCCCGTAGGAAAGATAGGATGACTCAGATCAGAAGGTCATAAGGTATAAGGAGTAAAAAGAGCCTTACGTTCCATCCCACAATCAATTCCCTTAAATAACTAAAGAATTTCTAGACTCAACTTCGACTAGTTTGGCTTGGTAATCCTACAGGCAGTCAAGCTCTGATACCAAAGCTGTCAGGACCCCGACTCAATGCCACATCGATCTAGCATGTAACACCTCATATCACTTTGCGGCCTCACGCACGGTATTCCCACGGGTGTCGCCTTACCTTTGCCCGGGACCGTTTGCGCCTTTTGGCACACGTATATGATAGTGTCGCTAGCATCCATATGATAAGGAGCCCGGGCTGACATGGCTAGTCGTAAACCCAAAGTGGCACAAACTTACAGGACGGGCATCCATGACCCAAGATCGAGCGTGTCGGTCATCGCGAGTGAATCCAGGCTGTAGCACTGGGCTAGCAGACTCGGTGAACCGGGCTGTAGCGGGCTAACAGGACTCCGATATCCATCGCGTGATATTTCCCCGAAGGGACAGACACAGGAACGAAGAAGGACACATGCCGGCCAGCCTAAGTGTTCCGGAGCAGTAGCAAGCTACCATGGCTTGGTGGAAACACTAGGAGACATTTCCCGGTAAGAGAGGCTACTAAGGATAAACAACTATATAGTCAGATCCCACACATACTAAGCATTTCAATAACATACACACAATATGCTTGATATGTGCAAATACAACATGGCATCACAACATGACTCTACAACTCAAGTATTTTATTCAATAGGCTCCGAGGAGCGAGATATTACAAGCATGGGTCTCATGACCCAACATTCAGAGCATACAAAATCAAAGCACATGCGGAAGCTTAACATGTCTGAGTACAGACATCTACAAATGAAAAGGGCTGAGGAGCCTGACTAACTACCAGATCCTGCCGAGGGCACAAGATCGTAGCTGAGGTAACAAGCTAAACGTCGAAGTCCACGTGAAGCTACTAGTGAGACGGAAGTCTCTGCAAAAACGTAAAATAGGCAAACGTGAGTACAAATGTACCCAGCAAGTCTTACATCAGAACTAACTACATATGCATCATTTTCAACAAAGGGGGTGGTGGAGTTTAACTGCAGCAAGCCAGCTTTGACTCGGTGGCTAACCTGAACTACGACTGCAAGTAACTCTTTTGAGGTGGCGCACACGAGTCCACATATTCACCATATCAAAACACCACTATGGATCCGCTTCCGTCTCCCTACGAGAACGCCATCCATAGCACTCACGCTTATCTTGCGCATTTTAGAGTATCCACTTTCACTTGTCTATGAACTATGCAAGGGGTCCAAGTTTCCATATCTGAGGAATCCGGATATTCGAATAGATAATGATAACCCTGCAGGGGTGTACTTCTTCACACACGCTCTCGCCACTTATCGCCCTGTACATGTCATGTACCTTGGCAACCTTCAAGCGGAAGCCGGGCGAGGGAGTCGGCCACGACCTGACTAACCACACAAGTCTCTAGTCCAGGTTTATCGCCTATTCGGGTTCCATCCGCAAGGAGATCCGGCCGGGGTGTCGATCACGGCCCCAAACGATGTGTGCAGGGTTCCCAAGTCCACCATCCGGGTGCCACTTGGTACACCGGGCCACTGTGCCTAGTCTGTCCCAAGCCCACCTGTACCGGGTGCCACTTGGTAGCCTACTAACACTACCTACAAACACCAGAAACTAGTTGCAACTCCTGGACAGAGATCGAGTTGATTAATAAGTCGAGAGAGCTTGGAGCGCCCGGAGCCCAATGTGTGGTAGTAACTGTTCATGGATCACAAACACAGAACTCAGTTCCTGAGGACGGCTGCAATGAGACAACCCACCATGTACTCCTACATGGCCTCTCACCGCTACCTTTACCAAATCGTGTTCACACGCTTAGCTCTCAACAGTAGGACATGTTCACACACCTCTAATTCATCCCCGATGAATCAGACCTGACTCAACTCTAAGCAATAGCAGGCATGACAAACAAGCATGAATGAGTAGGCAAATCAGGGCTCAAACAACTCCTACTCATGCTAGTGGGTTTCATCTATTTAATGTGGAATGACAGGTCATGCAGAGGATAAAGGGGTTCAACTACCGCAGCATGTAACAGTTGAAACGTTGTTGTCCTAATGCAGTAAAAGAGAGCAGGAGCAAGAGAGTGGGATTGTATCGGAATGAACAAGGGGGTTTTGCTTGCCTGGCACTTCTGAAGATAGTATATCTCTTCATCGGTGTCAACGAACTCATCGTCGAACGTCGTCTACTGAGAGGGGATAAGCACGGACAAACAAGGAAGAACACAATCAATGCAATGCACAATATGATGCATGATCATGACATGGCAATATGCTGTGATTTGAGCTAATGCAACTAGCAGCAAGTTAAATGGAGTTGGTTTGAACCCTAGGTTCAAATTCAAACTCCACATGTGATTATTTAAATGCCATTCATATGTTTTGTGCTATACAGCAGCTATAAGTTGTTCTAACATGCATGAAAATGGTACAGATGGATAGATTGGATTTTTTGATCATTTTTCATATATAATTTATTTCATTTGGAGTTACGGTTTAATTTCTATGAATTTTAGAAGTTTTCGGCATTTTCTGGAATTTCCTGAATTAAAATTAATCCGGAAAATGAGCTATGGCGTCAGCACTACATCACTGTGACGTCAGCAGGTCAACAGGGCTGCCCTGGGTCAAACCTGATGCGTGGGTCCCGCATGTCAGTGTCACGATGCTGTCTGGGTCACAGACATGTGGGGTCGGGTCAGTAGCCATGTCAGCGTGGTCAAAACTGACACGTGGACCCAGTCGGATTAGATTAAACCTAACTAATTCCGTTAGTTGCTTACGTAAACTGGTGGGGCACGTCTGTCAGTGACTCCGGGCTGGTTAGTTAGCTAGTCATTAGTGGCTAATGACAGCGCCACGTCAGCTCACCGGAGGCTAACCGGCGACGACCACGGCCGACGGCGGAGGATCGCCGGAGTTGCTCGGAACGGCGCTAACGAGCACCGTTTCGCGCGTGGTTTGCGGCTACGGCGAGCTGGCGGTGCGGCACATCTAAAGGAGGCAGAGGGAGGTGCTGGGGTGCAGTGTAGCGGCAGCGGCGACGGCGGAGCGGCGGCCGGTGTTCGGCCGGGTGCGGAAACGCGGCTGCAGCACTCGAGAGAGTGAGTTGGGGTGCGGGTTGGGTTCCTGGTGAGGTCTGGAGCACGTTCACGTGCCCAGGAGTGACGAACACGGCCTCTGGCCACGGCGGCGAGGAGCTCAGGCGGCGGTGCATTTCGGTCATCTAGGGGGCGACGGCTACGGCAATCAAACGAAGAGGGGAAGAGGGGGAAACGGTGGCGGAGCTCACATCAGTGCCATAGGGATGGTTAGCGGGCTCGGGGACGTCCTGCGTGCGGCGGATCGACGACGATGGTGGCCGGAGCCTGAGGTGGAAGACGACGGCGATGGCGGCGTTCTTGGCCTCCCGGTCGCGAGATCGGGTGAGACGGATAGCGGATGACGGCGGAGCTCGTGGGCCGATCGGGGAGCGAGGGGGTGCGGTGGACACGGCGGCAAGCAGTGGTGGCGAGCCTTCAGGCGTTAGCAAGGGAGGGAGAAACAGAGGAGGGGAGAGCTTGGGGAAAGTGAGAGAGGCCGGGGGTTACGTGGCGCTCTGGGCTGGCTCCAAAGCGGGGAAGCAGGAGGTGGCTCAAGCGTCTTTGGCTGTGTGGCTACACACCCTTCGGTCCTCGGCAAAAGGAGGAAGACGACAGGGGTGGAGATAGGCTGGGCGGCTTCAAAGAAGAGCCGCATGTAGGCTCCGTGTAGTCCTTCTCTCTCTCCTATTTTTCTTCTACATTTTCTATTTATTTTGCTCGCTTTTGATTTAGTAACAATACTAAACCGTTTTTGTTTCTTCCAATAATTGTGTCAGGGGCTGAAAGGAATAATCTAGAGCCCCTCACAAAATATCAGAATTATTGAAGAATTAAAGATATATATAACATATATTTGCTCCAATTCAAATACAATATGTGTTATTTCAAAAATCCAAAATGTCATGGAAAAATGTGCATCATCTCTGGTTACTGTTTCCAGAATTTTCCAAAAATGATGAACATTTTTGAAAGCCATTTTGGGTTCACAAAAAATATTTCTTTTTTAGTTGAACCTATTGAATTCCTTTGATGCTAGGGTTTGAAACAATCCCCATTTCAAATTCATTTTAAAAGTTAAACATGATGCACACATGAAGGGCTAGCCTACTGCATACCAGGACCAGGGATGTGATAGTTTCATTATGAGTTTATGTATTTTGATGTACCGAAGGTTGTTCGGAGTCCCGGATGTGATCACGGACATGACTAGGAGTCTCGAAATGGTCGAGACATAAAAATTGATATATTGGACGGATATATTTGGACACCGGAAAGGTTCCGGGTGAGATTGTAAATATACCGGAGTTCCGGTAGGTTACCGAACCCCCGTAAGTATATGGGCCTTATTGGGCCTTAGTGGAAGGGAGGAGAAGGAGCAAGGGAGGCGCGCCCCAAGCCCAATCCGACTGGGAGGGGCGGCCCCCCTTCCTCCTCTCTCCTCCCCTCTTCCTTCCTTCTCCTACTCCTAATAGGAAAGGGGGCCAAACCTACTTGGAGTAGGTTTGCCCCCCCTATGGCGCGCCTCCTCCCTAGGCCAGCCTCCTCCTCCTCCCACCTTTATATACGGGGGCGGGGGGGCACCCTAGACACACAAGTTGATCATTGAGATCGTTCCTTAGCCATGTGCGGTGCACCCCCTCCACGATATTACACCTCGATCATATTGTAGCGGTGCTTAGGCTAAGCCCTGCGACAGGAGAACATCAAGATCGTCACCACGCCGTCGTGCTGACGGAACTCCTCCCCGCGCCTCTGCTGGATCAGAGATCGGTGCGTCATCGAGCTGTACGTGTGTCAAGAACTCGGAGGTGCCGGAGTAACGGTGCTTGGATCGGTTGGACCGGGAGGACGTACGACTACTTCCTCTACGTTAAGTCAACGCTTCCGCTTCGGTCTACGAGGGTATGTAGACAACACTCTCCCCTCTCGTTGCTATACATCACCATGATCTTGCGTGTGCGTAGGAAATTTTTTGAAATTACTACGTTCCCCAACAGTGGTATCAGAGCCTAGGTTTTATGGTTTGATGTTATATGCACGAGTAGAACACAAGTGAGTTGTGGGCGATATAAGTCATACTGCTTACTAGCATGTCATACTTTGGTTCGACGGTATTGTTGGATGAAGCGGCCCGGACCGACATTACGCGTACGCTTACGCGAGACTGGTTTTACCGCCGTGCTTTGCACACAGGTGACTAGCGGGTGTCAGTTTCTCCAACTTTAGTTGAACCGAGTGTGGCTACGCCCGGTCCTAGCGAAGGTTAAAACAGCATCAACTTGACAAACTATCGTTGTGGTTTTTGATGCGTAGGTGAGATTGGTTCTTGCTTAAGCCCGTAGCAGCCACGTAAAACTTGCAACAACAAAGTAGAGGACGTCTAACTTGTTTTTGTAGGGCATGTTGTGATGTGATATGGCCAAGACATGATGCTATATTTTATTGTATGAGATGATCATGTTTTGTAACGAAGTTATCGGCAATGGCAGGAGCCATATGGTTGTCGCTTATTGTATGAAATGCAAATGCCCTGTAATTGCTTTACTTTATCACTAAGCGGTAGAGATAGTCGTAGAAGCAATAGATGGCGTAAACGACAACGATGCTACGATGGAGATCAAGGTGTAGCGCCGGTGACGATGGTGATCATGATGGTGCTTCGGAGATGGAGATCACAAGCACAAGATGATGATGGCCATATCATATCACTTATATTGATTGCATGTGATGTTTATCCTTTATGCATCTTATCTTGCTTTGATTGACGGTAGCATTTTAAGATGATCTCTCACTAAAATTATCAAGAAGTGTTCTCCCTGAGTATGCACCGTTGCCAAAGTTCATCGTGCCCAGACACCATGTGATGATCGGGTGTGATAAGCTCTACGTCCATCTACAATGGGTGCAAGCTAGTTTTGCACAGTAGAATACTCAGGTTAAACTTGACGAGCCTAGCATATGCAGATATGGCCTCGGAGCATGGAGACCGAAAGGTCGAGCGTGAATCATATAGTAGATATGATCAACATAGTGATGTTCACCATTGAAAACTACTCCATCTCACGTGATGATCGGTTATGGTTTAGTTGATTTGGATCACGTGATCACTTAGATGACTAGAGAGATGTCTGTCTAAGTAGGAGTTCTTAAGTAATATGATTAATTGAACTTAAATTTATCATGAACTTAGTCCTGGTAGTATTTTGCAAATTATGTTGTAAGATCAATAGCTTGCGTTGTTGCTTTCATATGTTTATTTTGATATGTTCCTAGAGAAAATTGTGTTGAAAAATGTTAGTAGCAATGGTGCGGATTGGATCCGCGATCTGAGGTTTATCCTCAATGCTGCACAGAAGAATTATGTCCTTAATGCACCGCTAGGTGACAGACCTATTGTAGGAGCAGATGCAGACGTTATGAACGTTTGGCTAGCTCAATATGATGACTACTTGATAGTTTTGTGCACCATGCTTTATGGCTTAGAATCGGGACTTCAAAGATGTTTTGAACGTCATGGACCATATGAGATGTTCCAAGAGTTGAAGTTAATATTTCAAGCAAATACCCGAGTTGAGAGATATGAAGTCTCCAACAAGTTCCATAGCTAAAAGATGGAGGAGAATCGCTCAACTAGTGAGCATGTGCTCAGATTGTCTGGGTACTACAATCGCTTGAATCAAGATGGGAGTTAATCTTCTAGATAAGATAGTGATTGATAGAATTCTCTAGTCACCATCACCAAGTTAGTAGAACTTCGTGATGAACTATAGTATGCAAGGGATGACGAAAATGATTCCCGAGCTCTTCGTGATGTTGAAATCGATGAAGGTAGAAATCAAGAAAGGGCATCAAGTGTTGATGGTTGACAAGATCACTAGTTTCAAGAAAAAGGCAAAGGGAAAGAAAGGGAACTTCAAGTAGATTGACAAGCAAGTTGTCACTCCCACGAAGAAGCCCAAAGCTGAACCAAAGCCTGAAACCGAGTGCTTATAATCGCAAAGGAAATGGTCACCGAAGCGGAAATGCCCTAAATATTTGGTGGATAAGAAGGATGGCAAAGTGAAAAAGGGTATATTTGATATACTGGTGTTTGATGTGTGCTTTACTAGTGTTTATAGCAACCCCTCGGTATTTGGTACTGGTTCGAGTTGCTAAGAGTAGTAACTCGAAATGGGAGTTGCGTATCAAAGCAGAAACTAGTTAAGGGTGAAGTGACGATGTGTGTTGAAAGTAGTTCCAAGATTGATATGATCATCACCGCACACTCCTATACTTTCGGGATTAGTGTTAAACCTAAATAAATGTTATTTGGCGCTTATGTTGAGCATGAATATGATTTGATCATGTTTATTGCAATACGGTTATTCATTTAAAATCAGAGAATAATTGTTGTTCTGTTTACATGAATAAAACCTTCAATGGTCATACACCCAATGAAAATAGTTTGTTGGATCTCGATCGTAGTGATACACATATTCATTATATTGAGGCCAAAAGATGCAAAGTTAATAATGATAGTGCAACTTATTTGTGGCACTGCCGTTTAGGTCATAATGGTGTAAAGCGCATGAAGAAACTCCATGCTGATGGGATTTTGGAATCACTTGATTATGAATCGCTTGATGCTTGCGAACCGTGCCTTTTGGGCAAGATGACTAAAACTCCGTTCTTCGGAATGGAACGAGCTACCAACTTATTGGAAATAATACATACTGATGTATGCATACCAATGAGTATGAAGGCTCGTGGCAAGTATCGTTATTTTCTGACCTTCACAAGATAATTTGAGCAGATATGGGTATATCTACTTGATGAAACATAAGTCTGAAATAGTTGAAAGGTTCAAAGAATTTTAGAGTGAAGTGGAAAATCATCGTAACAAGAAAATAAAGTTTCTGCAATCTGATCGCGGAGAGGAATATTTGAGTTACGAGTTTGGTCTTCAATTAAAACAATGTGGAATAGTTTCACAGTTCATGCCACCTGGAACACCACATCATAATGGTGTGTCCGATGTCATAACCATACTTTATTGGATATAGTACAATCTATGATGTGTTTTACCGATTTACCAATATCGTTTTGGGATCATGCATTAGAGACAACTGCATTCACGTTAAATAGGGCACCATCTAAATCCGTTGGGACGACACTATATGAACTGTGGTTTAGCAAGAAACCAAAGTTGTCGTTTCTTAAAGTTTGGGGCTGCGATGCTTATGTGAAAAAATTTCATCCTGATAAGCTCAAAACCAAATCGGAGAAGTGCGTCTTCATAGAATACCCAAAGGAAATTGTTGGGTACACCTTCTATCACAAGATCCGAAGGCAAAACATTCGTTGCTAATAATGGATCCTTTCTAGAGAAGGAGTTTCTCTCGAAAGAAGTGAGTGGGAGGAAAGTAGAACTTGATGAGGTAACTGTACCTGTTCCCTTATTGGAAAGTAGTTCATCATAGAAATCTATTCTTGTGACTACTATACCAATTAGTGAGGAAGCTAATGATGATGATCATGTAACTTCAGATCAAGTTACTACCAAATCTCGTAGGTAAACCAGAGTGAGATCCGCACCAGAGTGGTACGGTAATCCTGTTCTGGAAGTCATGTAACTAGACCATGATGAACCTACGAACTATGAGGAAGCGATGATGAGCCCAGATTCCGCGAAATGGCTTGAGGCCATGAAATCTGAGATGAGATCCATGTATGAGAACAAAGTGGGGACTTTGGTGGAGTTGCCTGATGATCGGCAAGCCATAGAAAATAAATGGATCTTCAAGAGGAAGACGGACGCTGATAGTAGTGTTACTATCTACAAAGCTAGACTTGTCGAAAAAAGTTTTTGACAAAGTTCAAGATGTTGAATACAATGAGATTTTCTCACTCGTATCGATGCTTAAAAGTCTGTCCAAATCATGTTAGCAATTGCCGATTTTATGAAATCGGCTAATGGATAAACAAAACTGCATTCCTTAATGGAGTTATTAAAGAAGAGTTGTATGTGATGCAACCAAGAGGTTTTGTCGATCCTAAAGGTGTTAACAAAATGTGCATCTATGGACTAGTGCAAGCATCTCGAGTTGGAATATACGCTTTGATAAGTTGATCAAAGCATATAGTTTATACAGACTTGCCTTTGAAGCCTGTATTTACTAGAAAGTGAGTGGGAGCACTACAAAGCATTTCGATAAGTATATGTGAATGACATATTGTAGATCGGAAATAATGTAGAATTATTACGCAAAGCATAAAGGAGTGTTTGAAAGGAGTTTTTCAAAGAAAGACCTCGGTGAAGCTGCTTACATATTGAGCATCAAGATCTATAGAGATAGATCAAAACGCTTGATAAGTTTTTTCAATGAGTACATACCTTGACAAGATTTTGAAGTAGTTCAAAATGGAACAGTCAAAGAAAGAGTTCTTGCCTGTGTTACAAGGTGTGAAATTGAGTAAGACTCAAAACCCGACCACGGCAGAAGATAGGAAGAGAATGAAAGTCATTCCCTATGCCTTGGCCATAGGTTCTATAAAGTATGCCATGCTGTGTACCAGATCTATTGTATACCCTGCACTGAGTTTGGCAAGGGAGTACAATAGTGATCTAGGAGTAGATCACTGGACAGCGTCAGAATTATCCTTAGTGGAATAAGGATATGTTTCTCGATTATGGAAGTGACAAAAGGTTCGTCGTAAAGGGTTACATCGATGCAAGTTTTGACACCGATCTGGATGATTCTAAGTCTCGATCTAGATACATATTGAAAGTGGGAGCAATTAGCTAGAGTAGCTCCGTGCAGAGCATTGTAGACATAAAAAATTGCAAAATACATAACGGATCTGAATGTGAAAGACCCGTTGACTAAGATTCTCTCACAAGCAAAACATGATCACACCTAAGTACTCTTTGGGTGTTAATCACATAGCGATGTGAACTAGATTACTGAATCTAGTAAACCCTTTGGATGTTGGTCACATGGCAATGTGAACTATGGGTGTTAATCACATGATGATGTGAACTATCGATGTGAATCACATGGTGATGTGATCTAGATTATTGACTCTAGTGCAAGTGGGAGGCTGAAGGAAATATGCCCTAGAGGCAATAATAAAGTTATTATTTATTTCCTTATATCATGATAAATGTTTATTATTCATGCTAGAATTGTATTAACCGGAAACATAATACATGTGTGAATATATAGACAAACAGAGTGTCACTAGTATGCCTCTACTTGACTAGCTTGTTAATCAAAGATGGTTATGTTTCCTAACCATGGACAAAGAGTTGTTATTTGATTAACGGGATCACATCATTAGTTGAATGATCTGATTGACATGACCCATTCCGTTAGCTTAGCACCCGATCGTTTAGTATGTTGCTATTGCTTCCTTCATGACTTATACATGTTCCTATGACTATGAGATTATGCAACTCCCGTTTGCCGGAGGAACACTTTGTGTGCTACCAAACGTCACAACGTGAATCGGGTGATTATAAAGGTGCTCTGGTGTCTCCGTAGGTACTTGTTGAGTTGGCGTATTTCGAGATTAGGATTTGTCACCCCGAATGTCGGAGAGGTATCTCTGGGCCCTCTCGGTAATACACATCACTTAAGCCTTGCAAGCATTTCAACTAATGAGTTAGTTGCAAGATGATGCATTACGGAACGAGTAAAGAGACTTGCCGGTAACGAGATTGAACTAGGTATTGGATACCGACGATCGAATCTCGGGCAAGTAACATACGATGACAAAGGGAACAACGTATGTTGTTGTGCGGTTTGACCGATAAAGATATTTGTAGAATATGTAGGAACCAATATGGGCATCCAGGTCCCGCTATTGGTTATTGACCGGAGACGTGTCTCGGTCATGTCTACATTGTTCTCGAACCGTAGGGTCCGCACGCTTAAGGTTTCGATGACAGTTTCATTATGAATTTATGTATTTTGATGTACCGAAGGTTGTTCGTAGTCCCGGATGTGATCATGGACATGACGAGGAGTCTTGAAATGGTCGAGACATAAAAATTGATATATTGGACGGATATATTTGGGCACCGGAAAGGTTCCGGGTGAGATCGGAAATATACCGGAGTTCCGGGAGGTTACCGGAACCCCCCGGTAAGTATATGGGCCTTATTGGGCCTTAGTGGAAGGGAGGAGAAGGGCAAGGAGGGGGCGCCCCAAGCCCAATCCGACTGGGAGGGGGGCCCCCTTTCCTTCTCTCCTCCCCTCTTCCTTCCTTCTCCTACTCCTAATAGGAAAGGGGGCCAAACCTACTTGGAGTAGATTTGCCCCCCCTATGGCCCGCCTCCTCCCTGGGCCGGCCTCCTCCTCCCTCCCTCCTTTATATACGGGGGCGGGGGGCACCCTAGACACACAAGTTGATCATTGAGATCATTCCTTAGCCGTGTGCGGTGCCCCCCCTCCACGATATTACACCTCGATCATATTGTAGCGGTGCTTAGGCGAACCCCTGCGACAGGAGAACATCAAGATCGTCACCACGCCATCGTGCTGATGGAACTCCTCCCCGCGCCTCTGCTGGATCGAAGATCAGGGTGCATCATCGAGCTGTACGTGTGTCAAGAACTCGGAGGTGCCGGAGTAACGGTGCTTGGATCGGTTGGCCCGGGAGGACGTACGACTACTTCCTCTACGTTGCGTCAACGCTTCCGCTTCGGTCTACGAGGGTACGTAGAAAACACTCTCCCTTCTCGTTGCTATACATCAACATGATCTTGCGTGTGCGTAGGAATTTTTTTGAAATTACTACGTTCCCCAACAGGAGAGAGGGACGACACTCAAGAATCCTCACAAATTCTCTTGGTATCTAGGATTTGGTGAAAGCAAGAGAGAGTAAGAGGGAAAGGTGTTCTTGGAATCTTTGCACTGTGCTGGACAAACCTCACACGAGGTGGAAGAAGGATATTTATAGTCACAGTGTAAAAGTGGCCGTCGGAGGCCACTTAAGCTGCGCATATGTCGGACGTCCGACAGGTACTGGACATCTGGTCAGAAAAGACGGACTGGACGTCTGACAAGCGTTGGTCGTCCAGCCATCAGAGAAATGGAGTGGTCCAGCGTAGTATTAGAGAGGATAAAAGCACAGGGAGCAGACATCCAAGAGCGTCGATCGTCTGGTGCACAGTCGTCTGGAGAGGATGGACTTTCATTAATTTTGGCTCTGTGAAGTGACATTGGATGACCGGTCACCCACGGATGTCCGGAAGCCGGTCGTCTAGAAGGACCAGAAATCCGAGATTTTCTATTCTGTGGCGTGCCACCGGTCATCCAGAGAACACCGGACAGCCGGAGAACTGGGAAGCACCAGTCGTCCGGAGACCTACGGTCATCCTGACATAGCAGAGGCCAAATAACATAGCTAAGATAAGAACTCCTCCTAGAGATTATCCTAGAGTTTGAGGAAGTCTTTTGCGAGAACCAGTGATCCCCTCTTAATAGTGTGAGATCCCTATACTCAAAGAAAAGGGAAAAGCGAGAAAGATCTATAGCTTTGTGTATTGTTTCTCCTTCCTTTGAGTATCTTGAATACGTCGATTATGATCCACACTATAATCTTTTGGGAACTAAACCCGACATGCACTTGATGAAATGATTAGTTCCTATATGTATGTTGTCAACAATATCAAAATATGATTAAGGGCATGATTGCACTTTCACTTGTGCTAGAAAGTAGGACATATCGAGTGCCCATTATTTGTCAGAATAGGAGTTAAACGACAATCATGCAAAACACCGTAATGTCGATACTCCCGTTCATTCTTGGTGGGCTGCTACATGTGATCAAGCCCCTCCTCAGCTTCGCGAGGGCATATCATCACTCATTATCCTATCTGCTTGGTGGCTCTGGAAACACCAGAATGGTTGCGTCTTTCATGGTGATCGGCCCTCTATCTCTCTTGTCTCCACGACCATCCAAGATGAGGTGCACCTTTGGCACAGGGCTGGCTCCGCAACGCTAGCGAATATCATCCTTGAGACTTAGTCTTGTTTTAGGGGCTGAACAACCCCCTCTATGTATGCTCCTCTGCTCGCTTCCATGCCTCTTGTGTACATGGGATAGTTAGCGGTTGTAACGTATTGTTGTCACTCTTCTTCTATCAATGGAAAGATATGCAATATTTGTGTATTCGCAAAGAAAAAGAGATAACATGCACCATTGACACGGGTCGCTTAAAAGGGAGATCATAGAAGAGGGTAGAGATGGCAGCAGCTTGGAGAACATAGGCCTACCCTAGCGTGCACTTGCAGCCACGTGAAATAAATAGAGCCACACAGGGCAGCGGGGCGCGAACGATAAGCCTATCACAAACACGAGAAGCTATCAATACTACTAGAGGTTAACTCATGCTTCGCAACACTGTTCTTCACCTATGGGATTAACTCTTCTTTATCTAGTAGATTATTTTGGATGGTTGTTTTGTTTTGATTTAATCTGTGTTGTGTTAGATTCTAATTATGTTATAACGGTGTTTTTTTGTGCATATAGCGTGCTAGGTTGTGGTTGGAGACAATATTTGTTCTGGGAAATGAGTGGAGTGTTCGATCCATGGTGTGGTGTCTTTACACGTTTCGGCCTCGGCGTCAGTTGTTGGTGGTTGCCTGAGCCCCTTAGGAGCTCCTATTCTTTTTTTCTGCGGGAAAATTGTCAATTTATTTATCTTCAATCATGGTAGTACAACGAACACCAGAAATAATAAAAACTTATATCCAGATCCTTAGAACACCTAGCGAGGATTACAAGCACTAAAGCGAAGCGAAGGTGCGCCGTCATCATTACCCTTCCCTTGTCGGAGCTAGGAAAACCTTGTTGTAGTACACAGCCGGGAAGTCGTCATACTAAGGCCCCATGAGACCAGCGCACTGATGAAAAGATGCGTAGATCGTAAGAATCTAAGAAGACACACAAGCGTAGACGAACGAAGACCAGATCCATCAAACACAACCACCGACCGAATTCTGCAAGACCAGCTAGAGACACGCCTCCATACGCCCTCCAATGATGCTAGACGCACCACCAAAACGGGGGCTAGGCAGCGAGAATCCTATTCCATCCAATTGAATGCACAAATTAATCTGCATAAGTCCAGCAAACTCAGGACATCAGCATTCCCGATCCAATTGAATACATACACAACTGCCCTCGTGGGCCAGACTTGTATTCCCCAAGGTCAAAAGGTGCTATCTTAGGATCAGCAATATATCTAAGTGTGTGACTTCTATAATGATTTTAACCATTAAATTTGTGATAGTATGTGACAAAACTGAAAACAATTGCGTACTGGAAATAATTTCGACAACAAGGCCAGTCAAGAAAATTTTACTTGCTATAGCAATATTCATTGTCAGCAATATTTGACCACAGATATACCATCCTTGCATGTATCTATGCACATATCAACTGAAGAAAAATAATAAATAAAATGGGACTCGTACAAATGCGAAAAAGAAGAAGCAAAAGTCACCTGGTGTGTCCGGATAATTTTGTGCAAGAACTCTCAACTTATAGCCAGTGTCCTTGTCTAGGTCTTCAATCTCTTGACGTAAACGATTTTCCTAAGAACCAATCAAAATAGTCAGCAGTTATCTAACATATGTACTCCAATTATCAGCACCAAAAATTAAAGGTAGAGAGACTAAGACTATCCTCTGAAGATAAGAACTATTTGTAGTTGCACCCTTATGGAAGTCAATACGACATGTTAAAGAAAATTAGGCACAGGGGAACTATCACACAAGGATGAAAAACACTATCTCATCCTTGCACCGTTGTGCATACATCCATGTTGCTTTTAGCATCACTCTGGTTCTTGCGAAGACCAAATTTGCAAGTAATTATGAATCATCGGACAGCTCACGGTGCAAGATCTGAGGTATGGATTTACCTGGCCTAAAGAGAGGAAACCAGCGATGTCAATGACGGTGGTGAACTCCTTGGGGAGAAACTCAGGCTTGTTGACCCCAGCTTTGGCATTGACCAAACCGACAACTGCAGCCGAACTACTCCCACCGCTGGCTAGGCCATCCCTCCACTCACCCACACCCCCTGTTATTCTACGGCGACGGCAGCCTCACACCGCAGCCGAACCAGTGAACCCTCGTACTCCTCTCTGCGTGGGCCTCCACTGCTGCGTCTTCCCCGGCTCCGCGTCATCCCCTTCCTAGGCCTCGCTGTCGTCCACCGCTGTGGTGCTCTCGGCACGGCGTGGTCAATGTGGTCAATGACCGACTTTCATCGGAAGAGTACTGTACGTGGAGAGGCTGACAGCTGGGTCCACGGCAGCCGCAAGGAAGTGCCTCCTTATTACGCGGAAAATAATTATTCCTCCACCTGACAGCAAGGACCCATCGGACAGGCCACTGTATTCTGCGAAAAACGTTTCTGCCCTGAAAGCTGGGACCAACCGGACGGGCCACCGTATTTCGCGAAAAAAAGTTCCCCCCGCTGTCAGCTCGGACCCACCGGAAGTGCCTCCTTATTAGCACAAAAAAATGAATACTTCCCTTGCTAGCTAGGACCCACCTTGATTGGAGGATGACTTGTGGGCCTACTAAGTTGACAGGGACGGAGGGCTTTGTCAACTTAGTCAATATGAATGATTCTAGCTCTAGTGACCGTACGATGTCCATCCAACGGCCGTAGTGCTTCTTCAACCTCTGGTCTTCTTGCTCCAGCCGCCCAAAACAGCGCTGGTCGTGCCGCATGCTCCTACCTCCCGTGGCCGGCTGTGCTGCCGCGGAGGCCTCACCGCCCCAACTATTTCAACCGCCGGCCAGGCCCTGCGGCAACGGCAGCCTCACACTGCAGCCGAACCAGTGAACCCTCGTACTCCTCTCCGCATGGGCTTCCACTGTCGCGTCTTCCCCGGCTCCGCGTTGTCCCCTTCCTAGGCCTCGCCGTCGTCCACCGCCCTGGTGCTCTCCATGTGGCATGGTCAACGTGGTCAAGGAACGACTTCCATCGAAACAGTACTGTACGTGGAGAGGCTGACAACTGGGTCCATGGCGGCCGCAAGGAAGTGCCTCCTTATTACGCGCAAAATAATTATTCCTCCACTTGACAGCAGAGACCAATCGGACGGGCCACCGTATTTCGCAAAAAAAACGTTCCCCCTGACTGCTGGGACCCACTAGCTACATCTTCGCACGCAAAGAAGTGCGTCCAGGCAAAAAAAATGATTCGCCCCCCTGACTGCTGGGACCCACCAGCTACATCTTCGCACGCAAGGAAGTGTCTGACAGTCGGGACCCACCTGGTCGAAGTGTACGTAGCGTTGTCATTCTGGTCGCGAACGTGTATGTACATACTGGTCGATGTAGAGGCGCGCACATGTCGTAGTAGAGGCGCGCACGTAGCATGTACACGTATGTGCAGCGGCCAGGGTGCAAGAAAGAAAATACGGCCACGTACGTACATATGGGCGGGGTCTCGAACGCCTACTCGCGCATACATATGGCCAGGACTCGTGTACATGGATGGGTCGGAACGGAGAAACTGCATCGTCGCCATGTTCATGGGAAGGCAACGGAATGCGTCGTGTTCATCGGGAGGCAACGGAATGCGTCGTGCTCATCGAGAGGCAATGGAATGCTTCGTGTTCATCGGGAGGCAACAGAACGCGTGGGAGCCAACCGGCTTGGACGGAACAGGCGATGGAAACGAGGACTGGCGTACCGTAGAACGGAGGAAACGTCCTTGTGTTCGACCGGCTAAGTTCGAAACGGGGTCCTGTTCATTGGGAAGGGTCTGGCGTACCACAAAACAGAGAAAACGGACTTGTGTTGGACATCCTACGGTCGAAACAGGGTCCTGTTGATCGGGAGGGGTGTGGCGTACCGAAAAACGGAGGAAACGGACTTGTGTTGGAGCACTATGGTCAAAACAGGGGTCCTATTTATCGGGAGGGGTGTGGCGTACCGCAAAACGAGACTCCACGGGATACTGTTCATCTCCACCGTCGACCTCCTCCAGCCTCCACGGGGCTACTGTTCATCCACCGTCGACCTCCTCCAGCCTCCACCTGCGACTGTTCATCCACGGGCTCCTGTTCATCCAGCCTCCACCGCACGCTACTCACCGGCTACTGTTCAACCAACCCTCTCCATAGGCTCCTGTTCAACCACCCCTCCATGTGCTACTGCTCATCCACCCTCCACCATCTCTCGCTCATCCAGCCCTTCACGGGTCGCCCTGCTCATCCAGCCCTCCACGGGATCCTGTTCATCCAGCCCCAACCGCTCGATCGATCGGGGTCCTGTTCATCAAGAGGCAACACCACGGGGTCCTGTTCATCCACCCCACCGCCATTGTTCATCCAACCCCCTAACGCCACCGTTAATCTAGAGGCAGCATTGATAGGTTTCAGTTAGCAGCAGTAGCAAAGGAATCACTCGATCAGTTTCAGTTAACAGCTATCGATCGATCGCTCGAGTACAGTAACGCGTAGCCTACAGTGCAATCGCTAGGGTTCAGTAGGCGAATGTCTCGCTTGGGTTCAGTTAGAGCCCAATGCCTCGCACCCACGCGCGTGCGTGTACGAGAGAAACGGGCAAACCTCTGTGCATCGCTCGGCCCCGACCACCCACCGTAACCGGGAACACCCCCGATATTTTCCTTGCCCTCCCTTCTACCATGGTTTTTTCCGTCATGGACGGCCCAAAGAATGTCATGCAGCTGCGTCTCTGGCCCGCCCAGGACGAAAAGCCAATTTTCTGTCATGATTTTTTATAGAAGTAGGATCCCACCACATCTATGATGATACCTGGTTTTGTCACAATTATCGTCATAGAAGTGTCATAAGTATGACAGGAAAAAAAATCCGTTCGGCCCAAAATGTCACGGATGTCTCTTTTTTTGTAGTGTCCCATCCGGACACGGGGAAGGTTCTTCTATCTCGTATCTTCATGGCCCATCAGTCCGGCCCACATCACATAGCCCAGACGCTTGAGGACCCCTTAATCCAGGACTTCTCAGGTGCCTCGGCCTTGGCAGCTCGCAGCACCTGCATGTGGTCTGGCCAAGATGGTAGGGACGATTTTCCAATCCATGCTACCAGTCCAAGTTGTAATTCATGCACAAATTACTACACATATCTCATATGCTTGTCAAATTTCATGATGACCAATACATAATCAAGTTGTCATACAACCCTTGTATATGCACCGAAATACAATATTGCAATCCCCATCACAACTATTTGAGGATGAACGGGAATATATTTTTCTTTCCCATAGTAATAGTTCAAGTAGAGGCCAGATGCAGTGACATAGATGGTCAAAGGCTATTTGAGGCAGCCCCAAGCCCTACCTCGCTCTTGGAGCTCCTCCCTTGTTTAAGAAGGAGCTCCTCAACAAGATAATAGATCCTCAAACTAACTTTACTTCTCCATTTCCGAAGCAAGCTCCGCTCCTTTTCTGATCAATTTGTTTATGCAGATCGCCTGTGCCCTCTTTCTTCTACGTGGACCCGATTGGATGTATGGTGTGTCGATGCCAATCACTGGAAGTAGGATATGACACAACGCCTCTATACTTCCTAAAAACCTCATAGTAGATTGTAAGATTTGAAGTGTATAACTCATCGACACCAGGGAGGCTGAATGGCGGGGCTAGAGCCAAATGCCAACATTTGTGCTTGTTCATGTTACAAGAGGAGAAAGGTCGGGAAATAAATGTGCTATTGCCATAAATGCTAAGATTTCGAATAAGGGGTCTTTGAACCTTGCTGCAATCCATAGATGCACTAGTAGTGAAACCTTTCTCAAGCAGATGGATGGGTGCATGGAAAGTTAATTTAACTTACATGGACATGGCAGAGTTATGGGGGGTGTATACCAATAGTTTTATATAAAGGACCAGTGATGGATCAATAATAGTGGACATTAATTGGATACACCACACTGACCATTAACTGGTAATCCGAACCATATAACAATTACAAAATATTGATAGCCGAATAATTTTCCTCTCAAAAGGGTACACGAATCACAACATGAATCTTGAGTTAGTGAGAAGCTTTGGCGAAAAACAAAAAAAGACTTGTAGATTATATCGATCCAATATATCATAAGTACCTTATTATTATGGACAATGATGTCTTTCCATTAACATGAACTTCTCAAATCAAATGATACAAACACAATAATGGAGATTGAAGCAAACATAGACCAAAAAGTTATACATTATTATTTCCTCCATCACTTAAGCAAGATGAATTGTGCCAGACCATGTCATTCGTCTTCTTGTTGATGACATCCTGAATGATAGGACCGAGGTCCTCCATCCTTATTGGTTTGGGCACAAATAAATCAGCACCAGCACTCATGAACGCCTCCATGGCATGATTATCGGCAGAAACCCCAACAATCTTCACATCAGTTTCCCCCATAGCACGGATCTTCACAATTGCCTGTCGAGCAATATAAAAATTATATTGTCTTTTTTGTAAATAAATGGATTATATTTATATAAATACATGCCAAATACTTGATGATATAGAATTAATTACCTCTGGACCAGTCATGAGGGGCATATCCTTATCGAACAAAACAATGTCAAACTTTTTCCCCTCAAGGAACAAATCAACAGCTTCCTTCCCATTCATGGCTAGAGTAACCTCACAGTGAAGTCTGAGCAGAAACATTGAGAGGACCAACCTACAAACTTCAATGTCCTCTAAAAGTAGTGCCTTGATAGAGGTGGATCCTTTGGCCTTGAGCTCCATGGTCACCTAAACAAATTACAAACACATGAATAAATTTTATTCCTTATCCACGCATGCCGAATTAGTACTTCAAGCATATTGTTTTTCTTGAAAAGAATCAACTAATAAAATCTTAATATATTACTAAACTCATAGTTTAACTAATAGAGGACATCGCATAACACAATGAAATGAAAACAATGATAGAGAACGATTCATTGTGCTATGCATGTAAAGTTTCCCGTAATCATTCCTTTTTATACGATATGTAGGACTGAAAGAATCAATGCGCCTAGATAACATCAACGTGGAAAATAAACAATGAACATGCCAACAATTATACATAAATGCATATAGATGGGTGGTAACAACAACAACGAAGATATTGATTAACAGATCAAACTAAAATGCATACTTCCACCCTATACTGGTATAGATCCACCTCTAACATTCTCTTGTATGTAAAGTGTGAACACTAAAAGCACCAGAAGCCTGATGACAAGACAAGAGAGGAAAACAAATAATGGAACATGTACCTGAAGGTTAGAGCCAGATGGTGCTGGAGGAGATTGGGGATCTTCCTGCTCTTCTTGCTAGATAGTCTGGTGGTTGGGTGCTGGTATGCCGGGTATGACGAGGTATTTATAGCTGGCAAAAGGTAAGTGTGGACAATGGACAACCTATCTCCACCGCCTTCACACACGCAGAAAATCTGCGCCGATCTTCGCCCAAGTATAAATGGGGAAATCAATATTAGTCGCGAATATTTGGTTATTAGTGAGTCATATCCCCACATAAATATTCTCGACTGATGTTTATATGCAACTTAATGCTCCATATGCAAGGTCATGTATTAAACTATATCTCCTCTAGTTATTAGAAGTTGTATGAGTTATAGTTCCAAATTTTGAATGTTGGCCAATATACCACTACTAGGAAATACCTTATAGGTAGATACTGCAGTAGAGCTGGGTAAGTGACCCACGTTGTTGTTAAGTAGTAGTAGTGCGGGTCAGAACACCATGCTACAGGTCTAGTAGTAGCGCGGGTGTATACACCCAACGCTGCTGCTAAGTGGGCCCCACAGTACCCCCGGGTCGAGCCATTGTGGAAGTGCTAGGTATAAGACCGGCGCTACAACTAACATGGTAGCTATAGCGCGGGGCTTATACAAAGCGTTGCCACTACTAGTACACGGGGCTAACTGGTGGGCCCCATTTAGCAGCAGCGCTGGTCCATGATAGAGCGCTACACGTAATGGGCATAGCAATAGCGTGGGTCTCCTTCCCCAAGCAAATGTTGTGGCAACCTTATCCCTCCTCCAACGACGACCCTCTCACTCACTCATGCTTCTTTCTCCTCCCGTTGTCGTCACTGCCCTTCTCCTTCCTCGGTAAGCAGCCTCCCTCCTCCACCTGTTGCCCGCGTCCCTCCTCCTTAAAGCTGCTCTCCTCTCTCCTCCCTCCTCCGGGCGCCATCCTCCCTCCTCCTCCTCTATCCCCTCCTCCTCCTCCTCCTCCTTCCTCCTCCTTCATCCCACCTCCTCCCGCCTCCTCCATCCTACCCCTCCTTGGCTGCCATCCTCCTCCTCCTCCTCCTATCTCCTCCTCCTCCTCCTCCCTCCTCCTCTCTCCTCTATGTTTTTAGTAAAAAAATAGAAAAATATCAAAATTGCAGTAATGTAATAGAAAATTTTAGGTATCAAATAGGTTTTTTAATATAGAAATGTTTTAGGTAAAGAAACAGTAAAATATAAAACTAGTAATGGAATAGAATATAAAAACTAGTAATAGAATATAAAAATTTTAGTAAAAAAATTAGAAATGGAATAGAGAATTTTAGGTATCGAATAGGTTTTTGAGCGTAGAAATTTTTAGGTGTCGAATAAAATATAAAAATGTTGTTGCCACTTATATTGTGAATTATTTTTATGTCATTATCACTTCTTCATCAAAGAATGTTATATGAGATTTGATGATGTAAATTTTTCACTCGATGGAATATGCAGGCTTTCTCGTGTCGTGTCCCCCTTTCCCATTCGGTCTCGCCCCGTCCACCATGAGCAACTCCTCTCCTCTCTATTTAGTTTTAGGTTTAGTTTTTTTATAATATATATCTAAATGGATGTATGTTCATTAGCTGGATGGATGCATGGATGCATTTTGCAGGGAACAAATCCGAGTGCCTATGTTTTATCGGAATGTTGATTCATTTCCATTCCCGCAAATTTCACGCACTCGATATGTCATGTTCTTAGCAAAGGTCATGCGAAATTTTCCTTGAATTTTGGCATGACTTGTTGAAAGGATCGAGATGGACCCCTAGAGGGGGTGAATAGATACAATTACAAATTTTAATTGTCACTTAGCAATTTTAGGCAATAATGTGGAATATGAAGGTAAGCCTAGCAATTGCAAAGATTATACAATGAGATAAGCAAGCTGACTAAGTAATACAAGAATATGACTAGGCAAGCACAATATGGAACAAGTAAAGATAAAGAGACAAGTAACCACAAGTAGTGAGCTAGGGTTAGGAATAACCGCAACTCCGAGAGACAAGGATGTATACCGATGTTCACTTCCTTGGAGGGAAGCTACGTCACCGTTTAGAGAGGTGGATGTTACCACGAAGGCACACCAATGCCACGAAGGCTCACCTTATTCTCTCTTTGAGATATCACCACGAAGGCAATTCTCAACCACTAGTGGTAGACCTTGGGGTGGTCTCCAAACCCTCACAAACCTTCCGGGGGTGGTTTGATTCCTTATCGAAAGACTCCTACCGCCTAGGAGTCTCCAACCTCCAAGAGTAACCAGATTAAGGGAACTGCTCAAGACTTGCACAAATCACAAATCCCTTTGGTTGAAAGGTGGAGAGAGGGATGACACTCAAGAATCCTCACAGATTCTCTTGGTATCTAGGATTTGGTGAAAGCAAGAGAGAGTAAGAGGGAAAGGTGTTCTTGGAATCTTTGCACTGTGTTGGACAAATCTCACACGAGGTGGAAGAAGGATATTTATAGTCACAGTGTAAAAGTGGCCGTCAGAGGCCACTTAAGCTGCGCAGATGTCGGACGTCCGACAGGTACTGGACATCTGGTCAGAAAAGACAGACCGGACGTCCGACAAGCGTCGGTCGTCCGGCCATCAAAGAAATGGAGTGGTCCAGCGTAGTATTAGCAAGGATAAAAGCACAGGGAGCAGACATCCGAGAGCGTCGATCGTCTGGTGCACAGTCGTCTGGAGAGGATGGACTTTTGTTAATTTTGGCTCTGTGAAGTGACACCGGATGACCGGTCACCCACGGACGTCCGGAAGCCGGTCGTCTGGAAGGACCAGAGATCCGAGATTTTCTATTTTGTGGCGTGCCACCGGTCATCCAGAGAACACCGGACAGCCGGAGAACTGGGAAGCACCAGTCGTCCGGAGACCTACGGTCATCCGGACATAGCAGAGGCCAAATAACATAGCTAAGATAAGAACTCCTCCTAGAGATTATCCTAGAGTTTGAGGAAGTCTTTTGCGAGAACCAGTGATCCCCTCTTAATAGTGCGAGATCCCTATACTCAAAGAAAAGGGAAAACTGAGAAAGATCTATAGCTTTGTGTCTTGTTTCTCCTTCCTTTGAGTATCTTGAATACGTCAGCTATGATCCACACTATAATCTTTTGGGAACTAAACCTGACATGCAATTGACAGAATTGATTAGTTCTCTATATGTATGTTGTCAACAATATCAAAATATGATTAAGGGCATGATTGCACTTTCACTTGTGCTAGAAAGTAGGACATATCGAGTGCCCATTATTTGTCAGAATAGGAATTAAACGACATTCATGCAAAACACCGGAATGTCGATACTCCCGTTCATTCTTGGTGGGCTGCTACATGTGATCAAACCCCTCCTCAGCTTCGCGAGGGCATATCATCACTCATTATCCTATCTGCTTGGTGGCTCGGGAAACACCAGAATGGTTGCGTCTTTCATGGTGATCAGCCCTCTATCTCTCTTGTCTCCACGACCATCCAAGATGAGGTGCACCTTTGGCCTAGGGCTAGCTCCGCAACGCTAGCGAATATCATCCTTGAGACTTAGTCTTGTTTTAGAGGCTGAACAACCCCCTCTATGTATGCTCCTCTGCTCGCTTCCATGCCTCTTGTGTACATGGGATAGTTGGCGGTTGTAACGTATTGTTGCCACTCTTCTTCTATCAATGGAAAGATATGCAATATTTGTGTATTCGCAAAGAAAAAGAGATAACATGCACCATTGACACGGGTCGCTTCAAAGGGAGATCATAGCAGAGGGTAGAGATGGCAGCAGCTTGGAGAACATAGGCCTACCCTAGCGTGCACTTGCAGCCACGTGAAATAAATAGAGCCACACAGGGCAGCGGGGCGCGAACGATAAGCCTAGCACAAACACAAGAAGCTATCAATACTACTAGAGGTTAAATCATGCTTCGCAACACTGTTCTTCACCTATGGGATTAACTCTTCTTTATCTAGTAGATTATTTTGGATGGTTGTTTTGTTTTGATTTAATTTGTGTTGTGTTGGATTCTAATTATGTTATAACGGTGTTTTTTTATGCATATAGCGTGCTAGGTTGTGGTTGGAGACAATATTTGTTCTAAGAAATGAGTGGAGTGTTCGATGCATGGCTGTGGTGTCTTTACACGTTTCGGCCTCAGTGTCAGTTGTTGGTGGTTGCCTGAGCCCCTTGGGAGCTCCTATTCTTTTTTTTCTGCGGGAAAATTGTCAATTTATTTATCTTCAATCATGGTAGTACAACGAACACCAGAAATAATAAAAAGTTATATCCAGATCCTTAGAACACCTAGCGAGGATTACAAGCACTGAAGCGAAGCGAAGGTGCGTCGTCTTCATCACCCTTCCCTTGTCGGAGCTAGGAAAAACTTGTTGTGGTACACAGTCGGGAAGTCATCGTACTAAGGCCCCATGAGACCAGCGCACCAGAAAAACAACTGGCACTGATGAAAAGACGCGTAGATCGTAAGAATCTAACCTGAAGACACACAAGCATAGACGAACGAAGACCGGATCCATCAAACAGAACCACCGACCGAATTCTGCAAGACCAGCTAGAGACACGCCTCCATACGCCCTCCAATGATGCTAGACGCACCACCAAAACGGGGGCTAGGCGGGGAGAATCCTATTCCATCCAATTGAATGCACAAATTAATCTGCATAAGTCCAGCAAACTCAGGACATCAGCATTCCCGATCCAATTGAATACATACGCAACTGCCCTCGTGGGCCCGACTTGTATTCCCCATGTTCAAAAGGTGCTATCTTAGGATCAGCAATATATCTAAGTGTGTGACTTCTATAATGATTTTGACCATTAAATTTGTGATAGTATGTGACAAAACTGAAAACAATTGCGTACTGGAAATAATTTCGACAACAAGGCCAGTCAAGAAAATTTTACTTCCTTTAGCAATATTCATTGTCAGCAATATTTGACCACAGATACACCATCCTTGCATGTATCTATGCACATATCAACTGAAGAAAAATAATAAATAAAATGGGACTCGTACAGATGCGAAAAAGAAGAAGCAAAAGTCACCTGGTGTGTCCGGATAATTTTGTGCAAGAAATCTCAACTTATAGCCGGTGTCCTTCTCTAGGTCTTCAATCTCTTGACGTAAACGATTTTCCTAAGAACAAATCAAAATAGTCAGCAGTTATCTAACATATGTACTCCAATTATCAACACCAAAAAATAAAAGGTAGAGAGACTAAGACTATCCTCTGAAGATAAGAACTATTTGTAGTTGCACCCTTATGGAAGTCAATACGACATGTTAAAGAAAACTAGGCATAGGGGAACTATCACACAAGGATGAAAAACACTATCTCATCCTTGCACCGTTGTGCATACATCCATGTTGCTTTTAGCATCACTCTGGTTCTTACGAAGACCAAATTTGCAAGTAATTATGAATCATCGGACAGCTCATAGTGCAAGATCTGAGGTCTGGATTTACCTGGCCTGAAGAGAGGAAACCAGCGACGTCAATGACGGTGGTGAACTCCTTGGGGAGAAATTCAGGCTTGTTGACCCCAGTTTGGCATTGACCAAACCGACAACTGCAGCCGAACTACTCCCACTGCTGGCTAGGCCATCCGTCCACTCACCCACACCCCCTGTTATTCTGCGGCGACGGCAGCCTCAGACCGCAGCCGAACCAGTGAACCCTCGTACTCCTCTCTGCGTGGGCCTCCACTGCTGCATCTTCCCCGGCTCCACGTCGTCCCCTTCCTAGGCCTCGCTGTCGTCCACCGCTGTGGTGCTCTCGGCACGGCGTGGTGAATGTGGTCAATGACCGACTTTCGTCGGAAGAGTACTATACGTGGAGAGGCTAACAGCTGGGTCCACGGCAGCCGCAAGGAAGTGCGTCCGGGCAAAAAAATGATTCGTCTCCCTGACTGCTGGGACCCACCAGCTACATCTTCGCATGCAAGGAAGTGTCTCACAGTCGGGACCCACCTGGTCGAAGCGTACGTAGCGTTGTCATTCTGGTTGCGAACGTGTATGTACATACTGGTCGATATAGAGGCGCGCACGTGTAGTAGAGGCGCGCACGTAGCATGTACACGTATGTGTAGCGGCGAGGGTGCAAGAAAGAAAATACGGCCACGTATGTACATACGGGCGGGGTCTCGAACGCCTACTCGCGCATACATATGGCCAGGACTCGTGTACATGGATGGGGCGGAACAGAGAAACTGCGTCGTCGTCGTGTTCATGGGTAGGCAACGGAATGCGTCGTGTTCATTGGGAGGCAATGGAATGCGTCGTGTTCATCGGTAGGCAACGGAATGCGTCGTGCGCATCATCAGGAGGCAATGGAATGCTTCGTGTTCATCAGGAGGCAACGGAACGCGTGGGAGCCAACCGCTTGGATGGAACAGGCGATGGATACGAGGATTGGCGTACCGTAGAACGGAGGAAACGTCCTTGTGTTCGACCGGCTACATTCGAAACAGGGTCCTGTTCATTGGGAAGGGTCTGGCGTACCGCAAAACGGAGAAAACGGACTTGTGTTGGACATCCTACGGTCGAAACGGAGTCCTATTAATCGGGAGGGGTGTGACGTACCGCAAAACAGAGGAAACGGACTTGTGTTTGAGCACTATGGTCGAAACGGGGTCCTATTTATCGGGAGGGGTGTGGCGTACCGTAAAACGGGACTCCACGGGATAATGTTCATCTCCCCCGTCAACGTCCTCCAGCCTCCACGGGGCTACTGTTCATCCACCGTCGACCTCCTCCAGCCTCCACCTGCGACTGTTCATCCACGGGCTCCTGTTCAAAACACCATGCTACAGGTCTAGTAGTAGCACGGGTGTATACACCCAACGCTGCTGCTAAGTGGGCCCCACAGTACCCCCGGGTTGAGCCATTGTGGCAGTGCTGGGTATAAGACCCGCGCTACAACTAACATGGTAGCTATAGCGCGGGGCTTATACCAAGCGCTGCCACTACTAGTACACAGGGCTAACTGGTGGGTCCCATTTAGCAGCGCAGTGTTGGTCCATGATAGAGCGCTACACGTAATGGGCATAGCAATAGCGCGGGTCTTCTTCCCCAAGCTACTTTTGTGGCAACCTTATCCCTCTTCCAACGACGACCCTCTCACTCACTCATGCTTCTTTCTCCTCCCGTTGTCGTCACCACCCTTCTCCTTCCTCTGTAAGCAGCCTCCCTCCTCCACCTATTGCCCGCGTCCCTCCTCCTCAAAGCTGCTCTCCTCTCTCCTCCCTCCTCCCTCCTCCGGCTGCCATCCTCCCTCCTCCTCCTCTATCCCCTCCCTCCTCCCTGCTCCCTCCTTCCTCCTCCTTCATCCCACCTCCCTCCTCCCTCCTCCATCCTCCCCCTCCTTCGGTTGCCATCCTCCTCCTCCTCCTCCTCCTATCTCCTCCCTCATCTATCGGTGGGAAAGGACACCTATGGGATAACTGGAATCCCTACTACGGTTGCGGGGCGCGGGGATCGTGAGAAGAGCGGGACTAGTAGAGCACAAAGGGGATTTACCCAGGTTTGGGCCGCAAAGATGCGTAAAACCCTACGATCCTGCTTTGGTGGATGTATTTAGTGTTCTTGAGCTCTTGAACTAGCTCTAGGTGCTGCTAGGTTCCAAAAAGCCGAATCCCTCTCCAGTGCGCCATGGGCCTCCTTTTATAGGCCAAAAGGGGCTGCCACAGTGGCACACAGGAGGTGGAAAGTGCTACAGCGCTGTGAGCTTATCGTTGGTATTACAAGACAAAGTGCATTTAATGCGAGGCTTAGGTGTCCCTTCACTTTATCGGGGACGGGAGCGTGGCCCGTCCCGTCCATTGCCGCTCCTCCTTGCTTTGACACGTGCCCTGGCCAGCGATGCATGCGGTGCCATGTAGGCATGCAGGCAGCTGAGATGGCGCAATGGTGGAGCCTCCACGATGGGCTGCATGTTGCCACGCGGGTGCCTGCCCAGCTGGTTGGGTCGGCAGCTGCATGCGAATGGCGGCGGAGACTTGGCTGGCGTGGGCCTGGCAGTGGCCCTGCTGTTGCCTCCGGCAAGTGTCTTGCCGGGTGACCCGGCAAGGGTCTCGCCGGGTGGCCCGGCAAGGGTCCTGCCGTGGCGCGCTGGCATCCCCGGCAAGGATCTTGCCGGGGGTCTTGTGGGTTCCTTCGGTAAGGATCTTGGTGAGGATTGTTGCTTTCCTATCCTCATCTGATCTTGACTATTCTTTGTCTTCACAAAGATCTGCATGCCACCATGGAGGTGCCTCCCGAGCCCTGTCCCAATGCGTTTGTCTAGCGTTGGTGGCTCAAAGGTAGCTCGCTCAGCTGGTGTGGGCGAGCTGCCCCGGCTAGGGTGCTTGCCGGGGAAACCTGCTTCGCCCATCCGGTCTTTGTGGCCTTGGTCCTTGTCGTTGCTTTCTTTGTCTTGTGCCTTCGGCTTTTCTCCGGCTTCCCTTTCCTGCCCTGTTATGCGTGGCCGTGGCGGGTGGCTCTGACAGCCCGTGCACAAGTAAAGGGGTCAAAAGCAGAGCCCCTACTTTTGTACACCGACAGGAGCCCATGGGCCTGGGCCATACATAAGCGCAACACGTTGTTGGGCCAGGCCCAGAATGGTGCACGGACAGTTGGGGCGGGTTTTACCGCTGTAACTGCTCCATCCGCTGCGCTTCCCCACGACCCGCGTTGAACGCGCGACGTGGGGGTCGTGTGCGCGCGCGTGACGTGGGAGGCATGCGTGGGATAGCGTCCACACGCATGCGTCAAATCGCAGTTAATGGGAAAGGGGGCGGCCCGCGCCTTCCCCATAAAAAGGAATAGCCGTGGGCGTGCTGCTCACTTTACCCCCCCCCCATTGCACCTTTCTCCAATCTTAGAACCGTCGCCTCCTTTCTTCCTTCTTCTCGAGCCTCTCTGCCTTCGTCCATTGCCGCCATGCTTCTGCCATCCTCTGCTCTTTCGCTTCTCGCAGCCGCCATGGCGCCCAAGTCCACAAAAAGCAAGGGAGCGGCGAAGGACACCGGGGTGTTGGAGCAGCCGGAGAGCGAGCTGGTGGCGCGACGGGTGCAGTTCGCTTACTTCCCCTCGATGGTCGGAGTGTCCGAGCTCCGGGAGATGTTCAAGGATCTGTGGGGAGTGAAGACGGGGGGAGAGAAGAAGGGGCATCCAGCCACGCATGTCGTTCCTGCCAGCGCTGGGTGTCGGTGTCAAAACCGGCGGATCTCGGGTAGGGGGTCCCAATCTGTGCGTCAAGGCCGATGGTAACAAGAAGTAAGGGACACGGATGTTTACCCAGGTTCGGGCCCTCTCGATGGAGGTAAAACCCTACTTCCTGCTTGATTAATATTGATGATATGGGTAGTACAAGAGTAGATCTACCACGAGATCGTAGAGGCTAAACCCTAGGAGCTAGCCTATGATGGTATGATTGTTATTGTGATCGGCCTTCTAAGGACCAACCTCTCCGGTTTATATAGACACCGGAGAGGGCTAGGGTTTACATGGAGTCGGTTACAAGGAAGGAAATACAATATCCGGATCGCCAAGCTTGCCTTCCACGCCAAGGAAAGTCCCATCCGGACATGGGCCGAAGTCTTGAGTCTTACATCTTCATGGTTCAATAGCTCGGACGTTGTACACAGTCCGGCTGTCCGGATACCCCCTAATCTAGGACTCCCTCAGTAGCCACTACTAGGGAAAAGGCTATACACAGAATCTTAGCAGCAGCGCGGTTCAAAAAACTGCCCTAGTGCTATATAGCAGTAGCGAGCTTTTAAAAACCGCTCAGACATTAAACTTAGCGAAGAGCGCTGTTGTAGAAAAAGCGCTACTACTAATATTCACATTGGCAGAATGCTAGGCTACGATAGCGATGGCGATCTTAACAACAGCGCGCCATCGCTAGAAACACGCTTAGCGCGCGTTTCTAGCAAAGAGCGCTACTACTAACGGAAATAAAATAAGATGATAAACAAATAGAAATTTAAATGAAAATGAAAGAAATAGAAAAAGGAGAAAGGGAAAAATAAAATGTAAAGCAAAATAAACGAAAAAGTGAAAAATCGGAGGAAGGCATAGCAGCAGCGTTTGTTTGTAAGACGCGCTATAGCTAACGTAGCTGCAGCGCTGCGTGCCCTAGACCCCGCTATAGAAAGCAGAATAGGAAATTAGCTATAGCAGCAGCGTTTTGAGGAAAGCGCTATAGCTAACTTAGCTATAGCGCGCTTTTATAAACGCGCTACCGCTAAGTTTGACTTAGCCAAAAACCGCTTCCCCACCACTTCCCCAAATCCTCAAACCCACGCAGCAGCGCCGCCGTCTCCCGATTCTCGCCCACACTTCGCGCGCTGCCGACGACGCCATCAGAGCCGTGCGGCGCCGTCGACGACACCGAGCCGCCCTAACGCCACGGAGCTGCGCTGGCCTCGTAACGCCACCGAGCCGCCGCCGACGCCACCTTCCTCGCCGTCACGGAGACGCCCCTGCCTCCTCGCTGTCACCAGAGACGCCCTGCCTCGCCACCACACTGCCTCCGCCGCCACCACCGGAGCCATCATCAGAAGCCCCCCCCCTCTCTCTCTCTCATGCATAGGTTAGCCAGTTTAATTAGGTTAATTATCTAGGTTAGGGCAAAAATTTAGTTAGGGCATTGACAGAGAAGTAGTTAGGTTAGCTAGTTTAATTAGGTTAATTATCTAGGTTAGTGCAAAAACTTAGTTAGGGCTTTGACAGAGAACTAGTCAGGTTAACTAGTTTAATTAGGTTAATTATCCATGTTAATTAGTGCAAAAATTTATTTCAGGCTTTGACAGAGAACTAGCTGCGTTAACTAGTTTAATTAGGGTTAATTATCTAGGTAAACTAGATTAACTAACTAGGTTAAATAGGTAGGTTAATTAGGTTCGTTGGATTAAGAAGCTAGGTTAAGTAGATTGGCAAAGGTTTTTGATTTTTCAAAAGACCACTATTTTTCAAGGAAAAGAATTTAGGCAAATTTTATTTTTCATTGAAGTGGTCATGTTATATCTTTTCATTGAAGTTGTTCGATTGTGCCCAAGTGGTGGCTTTGTTGTTTCTGTGAATGATGTTGAGTGGTTTATGTTTTGCGGAATGTTGATTCATTTCTGTTCCGCAAATTTCAGATTCTCGATTTGTCCACTTTTTAGCAAAGGTCATGCCGAAATTTCCGTGAATTTCGCATGACTTGTGCTACAAACTAGGACATATCGAAAGTGCCGGATTTGCCGCACCAAGAAGGAGTCAACATTCCTGCAAAACAATAGTCCTTTTTATGTCATTATTCATTTTATTAGGTCTAGAATTAATTGACTAGATTTAATCATAGGAAACATGGCTAGCAACGATGAAGGACAGGGTTACGTGAGTGCGACAACGCTCACCGGGCGGCGATTTAATTTTTAGCTTTACCGACGATCAACAGATGTTGTTGCTTGGCCCGCATCGGGATCGAGACAAACGCAGACCGGTCTTTGAGACCGACACGCAGACCGGTCCGAGATCGACACCGGCGCTGAGATTCAGACCGCATCGAGACCGGCCGAGACCGGTGCTGCCTCGGGAGCGGATCCGTGTAGCACCGAAAGCGAAGAGGCAACGGGTTCCTAACAAACTCAGGACTACTAGACTGGTGGTCACGGAGGTGGACAACGGCAATTTTGAGCCAAAGGCGCCTAAGGAAGATGGCAAGTGCTACGGCAATCAAATAGGCTGCATCATACGGACAACCACCACCATCAACGATGAGAATCTAAAGAAAATAGAAAATATGAGGAGCTCCTCCCAAAGAAGTTTCACCAGATATTCTTGTTCCCGGGCGGAATGAGAAGGATTATGAAGATCCGCATAATGACCCGCAATGAAGAAGATAAACAAACATGCCATGACCAAGTTTAGCAACGCGTTGGCCGCCTGGAAAAATCGAGTGAAAGCAAAGATCAACAACGGGGAACCCTACTCCAAGATTGTAAAGGAAAGTCCGACAATCACGGAAGAGCAGTTTCAAATATTCAAGGAGGCTTGCAAGGCCGAAGCTGCCAAAGAAAAGTCTAAGTACATGAAGGGGCTTCAAAGAGGAACATTGGGACCCACCACTCGGAAGCCGTGGTTACGGCGGAAAGAGGTCCAAATGGGCCAAGGAGGACGCGAAGCCGTGAGTCTGGGCATCCTGCACTTTGGCGGATTTCACCGTCCCCGCAGAGCGTGACGCCCCGAGGGCCCGCCACCGCTGGGACCCATCAAGAAGGTTTATGAGACAACACGGTCATTACGGAGTTCATGAGACTGCTGGTAATTTTAGTTTCGATCAATTCGACCGCACACGCTAGTCATATTTGTAAACGATCCTTGTGCCTTTTGCGAGAGAGCAACACCGGATTGCGGTTAAAGCGACTCGCCGCTCGAGGCATTGGCGAGGTCAAGTGGGACACTCCATTCAACCGGCGTTGAACATATTGGAACGACAACCGGTGGATACTCGACCGTCAGATGGACGCTGCACGGTGTCGGAGACGGCGCCACGTGGAAGAAGTACTACCGTGAGACCACGGAGGAGAAAAAGGAAAGACGGAGGTTAATCAAGAAAGCATCGACAAGAAGGTTGAGATTGCGGTTGAGAAGAAATCATCTCGCATCGCAGAATAGCGGTAGCTGCCGCAAAACAAAGCGATTGCAGATATATCTACTTCCTTGGTGACGGGCGTTCACACTTGGACAAGGGAAAATCCAAAAAAATGCAGAGGACTTTCCCCTTGCTGACTTCTTGGCAGCACATGCTCCCGCACCTGCTCCCGCACCGACTCCCGCACTGGTTGCCGCACCGGACGTGCTCGGTGCTGCCTCCTCTTTGGCTGAGCTCGACGCCCTCACGGTATCTTCCACACCGGCCCCCTTCAATATAAATGTATAATCTCCCGTTTTCGTTGCTTTTCGGATGTCTCACGTCGCAGACTTTTATTTGCAGGCCGACGAAACCCCGTGCACCATATTGTACACCATCGGCGAACAAAAGGTGGACGTGGGGAAGGGGACGATAATGGAGCCGAAGGAACCATTGTTCCACAGTCGGTCGATCCCCCCGAACGTCTTCAAGGTTTTCGTGGCCAGTGTCAAACCGGGCCACGAGAATTTGCCTCCTCTAATACTAGTGGGGGATGACGACGAGACCCCTCAGCGGCTTGGTGATTGTTGCAATGGGTGGGTCCTGTTAGGCTAAAGAGTCCGCCGTCTCGAGGCGGCGGGAGCACACCCACGAGCACGCAGCCTCAGAAGGTATGAACATCAACACCCCACCTACCCAATTAGCGCCGGGTGTCGGGTTGAGTGATAGCGGACGGGTAAGCAGGTGGCTCCATTAGAGGCTGATGACGCCGCCATGGATGAGGATGAGGATGACGATGGCGCTGAACAAGATGTCTATATTGGCGCCTCCTCGTGGTTTGAGCATCATGAGTCGGTGCTCGAATTACCGCCTCAACGTGTTATTGACGACCATCCGTGGTAAAGAAGCCTAGGAAGAGAGCGAGGAAAGGCAAAAAGCTGATTCTATGATCCAGCCGCCCAAAGAGCCTCGGCCGGGACCGTAGATATCCCCGACGCGGGTAAATGGCATATCCGGTAAACCAATCCTACCGAAAACAGTGCTACGGGCCAGATTCGCGATCTTAGGAGACTTCATGACGATGTGCTGCGGTAGAGAAAGGCCTTATCGCCGAAGATCCGGGATACCCACTTCACGTGGTTAACGTTCCGCAGCAAATGTCGACGTCAATGGCTTCCCGCGGATAAGTTCTTCCTCCGATTCGATTACATATTCGACATGTTTCACGTGAAGAAGCTGGATTTTACTTTTGTCCGCCTTATGCCTTGCACATGAGCTACATCATTGGGGTTTAGCAGATAGCTCATATCTATGTCGCTGACCCGCACTACATGCACGAGGCCTTCTTGGGAGTCTGTGCACGCATCGTGAATACGCCGAGGGATTACATTGTCGGTTTCATGCTCGCCAATAAGGACAAGGAGGCGATTCTCGTGCCTTATCATCCCGTAAGTCATCCGCTGCTATCCTTCCTTCGATTTCAATAATTCATTTGCACGGTGGAGGCTAATTAATTTGAGGTGTACTTATTTTATGCAGCGGCGGGCGCCGTCCTCATCATCCTCTACCCCGATTCTCCCACGCCTTTACTTGGACTCGTCAAGAACATTCACAAAAGGATTACACCCACATCAAAGATGTTCTTGACAAGGCTATGTTTTACTACCAAGCAAGGGGTGGAGAGGTTAGGGACAATAAGAAAAGGGGCGGCAGCACGCCTTCAGCCATAAGACCGACTTCGCTGCATCCAGAACCGAACGATTCTCTTGATGATGGATTCTATGTCCTACACCACATGCTGGAGTACCGACGGGATCACCAGAACCTTCACGTGGCACCTAGATCTAGCGATGCCCATATTCTGCAATGGGCAAAGGACATAGGAGATATCGAGGATCATCGACTTCGAGCTGAGTTCTATAACATCCAGCGCGAACTTGCCCAAATCATCATGAATGAGGTCGTCGGAAAAACAGGGATGTTCCATGCAGAAGGACAAATGTCGCGGGAAGACGTCCGAACATGGATAGCCTCTCAGCGTCTCGACATGAAGCCTTTCACAAAGCTCGATGACTATCTCCCTGCCTTGGATGGATGGCACGACATGATGGAGTGATTGTCGATATATGACAATGTGTGTCCGTTTAGTCCATACTTTCTTTTATGACAAAACTTTGAGTTATGCACGGTAAAACTTTATTTGTGATGTAATTAAACCGTTCTCCTCGACTAGCGAAAATCACTCTAGTTAGGTCATTTGGGTACGATGAACTTTGTTATTTATGCTTATGATATGTTGTTTCTATTTTTGCCAAGTCTGTCTCTTTGTGTTGCTCAACTATATATGTTACATATCATCGACTCATGTGACGATGCAGGTGCATAGATCATAAATGGCGAAGAAGTGCCACGCCAGAGTATATATACGACAAGTGGCCGAGTGTCGTGCCCAGTGTACCGGTTTTCGGTTTCGAGCGACACACAAGATTTAGTTTAGGTTCACGCTAATGCGAGAGAGGGATACGAACTCATGTACTCAAAGTGATAGCTATTCTCATGTATATCATTGTTTAGATGGATGACGATGTATTTGCAAGTAATCGAGACTTGTATCGCTATTTTCGAGATTGATGACGAGAGACCACTTTGTGTTGGATGATGATTATGATGATGACATGATTTAATGAGACTAATTGTATGTATATGCTATGATTACATTTGTATGTTGATGATATGCTAAAGATTATTGTATAAAGCCTATTCAAATGCAAAACAAATAAAAAACAAATCTGCAGGAAAAAAACTAATAAAACTAGTAGTAGCGAGGGGGGATTTAGCAGTAGCGTCGACTTACCAGTAGCGCTTACCTCTAAACGGCGCTGCAGATAATACCAGTAGCGTCCTTTTCTAAAGAGCACTGCAGCTATTCATGTGTAGCGATGGCGTAGGTTAACACGCCGCCATCGCTATACGTTAGTCAGAAGGCTTATTAGTAGCGCCGGTATCTGCGCCATCGAGAGGGCCTAAACCCGCACTGCTGCTAGGCTTTTCCCTAGTAGTGAGCCCCTGAACCAGGCTTCAATGACGATGAGTCCGGCGCGCAGTATTGTCCTTTGCATTGCAAGGCGGGTTCCTTCTCCGAATACTCCAAAGTGGTTATCGAACACGTAGACCGTGCCCGGATCTGCAAGATGGTCTTCATATGCCACCGTAGAGGGAATGATATTTCACAAAGGCCATCTGCTGACAATTTTTTCCTGATGACGTGAAATGTTATTACGGTCGTATCATTATTCGATCTGTTTTCCCACAACCAGCTACAGCGCGTATTGCGAGGCGGTTTCTTTGACACGTCTCGTCAAAGCAGAGATTGTGTCCCCTTATCACGGGATCCTCATCAATACGGGTATGGGAAATCTAACCGTGCCGCTAACCGCGGTGAGTGGGAGCCAGATGGGTTCCACCAGGCAAGTGGGGACTATCGCCTTTATAAGGAGGTCAGGTTCCTTTCTCTTTTACCCACGCCTTCTTCTCCCGCTAGCTCATTCCCCTCTGAGCGAGCCCTAACGCCCAAGCACTCTTCTTCCCCGTTGAAGGGAAGTTTCCCGAAGATGTCCAGATCCGGAGCAGGAGGTAGATGGATGGCCTCAACTGTCCAGGAGAAGGACATCAAGAAGCTCCGGGGAGCCGGGTATCTGGCCTAGAAGATCGGTCACCGTCTTCCACCAGCGGGACAGGTCGTCCCTACTCCGGAATCTCATGAGAGAGTCGTGTTCCTTCCCCATTTCATCCGTGGGCTCGGGTTTCCCCTTCACCCGTTCGTTCGGGGAGTCATGTATTACTACAGGATTGATTTTCACGATCTTTCCCCCAACTCCTTCCTCAACATCTCGACGTTCATCGTTGTGTGCGAGGCTTTTCTCCAGATCCCACCTCACTTCGGCCTATGGCTGAAGATCTTCAATGTGAAGCCCAAGGTGGTGAGTGGCGAACACGCCGAGCGTGGCGGCGCCATGGTAAGCAAGATGCCCAAGGCCGTTTGGCCGAAATGCGCTTTCAACGACTCCATCAAGGAGTGGCAGCAGCAGTGGTTCTATATCACCGAACCACACGGCAAGAAGTGGGCGGCAGCTCCAGAGTTCAGCTCCGGAGCTCCACTGCGGCTCACGTCATGTACCGAGAAGGGCCCGAACTGGTGCTCGTCCGATGAGCTATTACTGCTCCAGACGCGCATCCAGGGTGTGGTTGATAGGGACGTCAAACTCGTCGACATAGTCCAGGTGATGCTAGTTCGCCTGGTTCTCCCTTGTCAGCGTCGAGCTTGTTCCCTATGGGAATTAGACCCGGCTGAGCACCAAACCCTTCGGGAGCATTATGATTCCTCCCACAAGGATATTTGGAAGGTGCTCTTTAAGTCCGGCAAATCATGGCCGGGCCCCGCCGAGGACCGTGGGTATCGATAATCCCATTCTCCAAGCTCGGTAAGTCACAGCCGCACTCTTTCTATTCATGCCTCAGCTGGCATGTTATGCGGGAGATACCTTAATCGTGTTTCATTGTGACCTCAGGGATGGATAAAGAAGGTGGAGCGGATACATTGTCCAGCCCCCCTGCCGGAGGAACCGGCCGGACCTCTTCTGACGAAGATGCTGGTCCCTGCGCCTTACAAGGCGCCAAAGAAAGAGGCCTCCAAGAAAGTCAAGAAGACCCAGGGTGGCCTTCGCCATCACGAGGCTTCGGACGCCAAACCCAAAGACTCCAGCGATGATCCTTCGTCCGAGGGCGAGGAGGAGGAAGCGGAGGAGGATGAGCCTCACTCTGACGGTGGGAGCAAGAGGACGGCGTCCACCTCTCTGGAGGCCGGATCGCCCAAGAGGGGGGAAAATTCCCTCCCAGGGGCATCCCCAACGGCTGCCGATAGCAGCCCGGAGTGGGATCCCAGGGCCCAGCCCCTGGAGAAGTCGTAAGTATCTGAACTTGCATATGCGTCCGGGATTGATTTTGGGTGTAGTAGTTTTGACTGTTGCCTATATATTACACAGTCCGGCAAGGTCCTGCGCCAGCCAGTCCTCGTCGGAGGATTCACTCGACTCGGACGCTTTGGCGAGTGAGACGCCTCCGCGGGCCCCTTCCCCCAAGTCTGGGCGCGACACTGAGGTGTCATCTCGACAAGACCCGGACCAGGGAGGGCATATCCCTGGTGCCAAACACGTGGGGATGGATACAGCCCACGGGACCTCTAGAGTTCCGGGATCGAGCGAGCAGCCACCCCTGATGGCGGGGGGCCTGCCTACGCTGCGGGCGTCCTCTGTTCAAGCAGAGCTGCCTGGCGGTCTATCGACAGCGTTGAAGAACGTGTCTATTGTCGATCAGCATCGGGCCCTTATGGGCGAGGTGGTTGAAAGGATTCAGTCCGCTGAGAGCGGGCTGAACGCGTCCTGCCTTAGCCTTATAAAGGCTTTTGAGGTATGTTTCCTAGGAAACCCTTGAGGAATTGTCATAATATGAGTAGTAGCCCCTGATGCACTGGCCGGCGAAGGAGACAGAGTCGGGCAGGGGATCAAACCCCTTGCCTTCGCAGGAGCCTATGTAAATAATGTATACCCTTTGGTGTGAAAACAGGCATCCGTAGAGAGGACGTCCGCTTTCAATGCGAAAGTGTCCGAACTGAAGCAGAGCCTTGCACGGGCCAAGGAAGAACTTGGCCGTGTGAGAAAGCAACTGGAAGACAAGCAAGGTATGTTGAAAAACATTTGTCTTGGAGTTGGCACGAACGAATGGTTGTGCAGAATAAGAAATTATAGTATTGTGTGCTCTAGGAGCGGGTGCCGAATACGAGGCACTAAAGAAAGCTTTGGCTGATGCCAACAAGAACGCTGAGGCCGAACAGGCGCTTCCTGAAAAACACGAGGCCAGGGTTATCACAGCTAAGCGAGAGCTCCAGGAAGCTATGAAGAAAAGCGAGGGCTTGGAGCAGAGTCTAGAAGGGAAAGAATCCGAGCTCGCCCAAGCTCTCGAGGATGTAGAAGGTGCTCGGGAAGAAGCCTGAGGTGCTGCGCGGGACATTTAGGAGGCCCGGAAAGTGGCGGCTGGTAAGGCCTTCTGTATTCTTAGCTTTGTATATGTTAGAATGTGAAGAATCCAAGTGGCAAGCTGAATTCTTATTTTTTCCAGGGGCTTTTGCGGATGTTCCTCGCAACATATCAGATGCCGCTCAATTCTATCGCACCAAGGAGAAGAAGACTGCGGAGAGGGATTTCTAGTTGCAGTATCTGGCGCCGAACTATCCGGTGCCATTTATCGATCAGATGAAACAGCTGGTCGAACTGCACCAGGCGGCTGAACTAGCCATGAAGGACTTAGTTGTCCGGCTGTGGCCTGCGGAGCCGATTCCAAGCAACTACTTCGCACTCGTCAAGAGAATTGTGGGCGCATGTCCTCGGCTTGATGCTATCAAGCGATCTGTCTGCATAGAAGGCGCGCGTATGGCGTTTGCCCATGCGAAAGTGCATTGGGGGAGGCTTGACGCCGAGAAGCTGATGACTGAGGGGCCGCCGGAGGGTAAGGAGCACTGCAAGCCCGAGCTGTATTATGAAGGTGTGATGAAAGGGGCCCGCCTTGTGGCGGACAAGTGTGCTAAGGACATCATATTTCCCTGAGGGCATTTGTGCCGCTTGTGGTAAAATGGGATAATGGCATGTTTATTATATATTGCCTGTTTTATTTGAACATATGTTCTTCATGTGCAGCTGTTTTATTGTATTCAAATTCTGGGATTTGGCCAGTCGTCGGCTTCTGCCCCCTCGTAAAAAGGATACGGGGGTGTTCGGGATATATCTGACGCTCTTTATCCCATAGTTGGGTCCTTTTAAGGAGGTGTATCTTTCCGCGAACCAGGCAATCGGACTATAAGGCTTTATTACTCTCACTTAGCCATAGGAATTCGAGTATGGTCGGCGCAGCCCTTGGTGTTCAGAAGGCCGGACTAGGCGCTCTGCGCCTGATCACAAGACCGATCCGTCGCACTTAGCATTTATAATGGCGTTGTGCGGAATAAATCTTTAAGGATTTTATAACCTCTCGAACAACGGACCAGCTCTCGCTTCATCATGACAGTCGGTTTTCGACTTTCTCTACTGAGGTGTTCGTCCGGCTGAACCGGAACACAATCGCAGTAGTTCTCCCAGCGCTACCTTAGCCGATAGAACGGAACGTAAGGTACCAAAACATGGGAGCCGGGCAAACCCAACCAATGACCCAAGACATGATTCGGAGCAGGTGCATATAGTGCTATAAGTTCGGGGTGCCGAACGACCGAAAAGGTGGTCGGACTTTATTGCCGCATCGTGGAGCCCCGGTACAATCAAAGTAACATAAAGCATGGCTGTCATTTTCCGCAAAGAGGCGTCGGCGATAAACGACAGCCGGTAATTGCTATTTAAGTCTACGCATTGTAGTAGGATGATATGTCTATGCATATTAATACGATGTATGGAAAGAGGTGTTATTTGGCGGAACCTGTTATGGCCGGACTGGAGGGGGTTGTGAGTGGATCGAGAATGAATTCGAACTACCTTCTACCTGCATGTTCCTTCCTTTGTGTGTCCGGGATAATTCCATGCCGCCAGTTCTGTTCTGCGTCAATCGTTAGTTTGCAAATGTGAAATGCTTGAAGGCAGCTAGGTGTCCTCTTATTGTTGCTCCCAGGGTCCCTAGTCGGGCCCTGGTGTGCCCAGCCGTTAGACCGTGAGGTAGTGCGGACTCCGCAATGGATGTCCAGATGGTTGGCCTGGGTAATTTACCACGTGGAATCTAGTCGACGTGGTTTTTCCCGTTAGCATACGGTAAACTATCGTATGGTGGGAAGGTGCCGAGGATTTATTCTTTGGCGTAGCATTTTTTGGGTGATCCGAAGACAAACGTTTAGAGTGGTGGGCCAATAGAACTTGGCCTTTGCGCCTTACATCTTTTAGGAGATGTTTTCCGTGGCGTCATACCCTTGTGGGCTTTGTGTGTTACGGAGCCCCCGGACTACTAGGTCTAGAGGCACTGCAATTGACTTGCCGTGGTTTATGTGGTCCTGGGCGGTCGACCGTACTGTTACGCTCTGGGGGGGGGGTCTTCACGAGGCATCTCCCCTTATTGCTTCCGGCGTGCGACCAACCGATTTGTTTTGAGGATCCTGCATTCTCTATTGGTATGCTTTGCCGTCCTTCTGGGGGTACCGTGAATTTCACACGGCTGATCCAGCGTGTGGCTTCGGTCGAGTAGGCTTGTGTTGCTCGTTGTCCGTTTAGCGGACTGAGCGTTGCCGGACTTGGCACCAGCTTCCTTGTCTTGATGTTTATGACCTTTGTGTCGAGGCTTGAGGGTGCCTCTTCATGTCTGCTTCTTGCCGCCATGGACCGTAGTGATGCGTGGGCGTCTGTGTGCATGCCTGTGGTTTTCCTGCTCGAGTTGAGGTAGCCAGTTGTGCCGTGTGTGCCCTTTATTGGGGCTGTCGAGTTTGTACTTTACGGCGGCCAGTATCTTGGTCCACCTGTCCTCTAGCACATCTTGGTCAGCTGTAAGCTACTCTTGCTTCCTTTGCAGGCTCCTTGCGGTAGCCATGAGCTGTCGCTGAAGCTTAACTTGTTCCACTGGTCTTCGAGACGCCGATTCGTCATTGCCGAGGCTTGCCTCGTCGTCGGAGGGGGCGGTGATTGTCCCTCTCCCAAAGATCCCATCGTCATTGGTCCGGCCTACTTAAGTGTAGGCTGACTAGGGTTGTATTCCTCTTTGGCACTGTCCGGACTGCTCTCGTTTCCGGGGCCGTTTTTGGTGTGGCGGGGCTTGGAGTGGTGCCGATAATGCACATGTTTTGCTTTTCTCCCTGAGAGGTTATCCTCCGTTGCATCACCGCCACTGGTTTCCGTTGGGGTGTCCACCATATATATATATTGTATGAAGAGGTGGCCGCCCACTGCCCTGTACGTGGTGGTCCCTGTAGTCCTCCTGCATCGTCGCCATACCGTCGATGTCTTCGGAGTCGAAGTCAAGCACGTCGGTTAAATCGTCGATCATGGCAATGAAGTGGGTGGTGGGTGGGCAACGAATTCTGTCGTTGTCTGCTTCCCACTCGAGCCGGACATAGTTCGGCCCGGAGTCTCCTGACAAGGAGAGATACTTCAATAAGTCCAGCATGTTGCCGAAGGGCGAGTGCTGAAAGACGTCCGCCGCGGTGAACTCCATCACCGGAGCCCAACCAAGATCAGCGGGCTCGGGGGCGCGCGGACTGGAACCTGCATCCGGATATGAAACCGGGGGTCCGGAGTCTAAGGCTCCCTCAGAGGTGAGACCTGTGTTCGGCTCCATTGCCGATGAGGGTACGGCCTGTGGAGCGGGGTCCAGTCCTCCGTCCTTGGGCGAAGCAACCTGCCCCGGATTTAGATCCGAGGCCTCTGTCGGGGTGATATCCCGAGCAACGTCTGGCAGCAGGTCTAAGTCGTGCTCATCGTGACTGTTCGGCGCTTCTGGCGCTGGCCCGAATCCGTCGAAGATCAAGTCTCCACGGATATCCGCCGTGTAGTTCAGGTTTCCGAACCTGATTTGATGGTCAGGGGCATAGCTATCGATCTGCTCCAGGCAGCCAAGCAAATTGGCCCGTAGCGTGAAGCTGCCGAACACGAAGATCTGTCTGAGGAGGAAAGTTTCACCCTGGATAGCGTCGTTAATGACGATTGAAGGAGCCATCGAGCCTGACAGCGACGACACACAGGAACTCTCAATGAAAGCACCAATGTCGGTGTCAAAACCGGCGGATCTCGGGTAGGGGTCCCGATCTGTGCGTCAAGGCCGATGGTAACAAGAAGTAAGGGACACAGATGTTTACCCAGGTTTGGACCCTCTCGATGGAGGTAAAACCCTACTTCCTGCTTGATTAATATTGATGATATGGGTAGTACAAGAGTAGATCTACCACGAGATCATAGAGGCTAAACCCTAGGAGCTAGCCTATGATGGTATGATTGTAATTGTGATCGGCCTTCTAAGGACCAACCTCTCCGGTTTATATAGACACCGGAGAGGGCTAGGGTTTACATGGAGTCGGTTACAATGAAGGAAATACAATATTCGGATCGCCAAGCTTGCCTTCCACGCCAAGGAAAGTCCCATCCGGACACGGGCCGAAGTCTTGAGTCTTGCATCTTCACGCTTCAATAGTCCGGACGTTGTACACAGTCCGGCTGTCCGGATACCCCCTAATCCAGGACTCGCTCACCGGGCCCTCCCCAAATCGGTACCCTGTCCCCCTTTTTCTGATTTCTTCAAGGATATCATGCACACATACGGCTTCCGCCTCTTGGATTTCACCCCAAATGTCGTGGCGTGCATGGCTCTCTTTGCACATCTCTACGAGGGCTTCGTCGGGGTGCACCCCAGCACGGCGCTCTTCTGCCATTACTTCTCCCCTCAGATCCAAAAAGGGCGCGCCATCGCTGGCTGCGTCACCTGTCTCCTGAGGGCCAAGGGGGCGTACCCGGACGGCGCCACAAAGGAGAGGTGGGAAGAATGGCGGGGCCAGTGGTGCTGGATTGCGGAGAAGGACCCGCCAGCATTCTGCGAGGTTCGCCAGAACCCACCGGTCCGTGGGGGCAATTGGGGTGACGTCGACGCTGACGACGCGAATCTTACGGTCGCCACAACCAGGATTCTTCGGCTCACCCAGGCCGGGCTCACCCTCGAAATGATCGGGGCGGACTTCATCCGCCGCCAGATTGCCCCTCTGCACGACAAGGGGAGGCCGGCCTGGCTCTTTGTGAACGCTGCCAACATCATGAGGCTCCGCCCCGGCCTCGACAACATCCTGACGGTCCTAAGGCATGCCCATCTCTGCCAACGGATCTTCCAGCTCGAGGTTAATGATGAGGGCGAGGTCGAGCAGTCCGGCAAGGCTGCCAGGGCCGCCGCGAAGGCCGGCAAGGTCGTCACGGAGCCTGTTTTCAAGCTGTCGGCGGGAGTGGTCCCGCTGAGCAACAACTCTCGCCAGTCCGAGATCATTGCCATGATGCTGCTTTTCAACGCGCATGGCCTTGACCCGAACTGGGTTGAGCCAGACGGGCTCAGGGTGCAGGAGTTCTTCGACACCTTGCATGAGGTGTACGTCACTGTCGAGCCGCGGCTTATCCAGGACACCTCTCCGGCGGAGCTGGACTATATTGCCGCCAGGGTGGAGGAGGCGAGGCTTGCCGAGGAGGAGGCAAAGCTCGTCAAGGAGGCTGGCAGCGCCGGCGGCGTGGTGGACAAGGCCGCGGCGGAGGCGGAGGAGGGAGAGCTCGCCCGATGGGCAGCAGCCGCTGGGGAGGCCAGCGGCGCCGACACCGGGGCTCCCCTCGTTGAAGACGCCGTCAACGAGTCATTGGAGGAGGAGGGCGAGGGGGGAAGACCGCGTCTGTCGATCCTCCAATCGCCGGAAAAGGGCGGGTCCTACGGCGGGCCATCTCCGGCGACCCGGTCCGCCTCGACCGGGCCGCGTAGCTGCGGCAAGCCCAGGAAGCGCCCATGCACCAGACGAGGGCGGTGGCGATGAAGAAAACGGCGAAAGCCGTGGCATCAAAGAAGAAGCCATCTGCTTCTTCGTCGTCCAATCGCGCCCGGACGCCATCGCCTCCCCCCTTGCCGGCCAACATCGGCGCGGGGACTGCGTTTGCCTTCGGGCCTCCCAGCCCGGAGAGAGACCTCGGGCCTCTCAGCCCGGAGATAAAAAGGAAAGCAACAGAGGAGGAGGAGGGGGAGGAAGAGAACAAAGAGTAAGCTTCTGCTTTCCTCCCTCATTCCTTACACTTCCCCTGATGGCATTGCTCACTTGTCTTCATCTTGCAGGGATGTGGAGACGCTGGCCCAGAAGATAAAGAGGGCCAGGATTTCAGCGAGTGCCCAGGCCCCGGTAGGCACCTCTAGTACGCCACTGGTGGTGTCGAGCAGCCCGGACAGCAGCCCCCAGCCCAGCCCCCAGCGTGAGTGAATCACCCATGCTTTGTCAATGTGCATAATGCACGATGCTTTGGTACTGATCCTGCCATGGATGTAGGAGGGGAGCAACACCAAGGGGAGCCGCAGAGGGCTTCTCCCATCGTGCCGCCCCCGTCGACCACGCCGCCCCGAGGGGCGTACCCGGAAAGGGCACCAAGCGCCGAGGCCATGTGCACGGAGGAGGAGGAGGAGGAGGAGAACACGGGTGCCGGTGGCTTCGCCTCGATGCCTGACCTCGGCGGAGAAGGGACTTACGCCTCTCGGCTCGGCACGGGTAGGCCACTCGCTCTCCACTTCTGCTTGTGTTCTTTCTTTCCTCTTTTCCTTACTGACTTTCGATCTTGGCTCTGCCCTGTCTCCTTCTTGGCGCCCAGACCCCTCCTCAGAGGATGTTGACACCGCCATCAAGGACGTCGCCGCGGTATCGGAGAAGATTGCTGCCGAGGAGAGCACCGGGGGCGCCGCTGAGGACGCCGCCAAGGGGCCCGTCGAAGAGCCCGGCAAGGGGCCTGCCGGGGAAGCCGGCGAGGCCACTGCCGAGAGGGTGGCGTTTGACGACCTGCCCTCCTCCTATGCTGCCTCTGGCTCCGGCAGGTACCTGAGGGTAATCAACAACCTCTTCGTCCATCTCCTTGGCACGTCGAGCACCAGGGCTCCCTTTGAGGGAGAGGTGTTCGACGAGGAGGTGCTTGCCGCCGCCAGGCTCGAGGTCGTCGATGAGCCGGGTGTCGATGGCATCGGCTCCCAGGAGGAGCAGCTGCTTCAGGCAATGGGTGCCAGCTTCCGGAAGCTTCAGGCGCTCCACCGCGCCCGCTAGACAAGACCAAGTCCAGGACAACGATGGTGGAGAAGGCGGAGGCAGACTTTGGAGGGCATGTCGCCAAGGCGCAAGACTGGTTCCGCCAGGCCCAGGACGAGCTAAAGGCCGCCCAGGGCGAGATGGACAACCTTGAGGTGGAGCTCACCCTGAAGCTGGCCGACGTCGAGAAGGCCCAGGAGACGACGAAGAATTTGCCGACAAAGCCGAAGCCGCTCGGACCCAGCACGAGGCCGCATTGAAAAACCAGGAAGAGGACCTTGCCGCGTGCGAGGAGAAGCTTGCCGCCACGCTCTGCAGCAAGGACAAAGAGGTGGGCAAGCTCGTCGTGTAGCGGACCCAAGAGCTAGAGCAGAGGCATCAGGAAGCACTCAATGCCCAGGCTCAGGTCTACACCGGCAAGGTGAAGGAGCTGGAGGGGCAAGCTTTGAAGCTGGCCCAGGAGAAGGATATGCTCAACGGCGCTCTGACGGAGGCACAGGGCGAGGTCGTCAGCAAGGCCGGAGAGCTCTCCAAAGCCAACAACTCCATCAGAGACCTTAAGCTGAAGCTGGGAGATCTTGAGAAGATGTTGTCGGAGGCCAGAACCCAGGAGGGGGTCCTGACCAAGGATTTAGAGACAGAGAAGCAGCTGCGGATGAACGAGACCACCAACCTCAAGGACCACATGGTGGGCGAGAAACGTTGGCTCGAACGCCTTGCCGTCGTTGCAAACTCGGTCGCCGATCACCTGGCCATTATGGGGATGCCGGAGATGAGGTACGCCCCATAGGCGAACCTGAGCCCCAATGCCAACCTGACCATATACTTTGAGAAGGTCGTTGGCGCCCTGAGGCGGCTTCATTCTAACCGGGCGGCCTCCCTGGCCGAAGAATCCCGGATACTCTGCCAGGGGACCATGACTAGGGTGCTCACCAAGATTGCGCACTGGCACCTAGACCTCGACTTCGAAGGTGTGCTGAAGAGCTTGCCGGAGAATGCCGACATCCCGGCGCTCAATGAGCGTATCCAGCCCATCCTCAGCCGCATCGACAAAATCAAGAGGTTGGAGGGCTACCGCCGGGACTAGGCACCCCATTCTCCGTCGCCGCTGCAGGTTCATGACCAACACAATGCTATCTTTAGTTAGAACCGCGGCGGCAATTTGTGTAATATAACTCTGCAGTGCCCCTGAAATTATGCATGTTATTTTCCTGTTCGATTTTACTTTGTATGTCCACCCCACGTCGACCGGGTAGGCTTGCTGGTACGTAAACCCAGGGCGGCACTTTGAGGACGGATCCTCATTAGCCTGCCGGGTGTGCTTGTTGTCGGGAGAAGCACCTTACCGCCCTTGGCGCGGCCGCTCGATCTGTCGAGCTTGACTCGAGTCAGAACCGAGAGCGTTGCCGATGGCGAAAGGCTACCCTGCCGCTCTCGACGCGGCCGCTCGAACTGTTGAGCGGACTCGAAACAGAACAAGGGCGTTGCAGATCGCAGGAGGGCCCCTCCACATACAGGCTCTCCATACATAGGCCAAACCGTTGAGGATAATAACCTTATATCTAAGGAGAAAAACTTAAAATTCAGCATGACTTAGCTCTCTAGTTGCCGCCTCGGCGTCCTTCGCGCCAACAGGCAGCGCCGCCTTCTTGGCTGCCTTCTCCGCAGGAGCTGTGGCGATGATGAACTGCTAGGCCTACCACTAGACCCGATTCTCACAATTGCGCCTCTACCGGGCGCGCCAAAGATGTCGATGGAAACGACACCTATGGGATCACCGAATCCCTACTACGGTTCTTGGCTGGGGACCATGAGAAGAGCGGGACTAGTAGACAGCACAAAGGGGATTTACCCAGGTTCGGGCCGCAAAGATGCGTAAAACCCTATGATCCTGCTTTGGTGGATGTATTTAGTGTTCTTGAGCTCTTGTACTAGATCTAGGTGCTGCTAGGTTCCAAAGAGCCGAATCCCTCTCCAGTGCGCCATGGGCCTCCTTTTATAGGCGAAAGGGGCTGCCACAGTGGCACACAGGAGGTGGAAAGTGATACAGCGCCGTGAGCTTATCGCTGTTATTACAGGACAAAGTACATTTAATGTGAGGCTTAGGTGTCCCTTCACTTTATCGGGTACGGGAGCGAGGCCCGTCCTGTCCGTCGCCGCTCCTCCTTGCTTTGACACGCGCCCTGGCTAGCGATGCATGCGGTGCCATATAGGCAGGCATGCAGCTGAGGTGGCGCGGTGGTGGAGCCTCCACGAAGGGCTGCATGTTGCCACGCAGGTGCCTGCCCAGCTGGTTGGGTCGGCAGCTGCATGCGAACGGCGGTGGAGACTTGGCTGGCGTGGGCCTGGCAGTGGCCCTGCTGTTGCCTCCGGCAAGGGTCTCGCCGGTGGCCCGGCAAGGGTCCTGCCGTGGCGCGCTGGTGTCCCCAGCAAGGATCTTGTCGGGGGTCTTGTAGATTCCTTCGGTAAGGATCTTGGTGAGGATTGTTGCTTTCCTATCCTCATCTGATCTTGACTATTCTTTGTCTTCACAAAGATCTGCATGCCACCACGGAGGTGCCTCCCAAGCCCTGTCCCAATGTGTTTGTCTAGCGTTGGTGGGCTCAAAGGTGGCTCGCTCAGCTGGTGTGGGCGAGCTGCCCCGGCAAGGGTCTTGCCGGGGCCGCTGAGGCTGCCCCGGCAAGGGTCCTTGCTGGGGAAACCTGCTTCGTCCATCCGATCTTTGTGGCCTTGGTCCTTGTCGTTGCTTTGTTTGTCTTGTGCCTTCGGCTTTTCTCCGGCTTCCCTTTCCTGCCCTGTTATGCGTGGCCGTGGCGAGTGGCTCTGATTGCCCGTGCACAAGTAAAGGGGTCAAAAGCAGAGCCCCTACTTTTGTACACCAACATCATCCCTCCTCCCTCCTCCTCTCTCCTCTATATTTTCAGTAAAAATTGAAAAATATCGAAATTGTAGTAATGTAATAGAAAATTTTAGGTATCAAATAGTTTTTTTAATATAGAAATCTTTTATGTAAAGAAACAGTAAAATATAAAAACTAGTAATGGAATAGAATATAAAAACTAGTAATAGAATAGAAAATTTTCAGTAAAAAATTAGTAATGGAATAGAAAATTTTAGGTATCGAATAGGTTTTTTGAGCGTAGAAATTTTTAGGTGTCGAATAAAATATAAAAATGTTGTTGCCACTTATATTGTGAATTATTTTTATGTCGTTATCACTTCTTCATCAAAGAATGTTATATGAGATTTGATGATGTAAATTTTTCACTCAATGGATTATGCAGGCTTTCTCGTGTCGCGTCCCGCTTTCCCATTCGGTCTCGCCCCGTCCACCATGAGCACCTCCTCTCCTCTCTATTTAGTTTTAGGTTTAGTTTTTTACAATATATATATATCTAAATGGATGTCTGTTCGTTAGCTAGATGGATGCATGGATGCATTTTGCAGGGAACAAATCCGAGTGCCTATGTTTTATCGGAATGTTGATTCATTTCCATTCCCGCAAATTTCAGGCACTCGATATGTCATGTTCTTAGCAAAGGTCATGCGAAATTTTCCTTGAATTTTGGCATGACTTGTTGAAAGGATCGAGATGGACCTCTAGAGGGGGTGAATAGATACAATTACAAATTTTAATTTTCACTTAGCAATTTTAGGCGATAATGCGGAATATGAAGGTAAGCCTAACAATTGCAAAGATTATACAATGAGCTAAGCAAGCTGACTAAGTAATACAAGAATATGACTAGGCAAGCACAATATGGAACAAGTAAAGATAAAGAGACAAGTAACCACAAGTAGTGAGCTAGGGTTAGGAATAACCGCAACTCCGAGAGACAAGGATGTATACCGATGTTCACATCCTTGGAGGGAAGCTACGTCACCGTTTAGAGAGGTGGATGTTACCACGAAGGCACACCAATGCCACGAAGGCTCGCCTTATTCTCTCTTTGAGATATCACCATGAAGGTGATTCTCAACCACTAGTGGTAGACCTTGGGGTGGTCTCCAAACCCTCACAAACTTTCCGGGGGTGGTTTGATTCCTCATCGAAAGACTCCTACCGCCTAGGAGTCTCCAACCTCCAAGAGTAACCAGATTAAGGGAACTACTCAAGACTTGCACAAATCACGAATTCCTTTGGTTGAAAGGAGGAGAGAGGGACGACACTCAAGAATCCTCACAAATTCTCTTGGTATCTAGGATTTGGTGGAAGCAAGAGAGAGTAAGAGGGAAAGGTGTTCTTGGAATCTTTGCACTGTGTTGGACAAACCTCACACGAGGTGGAAGAAAGATATTTATAGTCACAGTGTAAAAGTGGTCGCTTGAGGCCACTTTGTGTGCAGTGATGTCTGACGTCCGGCTGTCATCGAACATCTGGTCAGAAAAGACGGACTGGACGTCCGACAAGCATCGGTCGTCCGGCCATCAGAGAAATGGAGTGGTCCAGCATAGTATTAGAGAGGATAAAAGCACAGGGAGCAGACGTCCGAGAGCGTCGATCGTCTGCTGCACAGTCGTCTGGAGAGAATGGACTTTCGTTAATTTTGGCTCTGTGAAGTGACACTGGATAACCGGTCACCCACGGATGTCCGGAAGCCGGTCGTCTGGAAGGACAAGAAATCCGAGATTTTCTATTCTGTGGCGTGCCACCAGTCATCCAGAGAACACCGGACAGCCGGAGAACTGGGAAGCACCAGTCGTCCGGAGACCTACGGTCATCCTGACATAGCAGAGGCCAAATAACATAGCTAAGATAAGAACTCCTCCTAGAGATTATCCTAGAGTTTGAGGAAGTCTTTTGCGAGAACCAGTGATCCCCTCTTAATAGTGCGAGATCCCTATACTCAAAGAAAAGGGAAAACTGAGAAAGATCTATAGCTTTGTGTCTTGTTTCTCCTTCCTTTGAGTATCTTGAATACGTCAGTTATGATCCACACTATAATCTTTTGGGAACTAAACCTGACATGCACTTGACAGAAATGATTAGTTCCCTATATGTATGTTGTCAACAATATCAAAATATGATTAAAGGGCATGATTGCGTTTTCACTTGTGCTAGAAAGTAGGACATATCGAGTGCCCATTATTTGTCAGAATAGGAATTAAACGACATTCATGCAAAACACCGGAATGTCGATACTCCCGTTCATTCTTGGTGGGCTGCTACATGTGATCAAGCCCCTCCTCAGCTTCGCGAGGGCATATCATCACTCATTATCCAATCTTCTTGGTGGCTCTGGAAACACCAGAATGGTTGCGTCTTTCATGGTGATCGGCCCTCTATCTCTCTTGTCTCCACGACCATCCAAGATGAGGTGCACCTTTGGCCCAGGGCTGGCTCCGCAACGCTAGCGAATATCATCCTTGATACTTAGTCTTGTTTTAGGGGCTGAGCAACCCCCTCTATGTATGCTCCTCTGCTCGCTTCCATGCCTCTTGTGTACATGGGATAGTTGGCGGTTGTAACGTATTGTTGTCACTCTTCTTCTATCAATGGAAAGATATGCAATATTTGTGTATTCGCAAAGAAAAAGAGATAACATGCACCATTGACACGGGTCGCTTAAAAGGGAGATCATAGCAGAGGGTAGAGATGGCAGCAGCTTGGAGAACATAGGCCTACCCTAGCATGCACTTGCAGCCACGTGAAATAAATAGAGCCACACAGGGCAGCGGAGCGTGAACGATAAGCCTAGCACAAACACGAGAAGCTATCAATACTACTAGAGGTTAACTCATGCTTCGCAACACTGTTCTTCACCTATGGGATTAACTCTTCTTTATCTAGTAGATTATTTTGGATGGTTGTTTTGTTTTGATTTAATATGTGTTGTGTTAGATTCTAATTATGTTATAACGGTGTTTTTTTGTGCATATAGCGTGCTAGGTTGTGGTTGGAGACAATATTTTGTCAGGACCCCGACTCAATGCCACATCGATCTAGCACGTAACACCTCATTTCACTTTGCGGCCTCACGCACGGTATCCCCACGGGTGTCGCCTTACCTTTGCCCGGGACCGTTTGCGCCTTTTGGCACACGTACATGATAGTGTCGCTAGCATCCATATGATAAGGAGCCCGGGCCGACATGGCTTGTCGTAAACCCAAAGTGGCACAGACTTACAGGACAGCATCCATGACCCAAAGATCGAACGTGTCGGTCATCACGAGTGAATCCAGGTTGTAGCACTGGCTAGCAGGACTCCGTGAACCGGGCTATAGCGGGCTAACAGACTCCGGTATTCATCGCGACATTTCGAAGGGGACACACAGAACGAAGAAGGACACATGCCGGCCAGCCTAAGTGTTCCGGAGCAATAGCAAGCTACCATGGGTCGGTGGAAACACTAGGAGACATTTCCCGGTAAGAGAGGCTACTAAAGATAAACAACTAGATAGTCAGATCCCACACATACCAAGCATTTCAATAACATACACATAATATGCTCGATATGTGCAAATATAACATGGCATCACAACATGACTCTACGACTCAAGTATTGATTCATTAGGCTCCGAGGAGCGAGATATTACAAACAGGGGTCTCATGACCCAACATTCAGAGCATACAAGTCAAAGCACAAGCGAAGCTTAACATGTCCGAGTACGACATCTACAAATGAAAAAGGCTTAGAAGCGACTATCTACCAGATCTGCCGAGGGCACAAGATCGTAGCTGAGGTAACAAGCTAAACATCAAGTCCACGTGGAACTACTAGCGAGACTGAAGTCTCTCGCAAAAACATAAAATAGGCAAACGTGAGTACAAATGTACCCAAGAAGACTTACATCGTAACTATCTACATATGCATCATTATCAACAAAGGGATGGTGGGGTTTAACTGCAGCAAGCCAGCTTTGACTCGGTGGCTATCCTAAACTACATTCGCAAGTAACTCTTTTGAGGTGGCGCACACGAGTCCACATATTCACCATATCAATACACCACTATGGATCCGCTCCCGCCTCCTCACGAGAACGCCATCCATAGCACTCACGCTTATCTTGCGATTTTAGAGTATCCACCTTCACTTGTCTATGAACTGTTATAGGCAACCCAGAAGTCCATTACCGCGGACACGGCTATTCGAATAGATCATATTAACCCTGCAGGGGTGTACTTCTTCATACATGTTTCCACCACTTAGCGTCTGCACACGACATGTGCTCGGCAGACTTCAAGCGAAAGCCGACGTGGGTGTAGACCACGACCTACCTAAACACTCAAGTCTCTAGTCCAGGTTTATCGCCTATTCGGGCATGAAAAACAAGCATGAATGAGTAGGCACAACAGGGCTCAAACAACTCCTACTCATGCTAGTGGGTTTCATCTATTTACTGTGGCAATGACAGGTCATGCAGAGGATAAAGGGGTTCAACTACCGCAGCAAGTAACAGAAGAATTGTTGTTGTCCTAATGCAGTAAAATAGAGCAGGAGCGAGAGAGTGGGTTGTATCGGAATGAACAAGGGGGTTTTGCTTGCCTGGCACTTCTGAAGATAGCATTGAGTCTTCATCAGTGTCAACGATCACAACGTCGGAGTCACGTCTATCGAGAGGGGACAAACACCGACAAACAAGGAAGAACACAATCAATGCAATGCACAATATGATGCATGATCATGACATGGCAATATGATGTGGTTTGAGCTAATGCAACTAGCAGCAGGTTAAATGGAGTTGGTTTGAATCCAAGATTCAAATTCAAAACTCCATATGTGAAGGTTTAAATGCCATTTATATGACTTGTGCTAAACAGCAGCTATAAGTTGTTCTAACATGCATGAAAATGGTACAGATGGATAGATTAGATTTTTCTGATCATTTTTCATATATAATTTGTTTGATTTGGAGCTATGTTTTATTTCCTATGAATTTTAGAAGTTTGTGCTATTTTCTAGAACTTCCTGTATAAGAATAATTCCAGTAATTGAATTAATGCATCAGGACAGCGTCATCTTGACCTCAAAGCAGTCAATGTAACTGGTTCAGTCAAACCGACCATGGGGTCCACCGTCGATCTCATAGGGCTGGCGTTGGTCACTGACGTGTGGGGCCGGTCAAGAGCCACGTCAGCAAGGTCAACGCTGACGTGTGGGTCCTGCTTGGTTTAACTAAAACTGATTAAAAGAATAACCGTTGGTTATTTAGCTGGTGGGGCCCTGATGTCAGCGGCTAGTGTGATTAAACTAAACGCGATTAAGCCCTAATGACATAGCCACGTCGGATGCGCCGGCGATTAAACGACGGCGACCACGGTTCGCGGCGGCGACGCTCGGGATCGAGCTGTAGGCCGCGGTTTCGAGCGCGGTTTGGTCCTGTGAGACGCTGGTGCCCGTCCGCATCCAATGGAGCCATCAGCTCACGCTGGGGTGGACCGTAGTGACGGCGGCGATGGCAAGTGCGGCGGCCGGAGCTCGGACAAGCTCGGCAACGACGCTGCGGTGCGCGGGAGGACTAGAGGATGGTGGTGTTGGGTTTCTGGGAACGTGCTGAGCACGTAGCAGTGCTCGTACGTGACGGTGGCTAACCTATTCGCCGGCGACGACGAGCACGGCGGCGGTAAGCTCTCGGGTCCGGTGGCTAGCACGGCTAGAGCATGCAAATGAACGCGGGAGAGGGGGGGAAGATGGCGGGGCTCACGGCGAGTCTTCTGGTGCGGTCGTTGAGCTCGGGGAGGCACGGACGGCGTCAAAGCATCTCCGGCGATCTCGGAGCCGATGGTTGAAGACGACGGCGTCGGCGCCACTGCAGGGCTCCCGGCGTCGCTTAGCGCGGTGAGGAGGAAGAGTAGGTCAAGGCGGAGCTCGCAGGCACGGCGAGGGGTCGAGGGGGAGACGGTGGCCGCGGCGTTACGGTGGTGCGGCTGTGGCTGCGCTCGGCTCGAGAGGGAGAGGGAGCAGAGGAGGGAGAAGAGTTCGGGAGAGAGTGAGAGGGGCCAGGGGGGTGCGTGGCGTCTCCGTGGCGTCGTTTAGGAGCACCGGGAGGAGCCAGGCAGGCAGGGCGGGAGGAGGTGGCCGGCGCGGGGCGGCCACGCGCCTCTGTCCTTCTGGCGAGGGAGGAAGACGACACGGGAGGGAAGCGGCGGTGGGCTGGGCCGTGCTGGGCCGGTTGGTGGCGCCAGGAAAGGCCCGGGTACTAACTCTCTCTCTGTGTGTTATTTTATTTATTGTTTCTGTTTTCTATTATTCTTCAGTCTTTAGGGCTTTATTTGAAATACTAAAATAGACCCAAAAATCATGAAACTAATAATGGCTACTGTTTAGGATATATACCACAGTAAACATTTTAGTTTATGATTATTTGAGCATTTAAAATATTTAATAGCATTTAAATGCCCAAATGCAAAGTACGTATGATTTAATTCAGTGATCAAATATGTCATGGAAAAATGTGCAACACCTCTGGTTATGGTTTCAAGAATTTTCCAGAAATGATGAACATTTTTGAAAGCCATTTGGATTCACTGAAAATATTTTTAGGTTGAACCTATTTGAATTCCATTTGGTACTAGGGTTTGGACAATCCCCATTTCAAGTTTAAAAGAAATTTAGACATGATGCAACAACCAAGCTAGTCTAAGTACATAGCAAGGCTAGGGATGTGACATATTTGTTCTAGGAAATGAGTGGAGTGTTCGATGCATGGTGTGGTGTCTTTACACGTTTCGGCCTCGGTGTCAGTTGTTGGTGGTTGCCTGAGCCCCTTGGGAGCTCCTATTCTTTTTTTTCTGTGGGAAAATTGTCAATTTATTTATCTTCAATCATGGTAGTACAACGAACACCAGAAATAATAAAAAATTATATCCAGATCCTTAGAACACCTAGCGAGGATTACAAGCACTAAAGCGAAGCGAAGGTGCGCCGTCATCATCACCCTTCCCTTGTCGGAGCTAGGAAAACCTTGTTGTAGTACACAGTCGGGAAGTCATTGTACTAAGGCCCCATGAGACCAGCGCACCAGAAAAACAACTGGCACTGATGAAAAGATGCGTAGATCGTAAGAATCTAAGAAGACACACAAGCGTAGACGAACGAAGACCGGATCCATCAAACACAACCACCGACCGAATTCTGCAAGACCAGCTAGAGACACGCCTCCATACGCCCTCCAATGATGCTAGACGCACCACCAAAACGGGGGCTAGGCAGGGAGAATCCTATTCCATCCAATTGAATGCACAAATTAATCTGCATAAGTCCAGCAAACTCAGGACATCAGCATTCCCGATCCAATTGAATACATACGCAACTGCCCTCGTGGGCCAGACTTGTATTCCCCATGGTCAAAAGGTGCTATCTTAGGATCAGCAATATATCGAAGTGTGTGACTTCTATAATGATTTTAACCATTAAATTTGTGATAGTATGTGACAAAACTGAAAACAATTGCATACTGGAAATAATTTCGACAACAAGGCCAGTCAAGAAAATTTTACTTGCTATAGCAATATTCATTATCAGCAATATTTGACCACAGATATACCATCCTTGCATGTATATATGCACATATCAACTGAAGAAAAATAATAAATAAAATGGGACTCGTACAAATGCGAAAAAGAAGAAGCAAAAGTCACCTGGTGTGTCCGGATAATTTTGTGCAAGAACTCTCAACTTATAGCCAGTGTCCTTCTCTAGGTCTTCAATCTCTTGACGTAAACGATTTTCCTCAGAACCAATCAAAATAGTCAGCAGTTATCTAACATATGTACTCCAATTATCAACACCAAAAATAAAAGGTAGAGAGACTAAGACTATCCTCTGAAGATAAGAACTATTTGTAGTTGCACCCTTATGGAAGTCAATACGACATGTTAAAGAAAATTAGGCACAGGGGAACTATCACACAAGGATGAAAAACACTATCTCATCCTTGCACCGCAGTATACATCCATGTTGCTTTTAGCATCACCGGTTCTTCGAAGACCAAATTTGCAAGTAATTATGAATCATCGGACAGCTCACGGTGCAAGATCTGAGGTCTGGATTTACCTGGCCTGAAGAGAGGAAACCAGCGACGTCAATGACAGTGGTGAACTCCTTGGGGAGAAACTCAGGCTTGTTGACCCCAGCTTTGGCATTGACCAAACCGACAACTGCAGCCGAACTACTCCCACCGCTGGCTAGGCCATCCGTCCACTCACCCACACCCCATGTTATTCTACGGCGACGGCAGCCTCACACCGCAGCCGAACTAGTGAACCCTCGTACTCCTCTCTGCGTGGGCCTCCACTGCTGCGTCTTCCCCGGCTCAGCGTCATCCCCTTCCTAGGCCTAGCTGTCGTCCACCGCTGTGGTGCTCTCGGCACGGCGTGGTCAATGTGCTCAATGACCGACTTTCATCGGAAGAGTACTGTACGTGGAGAGGCTGACAGCTGGGTCCACGGCAGCGGCAAGGAAGTGCCTCCTTATTACGCGGAAAATAATTATTCCTCCACCTGACAGCAGGGACCCACCGGACGGGCCACCGATTCTCGCGAAAAAACGTTTCGCTCGATGCTGGGACCAACCGGACGGGCCACCGATTCGCGAAAAAAGTTCCCCATTGTCAGCTCGGACCCACCGGAAGTGCCTCCTTATTAGCACAAAAAAATGAATACTTCCCTTGCTAGCTAGGACCCACCTTGATTGGAGGATGACTTGTGGGCCTACTAAGTTGACTGGGACGGAGGGCTTTGTCAACTTAGTCAATATGAATGATTCTAGCTCTAGTGACCGTACGATGTCCATCCAACGGCCGTAGTGCTTCTTCAACCTCTGGTCTTCTTGCTCCAGCCGCCCAAAACAGCGCCGGTCGTGCCGCATGCTCCTACCTCCCGTGGCCGGCTGTGCTGCCGCGGAGGCCTCACCGCCCCTACTATTTCCACCGCTGGCTAGGCCCTGCGGCGACGGCAGCCTCACACTGCAGCCGAACCAGTGAACCCTCGTACTCCTCTCCGCACGGGCTTCCACTGTCGCATCTTCCCCGGCTCCGCGTTGTCCCCTTCCTAGGCCTCGCCGTCGTCCACCGCCCTGGTGCTCTCCACGCGGCATGGTCAACGTGGTCAAGGAACGACTTCCATCGAAAGAGTACTGTACGTGGAGAGGCTGACAACTGGGTCCATGGCGGCCGCAAGGAAGTGCCTCCTTATTACGCGCAAAATAATTATTCCTCCACTTGACAGCAGAGACCAATCGGACGGGCCACCGTATTTCGCGAAAAAAACGTTCCCCCTGACTGCTGGGACCCACTAGCTACATCTTCGCACGCAAAGAAGTGCGTCCGGGCAAAAAAAATGATTCGCCCCCCTGACTGCTGGGACCCACCAGCTACATCTTCGCACGCAAGGAAGTGTTTGACAGTCGGGACCCACCTGGTCGAAGCGTACGTAGCGTTGTCATTCTGGTCGCGAACGTGTATGTACATACTGGTCGATGTAGAGGCGCGCACATGTCGTAGTAGAGGCGCGCACGTAGCATGTACACGTATGTGCAGCGGCCAGGGTGCAAGAAAGAAAATACGGCCACGTACGTACATATGGGCAGGGTCTCGAACGCCTACTCGCGCATACATACGGCCAGGACTCGTGTACATGGATGGGTCGGAATGGAGAAACTGCGTCGTCGCCGTGTTCATGGGAAGGCAACGGAATGCGTCGTGTTCATCGGGAGGCAACGGAATGCGTCGTGTTCATCGGTAGGCAACGGAATGCGTCGTGCTCATCGGGAGGCAATGGAATGCTTCGTGTTCATCGGGAGGCAACAGAACGTGTGGGAGCCAACCGGCTTGGACGGAACAGGCGATGGAAACGAGGACTGGCGTACCGTAGAATGGAGGAAACGTCCTTGTGTTTGACCGGCTACGTTCGAAACGGGGTCCTGTTCATTGGGAAGGGTCTAGCGTACCACAAAACGGAGAAAACGGACTTGTGTTGGACATCCTACGGTCGAAATGGGGTCCTGTTGATCGGGAGGGGTGTGGCGTACCGAAAAACGGAGGAAACGGACTTGTGTTGGAGCACTTTGGTCGAAACAGGGGTCCTATTTATCGGGAGGGGTGTGGCGTACCGCAAAACGAGACTCCACGGGATACTGTTCATCTCCACCGTCGACCTCCTCCAGCCTCCACGGGGCTACTGTTCATCCACCGTCGACCTCCTCCAGCCTCCACCTGCGACTGTTCATCCACGGGCTCCTGCTCATCCAGCCTCCACCGCACGCTACTCACCGGCTACTGTTCAACCAGCCCTCTCCATAGGCTCCTGTTCAACCACCCCTCCATGTGCTACTGTTCATCCACCCCTCCACCATCTACTGTTCATCCAGCCCTTCACGGGGTCGTCCTGTTCATCCAGCCCTCCACGAGATCTTGTTCATCCAGCCCCAACCGGCTCGATCGATCGGGGTCCTGTTCATCAAGAGGCAACACCACGAGGTCTTGTTCATCCACCCCCACCACTCACTGTTCATCCAACCCTCCCCCCTGCAACGCTCACTGTTAATCTAGAGGCAGCATTGATAGGTTTCAGTTAGCAGCAGTAGCAAAGGAATCGCTCGATCAGTTTCAGTTAACAGCTATCAATCGATCGCTCGAGTTCAGTAACGCGTAGCCTGCAGTGCAATCGCTCGGGTTCAGTAGGCGAATGCCTCGGTCGGGTTCAGTTAGAGCCCAATGCCTCGCACCCACGCGCGTGCGTGTACGAGAGAAACGGGCAAACCTCCGTGCATCGCTCGGCCCAGACCACCCACCGTAACCAGGAACACCCCTGATATTTTCCTTGCCCTCGCTTCTACCATGGTTTTTTCTGTCATGGACGGCCCAAACAATGTCATGCAGCTGCGTCTCTGGCCCGCCCAGGACGAAAAGCCAATTTTCTGTCATGATTTTTTTATAGAAGTAGGATCCCACCACATCTATGATGATACCTGGTTTTGTCACAATTATCGTCACAGAAGTGTCATAAGTATGACAGGAAAAAAATCCGTTCGACCCAAAATGTCACGGATGTCTCTTTTTTTGTAGTGTCCCATCCGGACACGGGGAAGGTTCTTCTATCTCGTATCTTCATGGCCCATCAGTCCGGCCCACATCATATAGCCCAGACGCTTGAGGACCCCTTAATCCAGGACTTCTCAGGTGCCTCGGCCTTGGCAGCTCGCAGCACCTGCATGTGGATGGCCAAGATGGCAGGGACGATTTTCCAATCCATGCTACCAGTCCAAGTTGTAATTCATGCATAAATTACTACACATATCGCATATGCTTGTCAAATTTCATGATGACCAATACATAATCAAGTTGTCATACAGCCCTTGTATATGCACCGAAATACAATATTGCAATCCCCATCACAACTATTTGAGGATGAACGGGAATATATTTTTCTTTCCCATAGTAATAGTTCACGTAGAGGCCAGATGCAGTGACATAGATGGTCGAAGGCTATTTGAGGCAGCCCCAAGCCCTACCTCGCTCTTGGAGCTCCTCCCTTGTTTAAGAAGGAGCTCCTCAACAAGATAATAGATCCTCAAACTAACTTTATTTCTCCATTTCCGAAGCAAGCTCCGCTCCTTTTCTGATCAATTTGTTTATGAAGATCGCCTGTGCCCTCTTTCTTCTACGTGGACCCGATTGGATGTATGGTGTGTCGATGCCAATCACTGGAAGTAGGATATGACACAACGCTCCTCTATACTTCCTAAAAAAACCTCATAGTGGATTGTAAGATTTGAAGTGTATAACTCATCGACACCAGGGAGGCTGAATGGCGGGGCTAGAGCCAAATGCCAACATTTTGTGCTTGTTCACGTTACAAGAGGAGAAAGGTCGGGAAATAAATGTGCTATTGCCATAAATGCTAAGATTTCGAATAAGGGGTCTTTGAACCTTGCTGCAATCCATAGATGCACTAGTAGTGAAACCTTTCTCAAGCAGATGGATGGGTGCATGGAAAGTTAATTTAACTTACATGGACATGGCAGAGTTATGGGGGTGTATACCAATAGTTTTATATAAAGGATCAGTGATGTATCAATAATAGTGGACATTAATTGGATACACCACACTGACCATTAACTGGTAATCCGAACCATATAACAATTACAAAATATTGATAGCCGAATAATTTTCCTCTCAAAAGGGTACACAAATCACAACATGAATCTTGAGTTAGTGAGAAGCCTTGGCCAAAAACAAAAAAAGACTTGTAGATTATATCGATCCAATATATCATAAGTACCTTATTATTATGGACAATGATGTCTTTCCATTAACATGAACTTCTCAAATCAAATGATACAAACACAATAATGGAGATTGAAGCAAACATTGACCAAAAAGTTATACATTATTATTTCCTCCATCACTTAAGCAAGATGAATTGTGCTAGACCATGTCATTCGTCTTCTTGTTGATGACATCCTGAATGATAGGACCGAGGTCCTCCATCCTTATTGGTTTGGGCACAAATAAATCAGCACCAGCACTCATGAACGCCTCCATGGCATGATTATCGGCAGAAACCCCAACAATCTTCACATCAGTTTCCCCCATAGCACGGATCTTTACAATTGTCTGTCGAGCAATATAAAAATTATATTGTCTTTGTTGTAAATGAATGGATTATATTTATATAAATACATGCCAAATACTTGATGATATAGAATTAATTACCTCTGGACCAGTCATGAGGGGCATATCCTTATCGAACAAAACAATGTCAAACTTTTTCCCCTCAAGGAACAAATCAACAGCTTCCTTCCCATTCATGGCTAGAGTAACCTCACAGTGAAGTCTGAGCAGAAACATTGAGAGGACCAACCTACAAACTTCAATGTCCTCTACAAGTAGTGCCTTGATAGAGGTGGATCCTTTGGCCTTGAGCTCCATGGTCACCTAAACAAATTACAAACACATGAATAAATTTTATTCCTTATCCACGCATGCCGAATTAGTACTTCAAGCATATTGTTTTTCTTGAAAAGAATCAAATAATAAAATCTTAATATATTACTAAACTCATAGTTTAACTAATCGAGGACATCGCATAACACAATGAAATGAAAACAATGATAGAGAACGAATCATTGTGCTATGCATGTAAAGTTTCCCGTAATCATTCCTTTTTATATGATATGTAGGACTGAAAGAATCAATGCGCCTAGATAACATCAACGTGGAAAATAAACAATGAACATGCCAACAATTATACATAAATGCATATAGATGGGTGGTAACAACAACAACGAAGATATTGATTAACAGATCAAACTAAAATGCATACTTCCACCCTATATTGGTATAGATCCACCTCTAACATTCTCTTGTATGTAAAGCGTGAACACCAAAAGCACCGGAAGCCTGATGACAAGACAAGAGAGGAAAACAAATAATGGAACATGTACCTGAAGGTTAGAGCCAGATGGTGCTGGAGGAGATTGGGGATCTTCTGCTCTTCTTGCTAGATAGTCTGGTGGTTGGGTGCTGGTATGCCGGGTATGACGAGGTATTTATAGCTGGGAAAAGGTAAGTGTGGACAATGGACAACCTATCTCCACCGCCTTCACACACGCAAAAAATCTGCGCCAATCTTCACCCAAGTATAAATGGGGAAATCAATATTAGTCGCGAATATTTGGTTATTAGTGAGTCATATCCCCACATAAATATTCTCGACAGATGTTTATATGCAACTTAATGCTCCATATGCAAGGTCATGTATTAAACTATATCTCCTCTAGTTATTAGAAGTTGTATGAGTTATAGTTCCAAATTTTGAATGTTGGCTAATATACCACTACTAGGAAATACCTTATAGGTAGATACTGCAGTAGAGCTGGGTAAGTGACCCACGTTGTTGTTAATTAGTAGTAGTGCGGGTCAGAACACCATGCTACAGGTCTAGTAGTAGCGCGGGTGTATACACCCAACGCTGCTGCTAAGTGGGCCCCACAGTACCCCCGGGTCGAGCCATTGTGGAAGTGCTAGGTATAAGACCCGCGCTACAACTAACATGGTAGCTATAGCGCGGGGCTTATACCAAGCGTTGCCACTACTAATACACGGGGCTAACTGGTGGGCCCCATTTAGCAGCAGCGCTGGTCCATGATAGAGCGCTACACGTAATGGGCATAGCAATAGCGTGGGTCTTCTTCCCCAAGCAAATGTTGTGGCAACCTTATCCCTCCTCCAACGACGACCCTCTCACTCACTCATGCTTCTTTCTCCTCCCGTTGTCGTCACCGCCCTTCTCCTTCCTCGGTAAGCAGCCTCCCTCCTCCACCTGTTGCCCGCGTCCCTCCTCCTTAAAGCTGCTCTCCTCTCTCCTCCCTCCTCCGGGCGCCATCCTCCCTCCTCCTCCTCTATCCCCTCCCTCCTCCCTCCTTCCTCCTCCTTCATCCCACCTCCCTCCTGCCTCCTCCATCCTACCCCTCCTTCGGCTGCCATCCTCCTCCTCCTCCTCCTATCTCCTCCCTCCTCCCTCCTCCCTCCTCCTCTCTCCTCTATGTTTTTAGTAAAAAAATAGAAAAATATCAAAATTGCAGTAATGTAATAGAAAATTTTTGGTATCAAATAGGTTTTTTAATATAGAAATGTTTTAGGTAAAGAAACAGTAAAATATAAAACTTGTAATGGAATAGAATATAAAAACTAGTAATAGAATATAAAAAATTTAGTAAAAAAATTAGAAATGGAATAGAAACTTTTAAGTATCGAATAGGTTTTTGAGCGTAGAAATTTTTAGATGTCGAATAAAATATAAAAATGTTGTTGCCACTTATATTGTGAATTATTTTTATGTCATTATCACTTCTTCATCAAAGAATGTTATATGAGATTTGATGATGTAAATTTTTCACTCGATAGAATATGCAGGCTTTCTCATGTCGTGTCCCCCTTTCCCATTCAGTCTCGCCCCGTCCACCATGAGCACCTCCTCTCCTCTCTATTTAGTTTTAGGTTTAGTTTTTTTATAATATATATCTAAATGGATGTATGTTCGTTAGCTGGATGGATGCATGGATGCATTTTGCAGGGAACAAATCCGAGTGCCTATGTTTTATCGGAATGTTGATTCATTTCCATTCCCGCAAATTTCAGGCACTCGATATGTCATGTTCTTAGCAAAGGTCATGCGAAATTTTCCTTGAATTTTGGCATGACTTGTTGAAAGGATCGACATGGACCCCTAGAGGGGGTGAATAGATACAATTACAAATTTTAATTGTCACTTAGCAATTTTAGGCAATAATGCGGAATATGAAGGTAAGCCTAACAATTGCAAAGATTATACAATGAGCTAAGCAAGCTGACTAAGTAATACAAGAATATGACTAAGCAAGCACAATATGGAACAAGTAAAGATAAAGAGACAAGTAACCACAAGTAGTGAGCTAGGGTTAGGAATAACCGCAACTCCGAGAGACAAGGATGTATACCGATGTTCACTTCCTTGGAGGGAAGCTACGTCACCGTTTAGAGAGGTGGATGTTACCACGAAGGCACACCAATGCCACGAAGGCTCACCTTATTCTCTCTTTGAGATATCACCACGAAGGCAATTCTCAACCACTAGTGGTAGACCTTGGGGTGGTCTCCAAACCCTCACAAACTTTCCGGGGGAGGTTTGATTCCTCATCGAAAGACTCCTACCGCCTAGGAGTCTCCAACCTCCAAGAGTAACCAGATTAAGGGAACTGCTCAAGACTTGCACAAATCACGAATTCCTTTGGTGGAAAGGAGGAGAGAGGGATGACACTCAAGAATCCTCACAAATTCTCTTGGTATCTAGGATTTGGTGAAAGCAAGAGAGAGTAAGAGGGAAAGGTGTTCTTGGAATCTTTGCACTGTGTTGGACAAACCTCACACGAGGTGGAAGAAGGATATTTATAGTCACAGTGTAAAAGTGGCCGTCGGAGGCCACTTAAGCTGCGCAGATGTCGGACGTCCGACAGGTACTGGACATCTGGTCAGAAAAGACGGACCGGACGTCCGACAAGAGTCGGTCGTCCGGCCATCAAAGAAATGGAGTGGTCCAGCGTAGTATTAGAGAGGATAAAAGCACAGGGAGCAGACGTCCGAGAGCGTCGAACGTCTGGTGCACAGTCGTCTCGATAGGATGGACTTTTGTTAATTTTGGCTCTGTGAAGTGACACCGGATGACCGGTCACCCACGGACGTCCGGAAGCCGGTCGTCTGGAAGGACCAGAGATCCGAGATTTTCTATTCTGTGGCGTGCCACCGGTCATCCAGAGAACACCGGACAGCCGGAGAACTAGGAAGCACCAGTCGTCCAGAGACCTACGGTCATCCGGACATAGCAGAGGCCAAATAACATAGCTAAGATAAGAACTCCTCCTAGAGATTATCCTAGAGTTTGAGGAAGTCTTTTGCGAGAACCAGTGATCCCCTCTTAATAGTGCGAGATCCCTATACTCAAAGAAAAGGGAAAACTGAGAAAGATCTATAGCTTTGTGTCTTGTTTCTCCTTCCTTTGAGTATCTTGAATACGTCAGCTATGATCCACACTATAATATTTTGGGAACTAAACCTGACATGCACTTGATAGAAATGATTAGTTCCCTATATGTATGTTGTCAACAATATCAAAATATGATTAAGGGCATGATTGCACTTTCACTTGTGCTAGAAAGTAGGACATATCGAGTGCCCATTATTTGTCAGAATAGGAATTAAACGACATTCATGCAAAACACCGGAATGTCGATACTCCCGTTCATTCTTGGTGGGCTGCTACATGTGATCAAGCCCCTCCTCAGCTTCGCGAGGGCATATCATCACTCGTTATCCTATCTGCTTGGTGGCTCGGGAAACACCAGAATGGTTACGTCTTTCATGGTGATCAGCCCTCTATCTCTCTTGTCTCTACGACCATCCAAGATGAGGTGCACCTTTGGCCCAGGGTTGGCTCCGCAACGCTAGCGAATATCATCCTTGAGACTTAGTCTTGTTTTAGAGGCTGAACAACCCCCTCTACGTATGCTCCTCTGCTCGCTTCCATGCCTCTTGTGTACATGGGATAGTTGGCGGTTGTAACGTATTGTTGCCACTCTTCTTCTATCAATGGAAAGATATGCAATATTTGTGTATTCGCAAAGAAAAAGAGATAACATGCACCATTGACACGGGTCGCTTAAAAGGGAGATCATAGCAGAGGGTAGAGATGGCAGCAGCTTGGAGAACATAGGCCTACCCTAGCGTGCACTTGCAGCCACGTGAAATAAATAGAGCCACACAGGGCAGCGGGGCGCGAACGATAAGCCTAGCACAAACACGAGAAGCTATCAATACTACTAGAGGTTAACTCATGCTTCACAACACTGTTCTTCACCTATGGGATTAACTCTTCTTTATCTAGTAGATTATTTTGGATGGTTGTTTTGTTTTGCTTTAATCTGCGTTGTGTTAGATTCTAATTATGTTATAACAGTGTTTTTTTGTGCATATAGCGTGCTAGGTTGTGGTTGGAGACAATATTTGTTCTAAGAAATGAGTGGAGTGTTCGATGCATGGTTGTGGTGTCTTTACACGTTTCGGCCTCAGTGTGAGTTGTTGGTGGTTGCCTGAGCCCCTTGGGAGCTCCTATTCTTTTTTTTCTGCGGGAAAATTGTCAATTTATTTATCTTCAATCATGGTAATACAACGAACACCAGAAATAATAAAAAGTTATATCCAGATCCTTAGAAAACCTAGCGAGGATTACAAGCACTGAAGCGAAGCGAAGGTGTGCCGTCGTCATCACCCTTCTCTGGTCGGAGCTAGGAAAAACTTGTTGTAGTACACAGTTGGGAAGTCATCGTACTAAGGCCCCATGAGACCAGCGCACCAGAAAAACAACTGGCACTGATGAAAAGACGCGTAGATCGTAAGAATCTAACCTGAAGACACACAAGCATAGACGAACGAAGACCGGATCCATCAAACACAACCACCGAACGAATTCTGCAAGACCAGCTAGAGACACGCCTCCATACGCCCTCCAATGATGCTAGACGCACCACCAAAACGGGGGCTAGGCAGGGAGAATCCTATTCCATCCAATTGAATGCACAAATTAATCTGCATAAGTCCAGCAAACTCAGGACATCGGCATTCCCGATCTAATTGAATACATACGCAACTGCCCTCTTGGGCCAGACTTGTATTCCCCATGGTCAAAAGCTGCTATCTTAGGATCAGCAATATATCTAAGTGTGTGACTTCTATAATGATTTTAACCATTAAATTTGTGATAGTATGTGACAAAACTGAAAACAATTGCGTACTGGAAATAATTTCGACAACAAGGCCACTCAAGAAAATTTTACTTCCTATAGCAATATTCATTGTCAGCAATATTTGACCACAGATACACCATCCTTGCATGTATCTATGCACATATCAACTGAAGAAAAATAATAAATAAAATGGGACTCGTACAAATGCGAAAAAGAAGAAGCAAAAGTCACCTGGTGTGTCCGGATAATTTTGTGCAAGAACTCTCAACTTATAGCCGGTGTCCTTCTCTAGGTCTTCAATCTCTTGACGTAAACGATTTTCCTAAGAACAAATCAAAAATAGTCAGCAGTTATCTAACATATGTACTCCAATTATCAACACCAAAAAATAAAAGGTAGAGAGACTAAGACTATCCTCTGAAGATAAGAACTATTTGTAGTTGCACCCTTATCGAAGTCAATACGACATGTTAAAGAAAACTAGGCATAGGGGAACTATCACACAAGGATGAAAAACACTATCTCATCCTTGCATCACAGCATACATCCATGTTGCTTTTAGCATCACTCTGGTTCTTGCGAAGACCAAATTTGCAAGTAATTATGAATCATCGGACAGCTCACAGTGCAAGATCTGAGGTCTGGATTTACCTGGCCCGAAGAGAGGAAACCAGCAACGTCAATGACGGTGGTGAACTCAGGCTTGTTGACCCCAGCTTTGGCATTGACCAAACCGACAACTGCAGCCGAACTACTCCCACTGCTAGCTAGGCCATCCCTCCACTCACCCACACCCCCTGTTATTCTGCGGCGACGGCAGTCTCACACCGCAGCCGAACCAGTGAACCCTCGTACTCCTCTCTGCGTGGGCCTCCACTGCTGCATCTTCCCCGGCTCCACGTCGTCCCCTTCCTAGGCCTCGCTGTCGTCCACCGCTGTGGTGCTCTCGGCACGGCGTGGTCAATGTGGTCAATGACCGACTTTCATCGGAAGAGTACTGTACGTGGAGAGGCTAACAGCTGGGTCCACGGCAGCCGCAAGGAAGTGCGTCCGGGCAAAAAAATGATTCGTCTCCCTGACTGCTGGGACCCACCAGCTACATCTTCGCACGCAAGGAAGTGTCTCACAGTCGGGACCCACCTGGTCGAAGCGTACGTAGCGTTGTCATTCTGGTTGCGAACGTGTATGTACATACTGGTCGATATAGAGGCGCGCACGTGTCGTAGTAGAGGCGCGCACGTAGCATGTACACGTATGTGTAGCGGCGAGGGTGCAAGAAAGAAAATATGGCCACGTATGTACATACGGGCGGGGTCTCGAACGCCTACTCGCGCATACATATGGCCAGGACTCGTGTACATGGATGGGGCGGAACGGAGAAACTGCGTCGTCGTCATGTTCATGGGGAGGCAACGGAATGCGTCGTGTTCATCGGGAGGCAACAGAATGCGTCGTGTTCATCGGTAGGCAACGGAATGCGTCGTGCTCATCAGGAGGCAATGGAATGCTTCGTGTTCATCAGGAGGCAATGGAACGCGTGGGAGCCAACCGGCTTGGATGGAATAGGCGATGGAAACGAGGACTGGCGTACCGTAGAACGGAGGAAACGTCCTTGTGTTCGACCGGCTATGTTCGAAACAGGGTCCTGTTCATTGGGAAGGGTCTGGCGTACCGCAAAACGGAGAAAACGGACTTGTGTTGGACATCCTATGGTCGAAACGGAGTCCTGTTAATCGGGAGGGGTGTGACGTACCGCAAAACGGAGGAAACGGACTTGTGTTGGAGCATTATGGTCGAAACGGGGGTCCTATTTATTGGGAGTGGTGTGGCGTACCGTAAAACGAGACTCCACGGGATACTGTTCATCTCCCCCGTCAACCTCCTCCAGCCTCCACGGGGCTACTGTTCATCCACCGTCGACCTCCACCAGCCTCCACCTGCGACTGTTCATCCACGGGCTCCTGTTCATCCAGCCTCCACTGCACGCTACTCACCGGCTAATGTTCAACCAGCCCTCTCCACAGGCTCCTGGTCAACCACCCCTCCATGGGCTACTGTTCATCCACCCCTCCACCGTCTAATGTTCATCCAGCCCTTCACGGGGTCGTCCTATTCATCTAGCCCTCCATGGGGTCCTGTTCATCCAGCCCCAACCGGCTCGATCAATCGGGGTCCTGTTCATCCAGAGGCAACACCACGGGGTCCTGTTCATCCACCCCCACCGCTCATTGCTCATCCAACCCCCCCAACACTCACTGTTCATCTAGAGGCAGCATTGATAGGTTTTAATTAGCAGCAGTAGCAAAGGAATCGCTCGATCGGTTTCAGTTAACAGCCATTGATCGATCGCTCGAGTTCAGTAACGCGTAGCCTGCAATGCAATCGCTCGGGTTCAGTAGGCGAATGCCTCGCTCGGGTTCAGTTAGAACCCAACGCCTCACACCCACATGCGTGCGTGTACGAGATAAACGCGCAAACCTCCGTGCATCGCTCGGCCCCGACCACCCACCGTAACCAGGAACACCCCTGATATTTTCCTTGCCCTTGCTTCTACCATGGTTTTTTCCGTCATGGACGGCCCAAAGAATGTCATGTAGCTGCGTCTCTGGCCCGCCCAGGACGAAAAGCCAATTTTCTGTCATGATTTTTGTCATAGAAGTAGGAGCCCAGCACATCTATGATGATACCTGGTTTTGTCACAATTATCGTCATAGAAGTGTCATATGTTTGACAGGAAAAAAATTCATTCGGCCCAAAATGTCACGGATGTGTCTTTTTTTGTAGTGTCCCATCCGGACACTGGGAAGGTTCTTCTATCTCATATCTTCATGGCCCATCAGTCCGGCCCACATCACATAGCCCAGACGCTTGAGGACCCCTTAATCCAGGACTTCTCAGGTGCCTCGGCCTTGGCAGCTCGCAGCACCTGCATGTGGTCTGGCCAAGATGGTAGGGATGATTTTCCAATCCATGCTACCGGTCCAAGTTGTAATTCATGCACAAATTACTACACATATCGCATATGCTTGTCAAATTTCATGATGACCAATACATAATCAAGTTGTCATACAGCCCTTGTATATGCACCGAAATACAATATTGCAATCCCCATCACAACTATTTGAGGATGAACGGGAATATATTTTTCTTTCCCATAGTAATAGTTCAAGTAGAGGCCAGATGCAGTGACATAGATGGTCGAAGGCTATTTGAGGCAGCCCCAAGCCCTACCTCGCTCTTGGAGCTCCTCCCTTGTTTAAGAAGGAGCTCCTCAACAAGATAATAGATCCTCAAACTAACTTTACTTCTCCATTTCCGAAGCAAGCTCCGCTCCTTTTCTGATCAATTCTTTTATGCAGCTCGCCTGTGCCCTCTTTCTTCTACGTGGACCCGATTGGATGTATGGTGTGTCGATGCCAATCACTGGAAGTAGGATATGACACAACGCTCCCCTATACTTCCTGAAAAAACCTCATAGTAGATTGTAAGATTTGAAGTGTATAACTCATCGACACCAGGGAGGCTGAATGGCGGGCCTAGAGCCAAATGCCAACATTTGTGCTTGTTCATGTTACAAGAGGAGAAAGGTCGGTAAATAAATGTGCTAATGCCATAAATGCTAAGATTTCGAATAAGGGGTCTTTGAACCTTGCTGCAATCCATAGATGCACTAGTAGTGAAACCTTTCTCAAGCAGATGGATGGGTGCATGGAAAGTTAATTTAACTTACATGGACATGGCAGAGTTATGGGGGTGTATACCAATAGTTTTATATAAAGGATCAGTGAAGGATCAATAATAGTGGACATTAATTGGATACACCACACTGACCATTAACTGGTAATCCAAACCATATAACAATTACAAAATATTGATAGCCGAATAATTTTCCTCTCAAAAGGGTACACGAATCACAACATGAATCTTGAGTTAGTGAGAAGCCTTGGCCAAAAACAAAAAAGACTTCTAGATTATATCGATGCAATATATCATAAGTACCTTATTATTATGGACAATGATGTCTTTCCATTAACATGAACTTCTCAAATCCAATGATACAATTGAACGAGCAACACAATAATGGAGATTGAAGCAAACATAGATCAAAAAGTTATACATTATTATTTCCTCCATCACTTAAGCAAGATGAATTGTGCTAGACCATGTCATTCATCTTCTTGTTAATGACATCCTGAATGATAGGACCGAGGTCCTCCATCCTTATTGGTTTGGGCACAAATAAATCAGCAGCAGCACTCATGAACGCCTCCATGGCATGATTATCGGCAGAAACCCCAACAACTTCACATCAGTTTCCCCCATAGCACGGATCTTCACAATTGCATGTCGAGCAATATAAAAATTATATTGTCTTTTTTGTAAATAAATGGATTATATTTATATAAATACATGCCAAATACTTGATGATATAGAATTAATTACCTCTGGACCAGTCATGAGGGGCATATCCTTATCGAACAAAACAATGTCAAACTTTTTCCCCTCAAGGAACAAATCAACAGCTTCCTTCCCATTCATGGCTAGAGTAACCTCACAGTGAAGTCTGAGCAGAAACATTGAGAGGACCAACCTACAAACTTCAATGTCCTCTACAAGTAGTGCCTTGATAGAGGTGGATCCTTTGGCCTTGAGCTCCATGGTCACCTAAACAAATTACAAACACATGAATAAATTTTATTCCTTATCCACGCATGCCGAATTAGTACTTCAAGCATATTGTTTTTCATGAAAAGAATCAACTACTAAAATCTTAATATATTACTAAACTCATAGTTTAACTAATCGAGGACATCGCATAACACAATGAAATGAAAACAATGATAGAGAATGATTCATTGTGCTATGCATGTACAGTTTCCCGTAATCATTCCTTTTTATACGATATGTAGGACTGAAAGAATCAATGCGCCTAGATAACATAAAGGTGGAAAATAAACAATGAACATGCCAACAATTATACATAAATGCATATAGATGGGTGGTAACAACAACAACGAAGATATTGATTAACAGATCAAACTAAAATGCATACTTCCACCCTATACTGGTATAGATCCACCTGTAACATTCTCCTGTATGTAAAGAGTGAACACTTAAAGCACCAGAAGCCTGATGACAAGACAAGAGAGGAAAACAAATAATGGAACATGTACCTGAAGGTTAGAGCCAGATGGTGCTGGAGGAAATTGGGGATCTTCCTGCTCTTCTCGCTAGATAGTCTGGCCATCAGAGAATGGAGTGGTCCAGCGTAGTATTAGAGAGGATAAAAGCACAGGGAGCAGACGTCCGAGAGCGTCGATCGTCTGGTGCACGATCGTCTGGAGAGGATAGACTTTCGTTAATTTTGTGTCTGTGAAGTGACATCGGATGACCGGTCACCCACGGACGTCCGGAAGCCGGTCGTCTGGAAGGACCAGTAATCCGAGATTTTCTATTCTTTGGCGTGCCGCCGGTCATCCGGAGAACACCGGACAGCCGGAGAGCTGGGAAGCACCAGTCGTCCGGAGACCTATGGTCGTCCGGATACATCAGAGGCCAAATAACATAGCTAAGATAAGAACTCCTCCTAGAGATTATCCTAGAGTTTGAGGAAGTCTTTTGCGAGAACCAGTGATCCCCTCTTAATAGTGCGAGATCCCTATACTCGAAGAAAAGGGAAAACTGAGAAAGATCTATAGCTTTGTGTCTTGTTTCTCCTTCCTTTGATTATCTTGAATATGTCAGTCATGATCCACACTATAATCTTTTGGGAACTAAACCTGACATGCGCTTGACAGAATGATTAGTTCCCTATATGTATGTTGTCAACAATATCAAAATATGATTAAGGGCATGATTGCACTTTAACTTGTGCTAGAAAGTAGGACATATCGAGTGCCCATTATTTGTTAGAACAAGAATTAAACGACATTCATGCAAAACACCGGAATGTCGATACTCCCCTTCATTCTTGGTGGGCTGCTACATGTGATCAAGCCGCTCGTCAGCTTCGCGAGGGCATATCATCACACATTATCCTATCTGCTTGGTGGCTCTGGAAACACCAGAATGGTTACGTCTTTCATGGTGATCGGCCCTCTATCTCTCTTGTCTCCAAGACCATCCAAGATGAGGTGCGGCTTTGGGCCAGGGCTGGCTCCGCAACGCTAGCGAATATCATCCTTGAGACTTAGTCTTGTTTTAGGGGCTGAACAACCCCCTCTATGTATGCTCCTCTGCTTGCTTCCATGCCTTTTGTGTACATGGGATAGTTGGCGGTCGTAACGTATTGTTGTCACTCTTCTTCTACCAATGGAAAGATATGCAATATTTGTGTATTCGCAAACAAAAAGAGATAACATGCACCATTGACACGGGTCGCTTAAAAGGGAGATCGTAGCAGAGGGTAGAGATGGCAGCAGCTTGGAGAACGTAGGCCTACCCTAGCGTGCACTTGCAGCCACGTGAAATAAATGGAGCCACAGAGGGCAGCGGGGCGCGAACGATAAGCCTAGCACAAACATGAGAAGCTATCAATATTAGGTTAACTCATGCTTCGCAACACTGTTCTTCACCTGTGGGATTAACTCTTCTTTATCTAGTAGATTATTTCGGATGGTTGTTTTGTTTTGATTTAATCTGTGTTGTGTTAGATTCTAATTATGTTATAATGGTGTTTTTATGTGCATATAGCGTGCTAGGTTGTGGTTGGAGACAATATTTGTTCTAAGAGATGAGTGGAGTGTTCGATGCATGGCTGTGTTGTCTTTACACGTTTCGGCCTCGGTGTCAGTTGTTGGTGGTTGCCTGAGCCCCTTGGGAGCTCCTATTCTTTTTTTTCTGCGGGGAAATTGTCAATTTATTTATCTTCAATCATGGTAGTACAACGAACACCAGAAATAATAAAAAGTTATATCCAGATCCTTAGAACACCTAGCGACGATTACAAGCACTGAAGCGAAGCGAAGGTGCGTCATCGTCGTCACCCTTCCCTCGCCGGAGCTAGGTAAAACTTGTTGTAGTACACAGTCGGGAAGTCATCGTACTAAGGCCCCATGAGACCAGCGCACCAGAAAAACAACTGGCACTGATGAAAAGACGCGTAGATCGTAAGAATCTAACCTGAAGATACACAAACGTAGACGAACGAAGACCGGATCCATCAAACACAACCACCGACCGAATTCTGCAAGACCAGCTAGAGACACGCCTCCATACGCCCTCCAATGATGCTAGACGCATCACCAAAACGGGGGCTAGGCGGGAAGAATCCTATTCCATCTTCAGGGAGCCGCCTCTGTCTCATCTTTCTCAGCAAGGCCCGGGATCCACCGCGTCTCCATTGCCCTAGGTCCACCAAAGACGAGGCAGACTAGCGGCCGCGCTTGCGGAAGACCGACGAACCCTAGCATTTTTGGAGGAGGCGGCGGTAGCTATGTGTGCATTGGGAAGCTCCTATTCCACGTTCAAACCGTGGAATTGCTGCTATACCGCTCACATAGGCCGTCGGTGAAGCTCTGGCTCGCTCAACTTGGCTCCCTTTTCCACTTGCTTATTTAGCTTTTTTCGCTCACTCTTTTTAGCTCGGAAAAAAACTAGCTAATATATTTTTATTTGGAAAAAATCATTAAATCAAATACGCTCACGGATTAAAAATGGATCTTAAAAATTGTTCTGAATTAAAAACAATGGATTTTTTAAAAATCTTCGTGAGTTAAAAATATGTTCATGGATTTCAAAAAATATTTGTGAAAATTTAAAGGAGGTTCCTAATCTGAAAAATCTTCACCAACTTTAATTTTATTGTGAACTTTTGGGATATCCGGATAAATGTTCATGAGTTTGAAAAAATGTACATGGATTTTAATAATGTTTACAGTATTTAAGTGTTCATGAATTTTAATAAATGTTCATGATTCTAAATTTGTAGAAAAAACAGGAGGAAAAAAGTGAAACACAAAACAATTAACCAACAACACACTTACAGACGGAACCATAGAGACCCTACAACCCCAACGCAACAGGAGGCTCCGATTCAAGTGTGCTTAGTATCTCTGGATCTCAAATACGTGACTTTAACTATTAGTCCCTCCGTAAACTAATATAAGAGCGTTTAGAATACTAAATTAGTGATCTAAACACTCTTATATTAATTTACAGAGGGAGTACTTCTGTAAGGATATGTGTTAGCAAAGCTGAAAATCACTCATACACGAATTAACAAAAAGTTACTAGGTTGAAACTGAAACAGCTACATATTATGTTGATCACATCTAATCATAGGTAGTCTCTCATGTTCTTCTTGCTAACAACGACCAACCATTAACATGAAACTCTTGAAATTAAACGACATAAAACAGACAACACAACAATGCAGATCGAACAGAACATTGATCCATGATCTGAACTTTATTCCTCCACCCCTTGAGCAAGCTGGATTGCGCTAGACCACAGCGCTCTTCTTCTTGTTGATGACCTCCTGAATCATGAACCCAAGATCCCCAATCTTCATTGGTTTGGACATGAAGGCATCAGCCCCCGCACTCATGAAATCCTCCACGGCACGATCATCAGCTGACATCCCAACAATCTTCAAATCAGTTTCTCCCATAGCACGGATCTTCACAACTGCCTGTCAAGCAACAAAAAATAACTACTATTTTACTCCATTTCTCGTACATAAAACAAAGCATTTTATCCAGAGAAATACATGACACTGATACATCTAAAGGGAAAGCATAAGTACCTCAGGACCAGTCATGATAGGCATCACTAGTGGAAAAACAGGCTTTCCGTCCAGCCCATAAGTCGCGAAGCTGTAGGAACCGCGACCAATGGGACCTTTAGTCGCGGTTCTGGAGGTGAACCGCGACCAAAGGCCTGGGCCTGGGCGCTCGGTGGCCAGCTGGTGCGTGAGGGCTTTAGTCGCGGTTGGCCAGGCCAACCGCGACTAAAGGCCTTCGGGCACCTTTAGTCACGGTTTGCCAGGCCAACTGCGACTAAAGCCCCTCCCCTATATATACCCATCCAGCAGCCAACACTTAGCCATTTGGAGCCATTCTCTTCACAAGTGGGTGTAGGTTTGCTTTTGGTTCCTCTTATGCACATAAGGTGTTTGATGAAATGCCCCAAGAGCATGAAACAAACATGACATGAAGTGTTGGAGCCACACTCTTCGATCGCGGTTAGCAACTTGATGAACCTTTGATGTGTCAATATGCATGTGTGTAGTTCATAACAAATGCATGATGGTTAATTATATATTTTATATTATAATAATGCAGATGAATCGGCAATGGATGTACGGTAACCGACTCTCCGTGAGTTCACTACGGGTTTGAAAGATTTCCTCGTAGTGGCTAATGCGAACAAGCGGGGGTTTTGTTATCTGTCCATGTGTTATCTGTAAGAATGAGAAGGGTTACTCTTCCTCAAGAGTTGTTCACATGCATCTCGCTTGAAGGGTTTCATGCCAAGCTATAATTGTTGGACCAAGCATGGAGAAAGAGGGGTTATAATGGAAGAAGATGAAGAAGGGATGATTTCATCGATGAAAGCTATCTTGCTCATTTCGGTGATACTTTCATGGAGGATCTGAAGGTGAAGGGAAGGTGAAGAAGAGGCACGTGATGATCCGTTGATGATCTTGGTCGGACCATTGCTTGATGCACGGAGACGCTGCTGAAACTGAAAAGGAGAGGGAGAATTTGGATCGCATGTTAGAGGATCACGAAAGGCGCTGTACCCGGATGCGATGATGGTCGAAAAAGCTGGGCTGCACAATCGGATTTGCTGAAATGGAAGGCAGAGGCAGGTGTAGCTGACTCGGCATTTGAAAACTTGCTGAAAATGTTGAAGAATATGTTTCCAAAGGATAACGAGTTGCCCTTGAAGACGTCTGAAGCAAAGAAGGTTGTCGCCCTCTAGGTTTAGAGGTTACGAAGATACATGCATGCATCAACGATCGCATCCTCTACCGCGGTGAATACGAGAATTTGAATGAATGCCCGGTATGCACGCATTGCGTTATAAGATCGAGGCGATGACCACGGTGGCGATGTTGAGGGCCGAAACCCGGAAGAGGGTTCCGCCAAGGTGATGTGGTATGCTCCTATAATACCACGGTTGAAACGTCTGTTCATGAACAAAAAGCATGCCAAGTTGTTGCGATGGCACAAAGAGAAACGTAAGTCGGACGGGAGTTGAGACACACCGCAGATGGAGCATAATGGAGAAAGATCGACAGATGGTTCACAGATTTTGCAGGTGACGCAAGGAACATAAGATTTGCTCTAAGTACGGATGGCATGAATCCTTTTGGCGGCGAGCTCCAGCCATAGCACTGGCCCGTGACTCTATGCATCTACAACCTTCCTCCTTGGTTGTGCATGAAGCGGAAGTTCATTATGATGCCGTGCTCATCCAAGGTCCGAAGCAACCCGCAACGACATCGATGTGTACCTAAGGCCATTAGTTGATGAACTTTTACAGCTGTGGGGTGGTGTCCGTGTGGGATGAGCACAAACAAGAGGAATTTGACCTCTGGCGTTGCTTTTCGTAACCATCAACGATTGGCCTGCTCTTAGTAACCTTTCGGACTGTCAAATAAGGGATACAATGCATGCACGCACTGCTTACATGAGACTGAAAGTGTACATTTGCCAAATTGTAAGAAGAACGTGTACCTTGGGCATCGTCGATTTCTTCCGAAAATTCATCCAGTAAGAAAGAAAGGCAAGCATTACAACGGCAAGGCAGATCACCGGCCGAAGCCTGCGGAACGCTGCTTGGTGCTGAGGTATTTGATATGGTCAAGGATTTGAAAGTCATCTTTGGAAAGGTCTGGCGGACAATCAGTTCGAAGGGAGCCGACGGGCACGCAGCCATGTGGAAGAAGAAATCTATATTCTGGGAGCTAGAATATTGGAAAATCCTAGAAGTCCGCTCTGCAATCGACGTGATGCACGTTACGAAGAATATTTGCGTGAACCTCCTAAGCTTCTTGGGCGTGTATGGGAAGACAAATGATACAAAGGAAGCACGGCAGACCAGCAATGTTTGAAAGACCACGATGACCGGCATCCGGAATGGTTTCAAGGTCGTGCCAGCTACGCCTCGACCAAAGAAGAGAAGGTCATCTTTTTGAATGCCGAGCAGTATGAAGGTCCCGTCTGGATTCTCGCCCAATATAAAGGGAATAATAAACATGGCGGAGAAAAAGTTCCAAAACCTGAAGTCTCACGATCGCCACGTGATTATGACGCAATTGCTTCCGATTGCTTTGAGGGGCTCTGCCGGAAAATGTTCGATTAGCCATTGTGAAGCTATGTGCATTCCTCAATGCAATCTCTCGAAGGTAATCAATCCGAAGTTCTACCACGGTTCTGAGCGATGTGATCCAATGTCTTGTCAGTTTCGAGTTGGTGTTCCCGCCATCCTTCTTCAATATTATGACGCACCTCCTGGTTCACCTAGTCGAAGAGATTTCCGTTCTCGGTCCTGTATTTCTACACAATATGTTCCCCTTGAGAGGTTCATGGGAGTATTAAAGAAATATGTTCAGTAACCGTGCTAGGCGAAGGAAGCATCGCCAAGGGCTATGGAAATGAGGAGGTAATTGAGTTTTGTGTTGACTTTGTTCCGACCTTAAGCCGATTGGTCTTCCTCGATCGCATGCACGAGGGGAGACTAAGTGGAAAAGGCACGATCGGAAGGAAATCAACGATATGTATGGACGGCCATTCTCTCGATCAAGCACACCACCTGTGTCTTGACCAATTCCAGCTTGGTGGCTCCGTACTTTGAGAAACACAAGAATATTTTACGCTCGGACAACCCGGGGAAGCCTGAATCCTGGATTAGGAAGGCCCACATGGAGACTTTCGGCAGTTGGTTGAGAAAACATTTAATGAATGACAATGATGTTGTAGATCAGCTGTACATGTTGGCCAAGACACCATCTTCGACTATAACGACTTTCCAAGGCGCCAAGGACAACAAGTCCACCCCCCTACGGTGGTGGTGGTGGCGGTGGCGGCGGTGGTGGTGGTGGTGGTGGTGGCGGTTCACCTACACCTCCGTCACATCAGCCGACGCCGCCCCCCAGTCCACAACGTCCGGCGGGTGATCATCCGCCGCCCCCCAGTCCTCGTCCGGCGGGTGATCAGACGCCGCCCCCCAATCCACCTATGGCAAAGAAGCAGAAGCAGTCCTGGATTATTAACCCGGACCCTTATGTACCTAAGACCACAAAGGTACGGAGCCATCATCAAGCCTCTCCCCACAAGGCCTTGGGAGCGTAGTGCCGAGGAAGTCGGCAGCGCTGCTGCTGATTTGGAGAAATGGAAGGCGGACTGCAAGAAGAAAAGAGAGCCCGAGCCCAAGCCAAGATTATTTTCGATGAGCAAAAGAAGTGGGCTAAGTCATTTTGAGCACACCGTCCCAAGTCATGAAGAATCGCCTACCGACTATGCACGTGAACTTCGAGGCAGGCATTCATGTTCAAGGAGAACAAAGAGCGGAGAAGGCGAAAGTATAAAAGCGGAAACAAGTTGCCCAGCTCGGGAACAAAGTAAACAATCGATTGCCCGCTTATAGTGGAAGCCTTCGTCCGGATGCCCCGAGATCATACAAGCTGCGGCAAAGACAGGATTGATTGTAACGAGTGCGAGAACAAGCGCCAACTTAGGTATTACTCTTCGTGAACTATTAGACCTTGATGAGTTGCCGCGAAGGAGGTAGTAATTACATATGTCAAGAATGGGCCTCTCGTTGAGCCTTGCAGAAAAGGATCTACGACCAAATGAAACGTCTGCTGAATTGGTACAAGGGTTACATAAAAATAAAACGCCAAAGAATATATTTATGCGGAAGTTAGACATGAGCATCACTTCAAACATTACTATGTACAAGTTGAACTGAGTGAATTGTTCCAGCTTTTCAATCTGCTTGAGCTCGACAAATCTATCATCGGTTGCTACGTTCGTAAGTGATTTATTAATTTCTACCCCATCTCGTTCATATTGCCTGCACTATATATATGTCCTAACTATATTGTTGTGTCCTCTATTATACATGCAGAATGAAGATTAAGGAATGCGAGTAAGGAACATCCATGATGTTGGGTTCATTGACCCACACATCGTTAATGATATTGTGTTGCAGCATTACCCGCCGACGTGGAGGCGACACTGTGGCGATTTCTTACAAAGCAGAACTCAAAAGTGATATTCTATTTCCTTACCATTTTGGGTGAGTGTTTCTGTCTTGAGCACATTCTCTTTGTTTACTCCATGCATGGTATGTGGCGGCTAATCGATGAGTTATGCATGACGTCTTGTGCATGTATCGTGTCCGCAGGTTCCTTTGGATTCTGCTAGTAATTAAAGTTAACACCTCGTAATGTCTCGCCCACGACTCTCGAATAAGGATCCAAAGCTTTGGGCCGACATGAGAAAAATGCTGCGAAGTAATTATTTTCATTCATTTGTGCTCTATATCGATCGGCCTATTTCGTTCATTTCCTAATATCAAGTAACTAATAACTCTCTTGTTCATTTAATTTTCTTTGCCTCGTAGGGTTTGGAGACGGTTCGTAGATACAAAGGTCGGTGAATTCAAAAAGAGCTAGAATTCAAAAGGGTAAAGACTAAGATGGGGATATTCAGCCACCGTTGACCAATCTATGTGCATACTTTATGCGTGAGATGATCCGAGATACACCTCGGCGGGATGATCCGAGTGATACCAATGCTCAGAGGAATAACCTCCGTGGATGCTTAGTCCGAAGCTCGCTTCCGACCACTTCAAGAGGAACTAGCTGGATGGTTCTGCAGGAAGTCCTCCATCCTAAAGGAGAACACTATCACGAGGACGTAGAACTTTATATGGATTAAATCATGTATGGAAACTTGTTCAAAATTGTATATGGTCATCCGATGATATTGAATATATATTGTATATTCCTCTTGAATTTTTTTGGTTCTAATTTCAAATTTATTTGAAATTGTACATTCATATGCATGTATGTAGTACCGTAGAATATATGAAACTCCTTCAAAATTAAAATAAAGCACAAAAGAAATAAAACAATACAAATTAAGCAGAAAACAGGTTTAGGGGGCTAAAACCCTAAACCTGCGGCGGCCTTTAGTCGCGGTTGGCGGAAGAACCGCGACTAAAGGTCCTCCGCCCGACGGTCACCTGGCGCCCACGTGGGCGGGCCTTTAGTCGCGGTTCTTAAGCAGCCGCGACTAAAGGTGGGGGCTTTAGTCGCGCTTATCTGGTCATGATTCTTGCAGCCGCGACTAATGGCGATTGCGAACCGCGACCAAATGCCTTTTTCCACCAAAGTGCATGTTCTTATCTAACAAAACAATATCAAACTTCTTCCCCTCATGGAACAAATCAATAGCTTCTTTCCCGTTGATTGCCGGAGTAATTTCACATTGAAACCAGTGCAGCATCCCCGAGAGGACCGTCCTATCAACTGCATTGCCCTCAACAAGGAGTGCCTTCATTTTTCTTTGGAAATGGAGGCGTGCCCCCGGCCTCTGCATCATGACGATGCATGCAGCCATCTTATTAAAAAGTCTCGGAGTATCACAAAAACAAATAAGTATTACAGCTCGCAAGCAGAGCAAAAAATAAAAGGAAAATTATATGCTCAAAATCCCAATCGGTATGACAATGCCAAGGGCAAGCTCCCTAGACTCCGATCTTGTTATGCAACCGCCATTCGAACCGGTTGAATATAGCCCGCGCTACCATCTCCCACTGGTTGCACCCAGTAACCAAAGGCTCCCTGGAGTCCATAGGAGTGAGTAAGGACCACGTACGGATCCATGCGGCCGCTCTGAAGATGACCTGCAAGAAAGTTAAAGTATGTTGTCTGTTAAAAATCATGTCATTCCTGCAATTCCATATAGCCCACATGGGCGCACATATTCCAATCCGAATACGAGCTGCAGTAATCTGCTGAACCCCAGCTAACCACGTTCCAAACAACGATTCAATGTCAACTGGAGGAGTAATGTTAAAGGCTATATGGATCGTTCTCCAAAGCAGCTTGGCGAGTGGGCACTCTATGAATAAGTGTTGTATTGTTTCATCATGATCACAAAAACAACAACGCGAACTACCTACCCACCGCCTCTTAAGTAAGTTATCTTTGGTGAGGATCACTTGCTTGTGGACGAACCACATAAAGATCTTAATACGCAAGGGAACCTTATCTTCCAAATATGTAACGATCTCGAGATTGGGCCAGAATTAATCAGATCCATATAGAAAGATTTCACCGTAAACACCCCATTTCTAGCTAACATCCAGTGCATCGAATCAGGTTGGTCAGATAATTGAACATCTATGAATCTCCGGACCAAGTGCAACCAGGCGGTCCATTGCTCACCAACTAATGCACGTCTGAACTTAATATTCAAGGGAGTCGTTTGAAATATTGTGCCTACGTAATCCTCCTTACGTTGCATGATGTTATATAGGGTGGGATATTGTATGGCTAAGGGCGTCTCTCCTAACCATGTATCCTCCCAAAATCTTGTTGACATCTCATTGCCAATCAAGAATTTGACCCTACGAAAGAACAAGTCTTCGTTCGCATGAGTCCCTTCCAGAATGGTGAGTCAGTTGGTCTCATGGTGACTTGGGCGAGCGTTTTCGACTGTAAATACTTATTGCGTAGAATATGTGCCCACATACCTCCCGGCTCTGTCTCTAACATGTATAGCCACTTACTCATAAGAAATTTATTCTTGATTTCCAAGTTCTCAATACCGAGACCCCCTTGGTCCTCGGGTCGGCAAAGGATATCCCATATTGCGAGACAGTATTACTTCTTGGCCTCATCTGACTGCCAGAAGAACCGAGATCTAAAGAAATCAAGTCTTTTCCGCACCCCTTTCGGTACCTCGAATAAGGAAAGCAGGAACATCGGCATACTAGTAAGTACTGAGTCAATCAGCACTAGCCGGCCTCCATATGATATTAGCTTGCTCTTCCAACAACTAGATTTTTTTTAATTCAATCTTCGATGCACTTCCATTATTTATTAGATAACTTACGGTGATGAATGGGTATGCCCAAATAACTGAAAGGCAAAGAACCTAATTCACACCCAAACAATTGTCTATATACGTCTTGTTCTTCTTTAGCCTTTCCAAAGCAGAACAACTTGCTCTTGTGGAAGTTTCTTTTTAATCCAGACAATTGTTCGAAAAGGCATAAAATGAGTTTCATATTTCGCGCGTTTGCAATGTCATGATCCATGAATAGGATAGTGTCTTCAGCGTACTGTAAAATGGAGACTCCCCCATCAACCAGATGAGGGACTAACCCCTCCGCTTCACCGTTTTGCTTGGCCCTGCCTATAAGAATGGTCAACATATCGACCACTATATTAAATAGGAGAGGAGACATTGAATCCCCTTGACTCAATCCCTTGTGGGTCTAAAAATAGTGACCGATGTCATCGTTAACCTTGATTCTCACACTACCCTTCTGGACTTGAGAACCCACTTGGTTCCGCCAAGCCTCACTAAATCCTTTCATGCGCATTGCCTGCTGAAGGAAAGGCATTTAACTTTATCATATGCCTTCTAAAAATCCAGTTTGAAGATAACCCCATCCAGCTTCTTCGAATGAATTTCATGCGGACTTTCATGCAAGACGACAACTCCTTCAAGAATGTGTCTCCCAGGCATGAAAGCTGGTTGGCTCGGTTGCACCACCGAATGAGCAATCTGTGTCAATCTATTGGTGCCCACTTTCGTGAATATTTTAAAACTCACGTTGAGAAGACATACAGGCATGAATTGTTCGATCCGAACTGCCTCTTCTTTCTTTGGCAACAGCGTAATCATGCCAAAGTTAAGATGAAACCGTTCTAGATGACCGTTAAAAAATCATGAAACATAGGCATAAGGTTATCCTTAATGATATGCCAACATTTTCTATAGAATTCCGCGGGAAACCAATCTGGTCCCGGTGCTTTATTCGGTTTCATTTCTGAAATTGCGTCCAGAACCTCTTTCTCAATAAATGGTGCAGATAAAATATCATTCTCCTCTTCCCGAAGCTGAGGGATATCTCCAATAACAGATTCATTAAGGGACACCGTGCTTGCGTCCGTAGGCCCAAAAAGTTGTTTATAATAATTAAAGATATAAGCTTTCAGATTCTCATGACCCATAATTGTCCCTTCGTCCTGCTCTAGCTGTATTATTTTCTTCTTCATATGTTTACCATTCGCAATCATATGAAAGAATTGCGTATTGTCATCCCCCTGGAAACCTCAAGTACCTTAGCATGCAATGCCCACTTGAGCTCCTCTTCTCTTAGAAGAGCTCGTAAATGTTGTTCAGCTTCGGATTTTGAGCTCTGCTCAGCTACCGTAAGAAAGTTGACCTTAGCTTTTATATCTAGAGCATCTATTAATTGGGTGAGTCGCTCTTTTACTTGTATGTAAATCCCACTCTTGTTTCTGGCCCAACCTCGTAAAAATTGTCTCAGATGTCTAATTTTATTTTACCATCTCTCAATACTTGATCGTCCACTAACAGGCTTTGCCCATTCGCGTGCAATGATCCCCATGAAGTTTTCTTTCTCGAACCAGCTTAGTTCGAAAGAGAAAGCGTTCTTGTTCGCAATATGTGTAGCCTCTTCCGAGTCTACTAGTAATGGTGTGTGGTCTGAGATCGCCCTCTGCATCGCATGTACCGACACTAATGGGTACTTTTGTTCCCATTCCACACTAGTAAGCACCCTATCCAACTTCTCATATGTTGGAGTGGGCAATGTATTGGCCCAAGTATACTGTCTACCTGTGAGATCAATTTCTCTCAAACTAAGACTCTCGATAATCATGTTAAACATCATAGGCCAACGTCCATCAAAGTTGTCATTGTTCTTTTCATCTCTCCTCCGAATTATATTAAAATCTCCTCCGACTAGGATTGGAAGAGTCTCGTCCCCACAGATCTGCACTAAGTCGACTAAAAAGTATGGTTTGAGTTCGGGTTGTGCTGCCCCATATACAGCTATGAGAGACCATCGGAAACCATCCAATTTTGATCTCACCCGAAACTTGACCGCAAAGTCACCCCGAACCACATTAATTACCTCAAGTGTTTCGCACCAAACCCCTAGCAATATCCCACCGGATCTTCCTCTAGGAGGTAAGCAGTGCCAATCAAAATCAATTCCTCTGGATAATGTTCCAAGGAACTGTGATGTGAAATTATCCCGCCCTGTTTCGAGTAGATCCATGAAACCTAATTTTTGCTCTACCGTTGCCTCTGTCAAGAACCTTCTTTTAGCCAAGTCCTTAAAACCTCTGCTATTCCAAAAGATTCCTTTCATAGATCACCATGGAATTTTTTCTTAAGCTTAACCCTAGCACTTCAACGAATCATGGAAGTAGGATATATTTTCCGTTTCCGGGGTCTCTTGGGCTTCTCCCCATCACCCTTCGGGAATGCATGATCAGCAAAACTCGAGACATTACCCTCCGTCATTAGAGGCTCTACAATGGCCGCAGTCTCTGACCCCTCCTCATCTTCGCCATCTGCATTAGGCAAGAGATTATTACAAATGTTTTCAAGAGCGGCCATTCCTAAATTTTTCATGTCATCGTCATTCCTAGGTATGAATGATGCGAGATTCCGAATTATTTCAGAAGCTCTCTCCGCTTCTAAATCTAAAAGATCATTCACCGATTTCGCCACCTCTTTCTCATTCGACCCCAAAGAAACTCCTAAGTCGTTCTCCTTCTCGATAATTTCATTCTCGGTGAAATGCAAAATTGAACAACTCTTATTGAAAGACATACCTGTAGTTGCCTCGACATCTCGAAGCTTGGCCGCCCTCATGGCGCGCCCTAACTGCAGGTCGTCGGCATCTGGTTGATCCTAGATCCGGTCACTGACATGCCTGCCAGCCGTCACCGGATCCATGATCCCACCAAAAGCGATAAGCTCCTGCGTAGTCCTCTCCCAAATATACATTTTCCAGGAATGGCAAGGCATTCGGTGATTAATTCGCCAGATCTGATTTCTTATTTTGTCATCTATCATTAATTGGATACCGTACGTGTGCATGGGTCTAATATATCAATCGAGCTGGCTTAATGTGAACAAAATATATAGGAATTCTACTCATTTATATATGTACTGCGACTAAGGATATCTCTAACGACACTGTAAACGTCCGTGGATGCATACGCACACGTCCAAAAACAAGTATACGGGTCAGTCATCCAATCCTGTGCACCACATGTCCATCCCAAGACTAGCCTCCTCTATTTGAGACATGCATATATTGAATCAATAGCATTTTTTGCATGCGGAAAATAGTTCCAAATATATGCATCAGAACCAAAGGCATTGGATCTTCAATAAATTTTTACATCAAACAGATCCCAAAAGTTGTTAGTCCAGTTGTCTGTGCAAAAAAGTCAATTTTTGCGTGGATAGGCGGCTATGTGTGGCGAATTCTTCACTGCAGCCAGCTACTCCTCATTGGTCGGCTCCTCCAACTCGGCTACCATGTGCTTCAACATCCTTGGATGGTAGGTTTACACGACCTTTGCCGCATTAAGATCCAAATTCTCCGTCTTCAAGGTCAACATCTTAGCATCATCTGAGTTGGCCGCGAGCTCATCTCTCTTCTCTTCGAGCTTGATCTTCTTCTCCGTCGCCACCATGAACTTCTCAAATCTCTCTGCCTTCTTTTCCTCATTCATGTCATCGCGCTTGACACATGGATCCTCCTTCTTCGCCATGATTCCTCGAATTTCTCTCTCATCTTGGTCCTCGTCCCTTCTTAGTTCTCCTTCTCCTCCTCCCACTTCCTCCCCCGAAACCCCCTCTTGACCTTCTTGGCCGGCTCAATACCTCCTTTTGTTGGGTCGGTTGGATCACCATCTTCGTCTTCATTGGCGATGCCAGCAGTCTTGAAGGGATTGGCAATGGATAGGAGCCATTGTGGTGTGCATTCAACTTTAACCAACAATGGAGGAAGAAGAAATGCATCTTCTCCACCTTGAAGAACAATGTGTACGCATGATATGGCTAGCAAAAAAAGACATGTTCAACTAGTTGCATATCCGGCAAAATGACCAACATGTAGAGCATATCCGGATAAATGACAAACACATATAATTATTTACTTGCTCGGTGATTTACACACCACTTGGCCATCGGCCTTGGAATTTTCTCAAATGGCTGCAATACTTTTTGACGGCCTCTTGAATAGTGTACTATGATGGGTGAGCGACTTCAGACCACGATCCCGGATCACTTTCGTGTGATAGGGATTAAAGTGATTGTGCTCATGGAAACAAGCATGAACATCCAACCAAAAGGTTGAGACATTTTGGTTCATGCCATGAAATAGACCAATGCCGATGCCCAACCAAGCTTCACACAATAATTCGTCCTCCCTCAAATTGAAACTTTCTCCCCTACCCTTCTTCTTTGTTGGGTCGGCACCGGCCAGCCAATTGTCCTGCTCAAGGTCCGGCTGTTGGGTGTACTTGTGGGACTACTCGCGGTATATGCCCATGCCCATCTTCAGCTAGGAGTCATCCACTTGTCCGTCCTCGAAACCGCCTTCATCGTGGATGGTGCCCAACATGTGACGCCCCCGATTCGACCGTACACTAATCATACACGCAAATGTGTACGATCAAGATCAGGGACTCACGGAAAGATATCACAACACAACTCTAGACACAAATAAAATAATACAAGCTTTATGTTACAAGCTAGGGGCCTCGAGGGCTCGAATACATAAGCTCGATACACAAGCGTCAGCGGAAGCAACAATATTGAGTACAGACATAAGTTAAACAAGACTGCCTTAAGAAGGCTAGCACAAAAGCAACACGATCGAAGAGGCAACGCCTCCTGCCTGGGACCTCCTAACTACTCCTGGACGTCGGCGGTCTTCACGTAGTAGCATCCATCGGCGGTGGCATCTGGCTCCAAGGATCCATCATCTGGTTGCATCAACCGGAAAGAAGAAAGAAGGGGGAAAAGGGGGTAGCAAAGCAACCGTGAGTACTCATCCAAAGTACTCGCAAGCATCAGATCTATACTATGTATGCATTGGTATCAAATGGAAGGGTTGTATCTATGGACTGAACTGCAGAATGCCAGAATAGAGGGGGAAGGCCTAGCCTATCAAAGACTAGCATCTTCAAGCAGCTCCAAGCATCTTGCAGCATGAAGAAGAGTAAAGAGTAGTGGTTTATAATTAACAAGCATGTTGTAGTATCAATGCCAAGAGATCCTTCCTCGACTCCCTATGAGAAAGCAATCCCGGAGCCACATATCCATCACATATCAAGTATCCATTTCTAGTTGTATAAGATCAGGATACAAGTCTGAATGTCCATTACCGTGGACACGGTATTCGAATATATATCTTCCCTACAGGGGTGCACCAAGTTACCCAACACGCTCGATCACTCTGGACGGACACACCTTTCTGGGGTCAATGCCCGGCCTCGGAAGATCAACACGTCGCAGCCCTACCTAGGCTCAACAGAGAGGTCCCCGCCGGTCTACATCCTAAGGGCTCCGGGGTCTTAGGCCCATTGCCCGCAGCACTCCGGGTCGTTGTGCACAGGGTGAATACCAGCACCGCCTCGGATGGCCAGCACGATCCGACCATGTCGCACTGCTGAACTGGACGTCTAACAAAGCTTCGGCTGATACTGCGACGTCGAGGCCCATATCTATTCTGGCATGGTGGTTAGTGCGTAAAGGCCAGAGGCCAACTCAGAACAAATACCCAAACCATAGTGTATTATTAGCTTCCGGAGACAAGCAGAGACTCACGATCGAAAGTGACCCCGTCGCCCTGTCTCATGGACTTACGACAAGGGCCTATAATGCCCGGTCACGCCACGTAACCATCTTGGGGGTGCTCTCCGGGCCCGCCCGACTTTCACCAAGGTCTCAAGTAAAGTCAAGGTAACAGTGTGTCCAAACATCAAGGGGAAAACCCAAGGAATCACCCCCGGTGGATTCCACTCAATGTAATCATCAAGGTGAACGTAAGAGGGACCACCCTCGAGGTTCACACTTGAGGTGTTGCACGACAGAGCCGTATCGGGAATGGTGAACGAGGAACCATCCTTGTTGACCACGACCGAATAGCTACACTACAGAATTATCATCAGGAGTGCGTTATGATGGATCACCCTCGGCACTCGATAGTAGCTTTGCAGAGCCGAGCAACTAAAGGGGCGTGATGTGATGTGAGGTATCGGGCTCTGGTCGTCGATCACGTTGATCGAGTCGTCGAAGATGCAGCAGGGGCAACAAGGACATGTGGGGGTCACCGATGGATCACTAACCAACCTATACTAAGCAGTTTAGGATAAGCAGGTAGGTAACAATAAGCAGGTACAAAAGCAGGCTATGCATCAGAATAGGAGCAAACAATAACAGTAGCAAAATCTAATGCAAGCATGAGAGTATAGAATGGGCGATATCGGGATGATCAAAGGGGGGGGGCTTTCCTGGTTGCTCAGGCGAGAAGGAGGGGTCGTCGTCGACGTAGTCGATCACAGTGGCATCGGCAGCCGTCACGGGGTCTACCGAAGAGAAGAGGGGGAGAAAACAGTAAATACATAGCAAGCAAGAGCATAACAAGACAACAGGCAGAGCTAGACGTGTTCTAACGCGGTGCTACCCAATACCGGCGAAGGGTGATAACATCCGGGAAGTTTTCCCAGAGTTAGGCATTTTCGGACAGATGAAATGGAAGGGAAAGGTTGCATGTTTGCTATGCTAGGGATGTGTGATAGACGAACGGAGGGCGTATTCGGATTCGTCTCGTCGTTCTGAGCAATTTTCATGTATAAAACTTTTTCATCCGAGCTATAGATTATTTTATATTAATTTTCAAAGTTTTAACTGTTTTTCTAATATTATTATTATTTAAATTAAAACAGAAAAAGGAATGTGATGTCAGCATGGCGTCATCAATCCATCAGCGGTCAACCAGCCAGTTGACTGGTCAAACTGACGGTTCGGGACCCACCTGTCATAGACAGTGGGTTAAACGGAGTTAAAAACTAATCTAAACATAGTTAGTTAAACTACTGGGCCCACCTGTTAGTGTCTAAGTAAGTTAATTAATTATTTTTAAAACATTTTAGCTAAAGAGGGGAGGTGGCCCCAATTGTCAGCGGCTGGGGGTCGGTCCAGTCAGCGGGGTTGACCAGGTCAACTGGCCAGACGGGCCCCCGGGGCCCACGGGTTAGTGACCAGGGGGGGTGGCCCCATGTGGTGCCACGTCAGCAGCGCCGGAGCTTCGCCGCCGGCGACAAAAATCACGGCGGCGCGTACAGGGGGGCACCGGGATTCTGCTATAGGGCACGGGAGAGGTCGCGGTTAGGGGCGTTCGAACGAGCGCACGAAGGCGCATCGACTAGGGGCGGTGGCATCACCGGAGTTGGTTGGAAAAGGCGCCGGCGTCGAGGCCAGCGGCGGAGCGACTTCGTCCGACGATGGAAACGGTGAGGCAGCACGCTATTGAGCAAAAGGGGAGGATGGGGAGGAGCTACGCGGTGCGGCGAGTCCAATGTGCATGAGCCCATGACCAAACGGTCACCGGAGACGCGTCGGCGACGAGCTCCACGGCGATGCGTTCGACCTCGTCATGAGAGCTAGCTAGGGTGCGCGCGAGAGCAAATGGAGAAAGGTAGGAGGTAGAGGAGCTCACCGCGCGGCACACGGAGGCCGGTGGCATTTTGAGGCATGTCGTTGAAGATGCCCTTAGGTACACTGGGCACTGGCATGTCCTCAATTTTATTTTTCCCAACGTAGATATGCTTATCCTCGTGTCAAACACCAAGTCATTTTCGAAGTTGAATCGAGGATGAAACTGGTATTTTCCAACTTGAAATTAACATGAAAAATAGGTGCAGACCAACCAGAGTCGATCAAATCAGCCAAAAAGATGACCGAAAACGATGTTGAATCAGTACTGTAGATAGCCAGTTCAATAGCATATCTTGGTCTTCTTGGTCCACACTGGCTATAAAAACCGGTGGGAACTGGCCGGTTCACATGGCTGTGGCAACTGCAAGGGGCTATTTCCTCTGCCCAGATTATCAGATGCCAGGTGGTGATGATTTTGTATCTTCGCAACATTCTACCAAGGATAAACGAATGTCCTTTGACTTCAAAAAATTAAAGCGAAAATATGTTCAGTTCATGTAACTGACATTTCGATTATGTACATACTAGTCGTCAACCCGTGCGCCCGCACGGGCTAGTCCATTATAAATAGTTAGAATATTTTACCTTGCATTAACTTCTTCACAATGTAAAAATAATGAGAATATATTTCTAATTTCTAGCAACAAATAACACAGATCAATGCATAATGGTTATCATGTGATGAAAAGTAATTTTAAATTAATTCCAGATCGGACAATTTTCGTATATGTACTAACTATTTTACATTAATATTTAGTTATGTAGTCATATTTCTTGGTCTGGTTGGTAGATATATAACACATATAATGAAGGAATACATAGTAAACCACATCTCTATATCAATTTCCTTTTGTATACATATTATTACCTAAATATTTTGAAGCCCTAACTTGTTCTTTGAAAAATATATTTGGTAACATACCATACCTAAAAAGGTTTGATATTTTCTCCATCGAAAAAATGTATAATATCTTCTAATTTTGTTAGTAGTGCGAGTGTGCTTGTCAAATGACACAGCGTGCAAACTCTGAATGTCTCCTCTGAGCTCAATTAAAAAAAAGTCGACAAAAATGTGCTTGTAGGTATGTGCTCTGAAACTTTAAAACGTAATTATGAAATTATTTTATTTGTATGTTAACAAACAAATTACTTCTTAGTAACTTTAAATTTTGTGTACTACTTTCTATTTTCTATCTCCACACATGCAAATAAAAATATTTTCATTTATGAAAAATAATCAGGATTTTCTCAAATCTTAATGAGGAATTTGACCTTTTGTTGTATACCATATGTGGATTAATAAGTGGGTACCAATTAGAAATGTTGAACAATAATATGAAAATGTTATTATGTATTTGTGACATATACATATCTAAAAGGTATAATATGAAAATGTTATTATGTATTTGTAGCATATATGTTCCTGTATTTTCACTACCATACATGTTCGTTTCTTCCACAAAAGTATGGTAGAAATTTTATCATACAACCCTGCTTCGCGGATTAGATTTTATATGTACAACATTTAAGTAGAAGTCCTCAACTGTAAGACAATTCTATTTTTCTCATAACTTTAAGAGCCATGTATCATTCAGATTTTGAGTTGTTGTCTTAAACAATAAATTGTTACCGGATTCCTTTTATGATTAATAATGTGGCTGGGAACTATTTGATAGTTTATTTGGATTTAAGCTATGTGTACCAAAAATATCTTAAAGAATTTCATTTAACATTGTGCCATGATTTTATTTAATAGTTTCTATTCGTACTACACACACACAAAAAATTGCATACATAATCATGTGTTCATATGTTATCTTTGTGCCGAATGATACATCCAGATTTTTTTTGGTTACTCTATTAATTTAGGTGGTTTAAAGATACATTAATAGATATAAATTTTACCTTACTTTTGTAAGGCCAAAATAAGGATATGCATGGACCTACTGTATATGCAAGTAATAAGTATAGCAATCTGCACCTGTGAAGAATATCATGTAATTCATCAATCACAAGCATGCCATGCAAAGTAGTATATCAGCCAAAAGAATAGTATTGTGTGCAAGCATAACAATAATAATCAATGCTAGACCTGATTTAGCATGTAAACTCTACTTGCAAGACACCACTATCTTGCACCTGGCGACATCGGATGCAGCCAGCACCCAGTAGCATACATGAGGAGCTCGTGACGCCGGTCGGTACACGCCGTCACTTCATGATATTTGCCGCTCCATCCAAAGTGATTTATTTTTGTCGAGCAAGCGAACCATACCGGCCTTCCCTTGCATAAGAAAGGCATGTGCTCCCTTGTTCAGATCGTTTATTAGTAATAGTAAGCAAATCCGTAGAATTTTGCCTGGATTTAAATTTTAAAAAGATTTGTGGAGATGTAAGATAGAACGAATGTTCTTTGATCACATAGATGTCCTTTTCTATTTAATATTGTGGACACATTTACTATTTAAAACATTCTCTTCATACGTTTTATGTAGGACAACCAATAAATATTGTTTGTTTGTATATAGTATATATCGTGAACATGATGTGATGGACTACTCATTACTAACTATAATGATTTGCAACCCCAGTGCTATCTATACCAACAAAACTCGCCAATGAAACCATAGTTTATGTGGCCCAATGTGGCTAACCCAATAAATCAAAATTTATTCTAATTCCTCAAAAATAATTATTCCTTAAATAATGAAATAGAAAATCACACCTAATCTACTTCTAATATGATTTCATATGTTCTTCGTCTCCTCGACTATATCAATTAGTCGTAAGTCTTGACTCGATCCAAGTCAATCTCGACCAGCTCGACTTCCGTGGTACGCAAACTTCCGCTTCAATATCCCTTGTAAAAATTATACTGAATCGGCAAAACATGATCTATGATGTATTGAATTGTGAAAAAAGGAAAACATAACTGGAAAACCAATCTCTTACTACACTTGGTTCCTTTTGGTAAATAAACCATTGTGGGATAAAATAAGGAACTGGAATATTGTCCGTACTTGGAAAACTGACATTGAAACGACGAAGAGGAGCACAATTTGTACATTCTAAATCAACATATCATGAGATAAAATCATGTGGTGGATTATACATGGCAAATTGCTTGATAGTATCTATAGTACATGCTAAATCATCATCGTGGGACAAAATCATGTATGTATACATGATGGTTTGCTTTAGCTTGAAAAGTATGATTCAACGGATAAGGTTGAACACGATTAATATACATGATGGATTGTTGTCGATGGGAAAGTGAGATTAAAAGGATGAAGAGGAAAACCATTGGGAGAATCGAGTGTACACTTGATTTGACCATAAAAAATCACAGCTACCATGATTGTATGAGAGGTGGAGTGAGCGGCCATGTAGAGAAGTCGTGGAATCTTTCCTTTCTCTTCTTCGAGTTTCTAAATCCATGGACACTTTCCTTTTATTTTGAGGCTTTTTTTATGAAACAGATCTGAGCTTTCCTTTTTTTTTTAACGTCAGACTTTACTTTTTTCCTCTAATTAAAACTACGTGATTGGTAGGAGAGCGGGATTAAAGGGCAGGAGGAGGCAGCGGCCAAGTAGAGGAGTCCATGAAGATTTTAATCGGGAGTTTTTTTTTCCTTTTCCTATGGAAGTTTCTTTTTTTTTCAACAGGTTGAAGTCTTTTTTTACCACTGATTCATTTTATTTTCTTTACCACTGTTCGTTGGAGTTTTTGACGGGATGGACGCTTTCCCTTTTTTAGGAACGGCCGTAGTTTTGTTTTTGGATTCCTTTCTTTGGTCTACAACTTTGCACGTGTCATTGCCTAAAAAAAATTGCACGTGTCAGATTCATTTTTTAAAGGGACATGACCATCTGCGTTACGCAAGTTAAAGGAAGGGATGATTTTTTTTTTGAGAGAATCGCTTTATTTGTGTTACAACGTCTTGGACGTGTCAGATGCCTTTTTCGGCAACATGACCATCTGTGTTACGCAGGTTTTCTTTTTATCATGTCCGTAGATTCTACTATCCGACAGTGTAATTAGTATTAATGATGTGGATCAGTGAGAGGACTTGAAAGGTGCCTCCAATTAGTAAATATAAGATATAAGATAGTATTCGCTGGTCTTATCTTCGTCATGTCACAGTCCTTCCACGATGAACTTCCACCTCTAAAATACCTCCGAACAATTACTCGCCCCTGTGGGCTCTCTCAGGCAGCGCGATATTGCCATCACAGCGCCTTCAATTGACGCATCCTCTCCCTGTTCCATGTGCCATAAACAAAGGCATGATCAGGAAAAGCTACAGGAAAACTACACAGCATTACGAAGGTTATGCCGTGTTAACCTTTTCTTTCCAATAGAACATGTTTCCATACTTCCCTGCAACACGACTCCAGAAGCTCTGAGGAATGTCTAGATCAATCAATGAACCAATGTTGAAATTTATAATGTTACCTACAAAAACAGAGCCACGCTTGAGCATTTCTGTCCTGCCAGTAAGCACGAGTGCGTGACAACACTTGTGTTTCAAAACTTATCTAGCAGATACAAAAATACTGTAAAATGAGTTTTCTTGCAAAATTGAAGGCGCTATGATGTAACAAATCTGGAATTCTGGATCAGGATCATGTGCATGGCATTGTACACACCCTAGTGCATGCACTTGTGTGCAATAGTTACATCAAGAAGAGTGTGTTGTTGCAAGATAATATTATGCAGGCACAAAAATATATACCCAGGAATTAACATAATTGAGTATGCCCTGAGGCTTAAACGACATATCAGCTGCATGGATAAGTGAACCGAATGGTTGTCAACTTGTCATGATCATTCCTGCCTCATGCTTCACCCCAGCAGTGTTCAGTTTTCTTAATTCCGGAATTACAATTTGCAAATGATCCATATCTGAACTTTATTAGAGTAGTATACTAAAATTTGCAATCAGTATGGGGGATCGGTTCCGTTATTCAGATAACAAAATAGCCATGGCAAAGGAAAAACTAAGTGTAGTGTGAATATTATCTTTAAAACAGAAGTATCATACCGAAGGTGGGATCTCCAACAAAGACAATAGTTCGGTCATCAACTTGCCAAAAATCCTTGATAGCCAATCCTGTAAGACAGAGCATTAATCAATTTTTATGTGCTACGATACATGTGCACAATCATGAGAATGCGAACTAATGCCTCCTGTTAGCTATAACAGAGAAGAATAAAAGATTATATGATAATAGCTTATACATGTCATGTTGGCCAATGAAAATCACAAGTACAAGCTCTACATTGTTTTTGAGAGTAAATAATGGCCACATAAGGAGAGAATAATCCTACTCCATACAGCTTGTCGAGTAAAAAGAATCAGCATAGATTCACAAATTAATCTGCATAAGTCCAGCAAACTCAGGACATCAGCATTCCTTATCCAATTGAATACATACGCAGCTGCCCTCGTGGGCCAGACTTGTATTCCCCATGGTCAAAAGGTGCTATCTTGGATCAGCAATATATCTAAGTGTGACTTCTGTAATGATTTTAACCATTAAATTTTTTACAGTATGTGACAAAACTGAAAACAATTGCGTACTGGAAATAATTTCAATAGCAAGATAATATGTATGTTTTTTATGTGGCAAGTCAAGAAAAATTTACTAGCTATAGCGATATTCATCGTCAGCAATATTTGACAATAGACATATCATCCTTGCATGTATGCACATATGAACTGAAGAAAAATAAAAAGGGGAGCCCGGTGCATGTAGCTCCCGCTTGCGCAGGGTCCGGGGAAGGGTCCGACCACTTTGGGTCTATTCTACACAGCCTTTCCCTACATTTCTATAAGAGGCTGTTTCCAGGACTTGAACCCGTGACAAGGCAGCAGCTTTACCACTGCGCCAAGGCTCCCCTTCAATATGAACTGAAGAAAAATAATAAAATAAAATACAATGTGACTCATACAAATGTGAAAAAGAAAAAGAAGAAGCAAAAGTCACCTGGTGTGTCCGGATAATTTTGTGCGAGAACTCTCAACTTATAGCCAGTGTCCTTCTCTAGGTCTTCAATCTCTTGACGTAAACGAATTTCCTAAGAACAAATCAAAATAGTCAGCAGTTATCTAACATATGTACTCCAATTATCAACACCAAAAAAGACAAGGTAGAGAGATTAAGGCTACCCTTTGAAGATAAGAACTATTTGTAGTTGCACCCTTATGGAAGCCAATACGACATGTTAAAGAAAATTAGGCACAGGGGAACTATCACACAAGGATGAAAAACACTATCTCATCCTTGCACCGTTGTGCATAAATCCATGTTGCTTTTAGCATCACCCTGTTTCTCGCGGACACCAAATTTGCAAGTAATTATGAATCATCGGACAGCTCACAGTGCAAGATCTGAGGTCTGGATTTACTTGGCCTGAAGAGAGGAAACCAGCGACGTCAATGACGGTGGTGAACTCCTTGGGGAGCAACTCAGGCTTGTTGACCCCAGCTTTGGCATTGACCAAACCGACAACTGTAGCCGAACTACTCCCACCGCTGGCTAGGCCATCCCTTCACTCACCCACACCCCCTGTTATTCTGCGGCGTCAGCAGCCTCACACCGCAGCCGAACCAGTGAACCCTCGTACTCCTCTTTGCGTGGGCCTCCACTGCTGCGTCCTCCCCGGCTCCGCGTCGTCCCCTTCCTAGGCCTCACTGTCGTCCACCGCTGTGGTGCTCTCGGCACGGCATGGTCAATGTGGTCAATGACCGACTTTCCTCGGAAGAGTACTGTACGTGGAGAGGCTGACAGCTGGGTCCACGGCAGCCGCAAGGAAGTGCCTCCTTATTACGCGGAAAATAATTATTCCTCCACCTGACAGCAGGGACCCACCGGACGGGCCACCGTATTCCGCGAAAAAACGTTTCTGCCCTGACTGCTGGGACCAACCGGACGGGCCACCATATTTCGCGAAAAAAAGTTCCCCCTGCTGTCAGCTCGGGCCCACCGGAAGTGCCTCCTTATTACGCACAAAAAAAATGAATACTTCCCCTGCTAGCTAGGACCCACCTTGATTGGAGGATGACTTGTGGGCCTACTAAGTTGACAGGGACGGAGGGCTTTGTCAACTTAGTCAATATGAATGATTCTTGCTCCAGTGACCATACGATGCCCATCCAACGGCCGTAGTGCTTCTTCAACCTCTGGTCTTCTTGCTCCAGCCGCCCAAAGCAGCGCCGGTCGTGCCGCATGCTCCTACATCCCGTGGCCGGCTGTGCTGCCGCGGAGGCCTCACCGCCCCCTACTATTTTCACCGCTGGCCAGGCCCTGCGGCGACGGCAGCCTCACACCACAGCCGAACCAGTGAACCCTCGTACTCCACTCCGCACGGGCTTCCACTGCCGCGTCTTCCCCGGCTCCGCGTTGTCCCCTTCCTAGGCCTCGTCGTCGTCCACCGCCCTGGTGCTCTCCACGTGGCATGGTCAACGTGGTCAAGGAACGACTTCTATCGAAAGAGTACTATACATGAAGAGGCTGACAGCTGGGTCCATGGCGGCCGCAAGGAAGTGCCTCCTTATTACGCGCAAAATAATTATTCCTCCACCTGACAGCAGGGACCCATCGAACGGGCCACCGTATTTCGCAAAAAAAACGTTTCCCCCTGACTGCTGGGACCCACTAGCTACATCTTCGCACGCAAAGAAGTGCGTCCGGGCAAAAAAATTGATTCGCCCCCCTGACTGTTGGGACCCACCAGCTACATCTTCGCACGCAAGGAAGTGTCTGACAGTTGGGACCCACCTAGTCGAAGTGTACGTAGCGTTGTCATTCTGGTCGCGAACGTGTATGTACATACTGGTCGATGTAGAGGCGCGCACGTGTCGTAGTAGAGGCGCGCACGTAGCATGTACACGTATGTGTAGCGGCCAGGGTGCAAGAAAGAAAATACGGCCACGTACGTACATACGGGCGGGGTCTCGAACGCCTACTCGCGCATACATACGGCCAGGACTCGTGTACATGGATGGGTCGGAACAGAGAAACTGCGTCGTCGCCGTGTTCATGGGGAGGCAACGGAATGCGTCGTGTTCATCGGGAGGCAACGGAATCCGTCATGTTCATCGATAGGCAACGCAATGCGTCGTGCTCATCGGGAGGCAATGGAATGCTTCGTGTTCATCGGGAGGCAACGGAACACGTGGGAGCCAACCGGCTTGGACTGAACAGGCGATGGAAACGAGGACTAGCGTACCGTAGAACGGAGAAACGTCCTTGTGTTCGACCGGCTACGTTCGAAACGGGGTCCTATTCATTGGGAAGGGTCTGGCGTACCACAAAACGGAGAAAACGGACTTGTGTTGGACATCCTACGGTCAAAACGGAGTCCTGTTGATCGGGAGCGGTGTGGCGTACCGCAAAACGGAGGAAACGGACTTGTGTTGGAGCACTATGGTCGAAACGGGGGTCCTGTTTATCGGGAGGGGTGTGGCGTACCGCAAAACGGGACTCCACGGGATACTATTCATCTCCACCGTCAACCTCCTCTAGCCTCCACGGGGCTACTGTTCATCCACTGTCGGCCTCCTCCAACCTCCACCTGCGATTGTTCATCCACGGGCTCCTATTCATCCAGCCTCCACCGCACGCTACTCACCGGCTACTGTTCAACCCGCCCTCTCCATACGCTCCTGTTCAACCACCCCTCCATGGGCTACTGTTCATCCACCCCTCCACCATCTACTTTTCATCCAGCCCTTCACGGGGTCGTCCTGGTCATCCAGCCCTCCACGGGGTCCTGTTCATCCAGCCCCAACCGGCTTGATCGATCGGGGTCCTGTTCATCCAGAGGCAACACCACGGGGGTCCTCTTCATCCACCCCCACCGCTCACTGTTCATCCAACCCCCCCCCCCCCCCGTAACGCTCACTGTTCATCTAGAGGCAGCATTGATAGGTTTCAGTTAGCAGCAGTAGCAAAGGAATTGCTCGATCGGTTTCAGTTAACAGCCATCGATCGATCGCTCGAGTTCAGTAACGCATAGCCTGCAGTGCAATCGCTCGGGTTCAGTAGGCGAATGCCTCGCTCGGGTTCAGTTAGAGCCCAACGCCTCACACCCACGTGCGTGCGTGTACGAGATAAACGCGCAAACCTCCGTGCATCGCTCGGCCCCCCCCACCCACCGTAACCGGGAACACCCCCAATATTTTCCTTGCCCTCGCTTCTACCATGGTTTTTTCCGTCATGGACGGCCCAAAGAATGTCATGCAGCTGCGTCTCCGGCCCGCCCAGGACGAAAAGCCAATTTTCTATCATGACTTTTTTTCATAGAAGTAGGAGCCCACCACATCTATGATGATACCTGGTTTTGTCACAATTATCGTCATAGAAGTGTCATAAGTATGACAGGAAAAAAATTCGTTCGGCCCAAAATGTCACGGATGTGTCTTTTTTTGTAGTGTCCCATCCGGACACGGGGAAGGTTCTTCTATCCCGTGTCTTCATGGCCCATCTGTCCGGCCCACATCACATAGCCCAGACGCTTGAGGACCCCTTAATCCAGGACTTCTCAGGTGCCTCGGCCTTGGCACCTCGCAGCACCTGCATGTGGCCTGGCCAAGATGGTAGGGACGATTTTCCAATCCATGCTACCAGTCCAAGTTGTAATTCATGCACAAATTACTACACATATCTCATATGCTTGTCAAATTTCATGATGACCAATACATAATCAAGTTGTCATACAACCCTTGTATATGCACCGAAATACAATATTGCAATCCCCATCACAACTATTTGAGGATGAACGGGAATATATTTTTCTTTCCCATAGTAATAGTTCAAGTAGAGGCCAGATGCAGTGACATAGATGGTCGAAGGCTATTTGAGGCAGCCCCAAGCCCTACCTCGCTCTCGGAGCTCCTCCCTTGTTTAAGAAGGAGCTCCTCAACAAGATAATAGATCCTCAAACTAACTTTACTTCTCCATTTCCTAAGCAAGCTCCGCTCCCTTTCTGATCAATTCCTTTATGCAGCTCGCCTGTGCCCTCTTTCTTCTACGTGGACCCGATTGGATGTATGGTGTGTCGATGCCAATCACTGGAAGTAGGATATGAAACAACGCTCCTCTATACTTCCTGAAAAAACCTCATAGTAGATTGTAAGATTTGAAGTGTATAACTCATCGACACCAGGGAGGCTGAATGGCGGGGCTAGAGCCAAATGCCAACATTTGTGCTTGTTCATGTTACAAGAGGAGAAAGGTCGGGAAATAAATGTGCTAATGGCATAAATGCTAAGATTTCGAATAAGGGGTCTTTGAACCTTGCTGCAATCCATAGATGCACTAGTAGTGAAACCTTTCTCAAGCAGATGGATGGGTGCATGGAAAGTTAATTTAACTTACATGGACATGGCAGAGTTATGGGGGTGTATACCAATAGTTTTATATAAAGGATCAGTGATGGATCAATAATAGTGGACATTAATTGGATACACCACACTGACCATTAACTGGTAATCCGAACCATATAACAATTACAAAATATTGATAGCCGAATAATTTTCCTCTCAAAAGGGTACACGAATCACAACATGAATCTTGAGTTAGTGAGAAGCCCTGGCCAAAAACAAAAAAAGACTTGTAGATTATATCGATCCAATATATCATAAGTACCTTATTATTATTGACAATGATGTCTTTCCATTAACATGAACTTCTCAAATCAAATGATACAATTGAACAAGCAACACAATAATAGAGATTGAAGCAAACATAGATCAAAAAGTTATACATTATTATTTCCTCCATCACTTAAGCAAGATGTATTGTGCTAGACCATGTCATTCGTCTTCTTGTTGATGACATCCTGAATGATAGGACCGAGGTCCTCCATCCTTATTGGTTTGGGCACAAATAAATCAGCACCAGCACTCATGAACGCCTCCATGGCATGATTATCGGCAGAAACCCCAACAATCTTCACATCAGTTTCCCCCATAGCACGGATCTTCACAATTGCCTGTCGAGCAATATAAAAATTATATTGTCCTTTTTGTAAATAAATGGATTGTATTTATATAAATACATGCCAAATACTTGATGATATAAAATTAACTACCTCTGGACCAGTCATGAGGGGCATATCCTTATCAAACAAAACAATGTCAAACTTTTTCCCCTAAAGGAACAAATCAACAGCTTCCTTCCCATTCATGGCTAGAGTAACCTCACAGTGAAGTCTGAGCAGAAACATTGAGAGGACCAACCTACAAACTTCAATGTCCTCTACAAGTAGTGCCTTGATAGAGGTGGATCCTTTGGCCTTGAGCTCCATGGTCACCTAAACAAATTACAAACATATGAATAAATTTTATTCCTTATCCACGCATGCCGAATTAGTACTTCAAGCATATTGTTTTTCTTGAAAAGAATCAACTAATAAAATCTTAATATATTACTAAACTCATAGTTTAACTAATCGAGGACATCGCATAACACAAAGAAATGGAAACAATGATAGAGAACGATTCTTTGTGCTATGCATGTAAAGTTTCCCGTAATCATTCCTTTTTATACGATATGTAGGACTGAAAGAATCAATGCGCCTAGATAACATCAACGTGGAAAATAAACAATGAACATGCCAACAATTATACATAAATGCATATAGATGGGTGGTAACAACAACAACAACAACAACGAAGATATTGATTAACAGATCAAACTAAAATGCATACTTCCACCCTATACTGGTATAGATCCACCTCTAACATTCTCCTGTATGTAAAGCGTGAACACTAAAAGCACCAGAAGCCTGATGACAAGACAAGAGAGGAAAACAAATAATGGAACATGTACCTGAAGGTTAGAGCCAGATGGTGCTGGAGGAGATTGGGGATCTTCGTGCTCTTCTCGCTAGATAGTCTGGTGGTTGGGTGCTGGTATGCTGGGAATGATGAGGTATTTATAGCTGGGAAAAGGTAAGTGTGGACAATGGACAACCTATCTCCACCGCCTTCACACACGCAGAAAATCTGCGCCGATCTTCGCCCAAGTATAAATGGGGAAATCAATATTAGTCGCGAATATTTGGTTATTAGTGAGTCATATCCCCACATAAATATTCTCGACTGATGTTTATATGCAACTTAATGCTTCATATGCAAGGTCATGTATTAAACTATATCTCCTCTAGTTATTAGAAGTTGTATAGTTATAGTTCCAAATTTTGAATGTTGGCCAATATACCACTACTAGGAAATACCTTATAGGTAGATACTTAGAAGTAGAGTTGGGTAAGTAACCCACGTTGTCGTTAAGTAGTAGTAGTGCGGGTCAAAACACCATCCTATAGGTCTAGTAGTAGCGCGGGTGTATACACCCAACGCTGCTGCTAAGTGGGCCCCACGGTACCCCCGGGTCGAGCCATTGTGGAAGTGCTGGGTATAAGACCCGCGCTACAACTAACATGGTAGCGCTATCGCGGGGCTAATACCAAGCGTTGCCACTACTAGTACACAGGGCTAACTGGTGGGCCCCATTTAGCAGCAGCGCTGGTCCATGATAGAGCGCTACACGTAATGGGCATAGCAATAGCGTGGGTCTTCTTCCCCAAGCAAATGTTGTGGCAACCTTATCCCTCCTCCAACGACGACCCTCTCACTCACTCATGCTTCTTTCTCCTCCCATTGTCGTCACCGCCCTTCTCCTTCCTCGGTAAGCAGCCTCCCTCCTCCACCTGTTGCCCGCGTCCCTCCTCCTTAAAGCTGCTCTCCTCTCTCCTCCCTCCTCCGGCCGCCATCCTCCCTCCTCCTCCTCTATCACCTCCCTCCTCCCTCCTTCCTCCTCCTTCATCCCACCTCCCTCCTCCCTCCTCCATCCTACCCCTCCTTCGGCTGCCATCCTCCTCCTCCTCCTCCTATCTCCTCCCTCCTCCCTCCTCCCTCCTTCTCTCTCCTCTATGTTTTCAGTAAAAAATAGAAAAATATCAAAATTGCAGTAATGTAATAGAAATTTTTAGGTATCAAATAGGTTTTTTAATATAGAAATGTTTAAGGTAAAGAAACAGTAAAATATAAAACTAGTAATGGAATAGAATATAAAAACTAGTAATAGAATATAAAAAATTTAGTAAAAAAACAGTAATGGAATAGAAACTTTTAGGTATCGAATAGGTTTTTGAGCGTAGAAATTTTTAGGTGTCGAATAAAATATAAAAATGTTGTTGCCACTTATATTGTGAATTATTTTTATGTCATTATCACTTCTTCATCAAAGAATGTTATATCAGATTTGATGATGTAAATTTTTCACTCGATGGAATATGCAGGCTTTCTCGTGTCGTGTCCCCCTTTCCCATTCGGTCTCGCCCCGTCCACCATGAGCACCTCTCCTCTCTATTTAGTTTTAGGTTCAGTTTTTTTATAATATATATCTAAATGGATGTATGTTCGTTAGCTGGACGGATGCATGGATGCATTTTGCAGGGAACAAATCCGAGTGCCTATGTTTTATCGGAATGTTGATTCATTTCCATTCCTGCAAATTTCAGGCACTCGATATGTCTTGTTCTTAGCAAAGGTCATGCGAAATTTTCCTTGAATTTTGTCATGACTTGTTGAAAGGATCGAGATGGACCCCAAGAGGGGGGTGAATAGATGCAATTACAAATTTTAATTGTCACTTAGCAATTTTAGGCAATAATGCGGAATATGAAGGTAAGCCTAACAATTGCAAAGATTATACAATGAGTTAATCATGGTGACTAAGTAATACAAGAATATGACTAGGCAAGCACAATATGGAACAAGTAAAGATAAAGAGACAAGTAACCACAAGTAGGGAGCTAGGGTTAGGAATAACCGCAACTCCGAGAGGTAAGGATGTATGCCGGTGTTCACTTCCTTGGAGGGAAGCTACGTCACCGTTTAAAGAGGTGGATGTTACCACGAAGGCACACCAACGCCACGAAGGCTCACCTTATTCTCTCTTTGAGATATCACCACGAAGGCGATTCTCAACCACTAGTGGTAGACCTTGGGGTGGTCTCCAAACCCTCACAAACTTTCCGGGGGTGATTTGATTCCTCATCGAAAGACTCCTACCGCCTAGGAGTCTCCAACCTCCAAGAGTAACCAGATTAAGGGAACTGCTCAAGACTTGCACAAATCACGAATTCCTTTGGTTGAAAGGAGGAGAGAGGGACGAGACTCAAGAATCCTCACAAATTCTCTTAGTATCTAGGATTTGGTGAAAGCAAGAGAGAGTAAGAGGGAAAGGTGTTCTTGGAATCTTTGAACTGTGTTGGACAAACCTCACACGAGGTGGAAGAAGGATATTTATAGTCATAGTGTAAAAGTGGCCGTCGGAGGCCACTTAAGCTGCGCAGACGTCGGACGTCCGACAGGTACTGGACATCTGGTCAGAAAAGACGGATCGGACGTCCGACAAGCGTCGGTCTTCCAGCCATCAGAGAATGGAGTGGTCCAGCGCAGTAATAGAGAGGATAAAAGCACAGGGAGCAGACGTCCGAGAGCGTCGATCGTCTGGTGCACGGTTGTCTGGAGACGATAGACTTTCGTTAATTTTGTCTCTGTGAAGTGACACCGGATGACCGGTCACCCACGGACGTTCGGAAGCCGGTCCTCTGGAAGGACCAGAAATCCGAGATTTTCTATTCTGTGGCGTGCCGCCGGTCATCCGGAGAACACCGGACAGCCGGAGAACTGGGAAGCACAAGTCGTCCGGAGACCTATGGTCGTCCGGACACAGCAGAGACCAAATAACATAGCTAAGATAAGAACTCCTCCTAGAGATTATCCTAGAGTTTGAGGAAGTCAGTGATCCCCTCTTAATAGTGCGAGATCCCTATACTCAAAGAAAAGGGAAAACTAAGAAAGATCTATAGCTTTGTGTCTTGTTTCTCCTTCCTTTGAGTATCTTGAATATGTCAGTTATGATCCACACTATAATCTTTTGGGAACTAAACCTGACATGCGCTTGACAGAATGATTAGTTCCATATATGTATGTTGTCAACAATATCAAAATATGATTAAGGGAATGATTGCACTTTCACTTGTGCTAGAAAGTAGGACATATTGAGTGCCCATTATTTGTTAGAACAAGAATTAAACGACATTCATGCAAAACACCGGAATGTCGATACTCCCCTTCATTCTTGGTGGGCTACTACATGTGATCAAGCAGCTCCTCAGCTTCACGAGGGCATATCATCACTCATTATCCTATCTGCTTGGTGGCTCTAGAAACACCAGAATGGTTACGTCTTTCATGGTGATCGGCCCTCTATCTCTCTTGTCTCCAAGACCATCCAAGATGAGGTGCGGCTTTGGGCCAGGGCTGGCTCCGCAACGCTAGCGAATATCATCCTTGAGACTTAGTCTTGTTTTAGGGGCTGAACAACCCCCTCTATGTATACTCCTCTGCTCGCTTCCATGCCTTTTGTGTACATGGGGTAGTTGGCGGTCGTAACGTATTGTTGTCACTCTTCTTCTACCAATGCAAAGATATGCAATATTTGTGTATTCGCAAACAAAAAGAGATAACATGCACCATTGACATGGGTCACTTAAAAGGGAGATCGTAGCAGAGGGTAGAGATGGCAGCAGCTTGGAGAACGTAGGCCTACCCTAGCGTGCACTTGCAGCCACGTGAAATAAATAGAGCCACAGAGGGCAGCAGGGCGCGAGCGATAAGCCTAGCACAAACATGAGAAGCTATCAATACTAGGTTAACTCATGCTTCGCAACACTATTCTTCACCTGTGGGATTAACTCTTCTTTATCTAGTAGATTATTTTCGGATGGTTGTTTTGTTTTGATTTAATCTGTGTTGTGTTAGATTCTAATTATGTTATAACGGTGTTTTTTTTGTGCATATAGTGTGCTAGGTTGTGGTTGGAGACAATATTTGTTCTAAGAAATGAGTGGAGTGTTCGATGCATGGCTGTGGTGTCTTTACACGTTTCGGCCTCGGTGTCAGTTGTTGGTGGTTGCCTGAGCCCCTTGGGAGCTCCTATTCTTTTTTTTCTGCGGGAAAATTGTCAATTTAATTATCTTCAATCATGGTACGAACACCAGAAATAATAAAAAGTTATATCCAGATCCTTAGAACACCTAGCGACGATTACAAGCACTGAAGCGAAGCGAAGGTGCGTCGTCGTCGTCACCCTTCCCTCGCCGGAGCTAGATAAAACTTGTTGTAGTACACAGTCGGGAAGTCATCGTACTAAGGCCCCATGAGACCAGCGCACCTGAAAAACAACTGGCACTGATGAAAAGACGCGTAGATCGTAAGAATCTAACCTGAAGACACACAAACGTAGACGAATGAAGACCGAATCCATCAAACACAACCACCGACCGAATTCTGCAAGACCAGCTAGAGACACGCCTCCATACGCCCTCCAATGATGCTAGACGCACCACCAAAACGGGGGCTAGGCGGGAAGAATCCTATTCCATCTTCAGGGAGCCGCCTCTGTCTCATCTTTCTCAGCAAGGCCCAGGATCCACCGCGTCTCCATGGCCCTAGGTCCACCAAAGACGAGGCAACTAGCGGCGGCGCTTGCGGAAGACCGACGAACCCTAGCGTTTTTGGAGGAGGCGGCGGTAGCTATGTGTGCATTGGGAAGTTTCTATTCCACGTTCAAACCGTGGAATTGCTGCTATACCGCTCACATAGGCCGTCGGTGAAGCTCCGGCTCGCTCAACTTGGCTCCCTTTTCCACTTGCTTATTTAGCTTTTTTCGCTCACTCTGTTTTTAGCTCGGGAAAAAACCAGCTAATATATTTTCATTTGGAAAAACTCATTAAATCAAATACGCTCACGGATTAAAAAAATGGATCTTAAAAATTGTTCTGAATTAAAAACAATGGATTTTTTAAAAATCTTCGTGACTTAAAAATATGTTCATGGATTTCAAAAAATATTTGTGAAAATTTAAAGGAGGTTCCTAAACTGAAAAATCTTCACTAACTTTAATTTTATTGGGAACTTTTGGGATATCCGCAGATAAATGTTCATGAGTTTGAAAAAATGTACATGGATTTTAATACTGTTTACAGTATTTAAATGTTCATGAATTTTAATAAATGTTCATGATTCTAAATTTGTAGAAAAAACAGGAGGAAAAAAGTGAAACACAAAACAATTAACCAACAACACACTTACAGACGGAACCTTAGCGACCCTACAACCCCAACGCAACACGAGGCTCCGATTCAAGTGTGCTTAGTATCTCTGGATCTCAAATACGTGACTTTAGCTATTACTTCTGTAAGGATATGTGTAAACAAAGCTGAAAATCACTCATACACAAATTAACAAAAAGTTACTGGGTTGAAACTGAAACAGCTACATATTATGTTGATCACATCTAATCATAGGTAGTCTCTCATGTTCTTCTTGCTAACAACGACCAACCTTTAACATGAAACTCTTGAAATTAAACGACGCAAAACAGACAACACAACAATGCAGATCGAACAGAACATGATCCATGATCTGAACTTTATACCTCCACCCCTTCAGCAAGCTGGATTGCGCTAGACCACAGCGCTCTTCTTCTTGTTGATGACCTCCTGAATCATGAACCCAAGATCCCCAATCTTCATTGGTTTGGACATGAAGGCATCAGCCCCCGCACTCATGAAATCCTCCACGGCACGATCATCAGCTGACATCCCAACAATCTTCAAATCAGTTTCTCCCATAGCACGGATCTTCACAACTGCCTGTCAAGCAACAAAAAATAACTACTATTTTACTCCATTTCTCGTACATAAAACAAAGCATTTTATCCAGAGAAATACATGACACTGATACATCTAAAGGGAAAGCATAAGTACCTCAGGACCAGTCATGATAGGCATGTTTTTATCTAACAAAACAATATCAAACTTCTTCCCCTCATGGAACAAACCAATAGCTTCTTTCCTGTTCATTGCCGGAGTAATTTCACATTGAAACCAGTGCAGCATCCCCGAGAGGACCATCCTATCAACTGCATTGCCCTCAATAAGGAGTGCCTTCATTTATTTATTTTTGGAAATGGAGACGTGCCTCCGGCCTCTGCATCATGACGATGCATGCAGCCATATTATTAAAAAGTCTCGGAGTATCACAGAAACAAATAAGTATTACAGCTCACAAGCGGAGCGAAAAATAAAAGGAAAATTACATGCTCAAAATCCCAATCGGTATGACAATCGGCAAGCTCCCTAGGCTCCGATCCTGTTATGCAACCGCCATTCGAACCGGTTGAATATAGCCAGCACTACCATCTCCCACTGGTTGCACCCAGTAATCAAAGGCTCCCTGAAGTCCGTAGGAGTGAATAAGGACCACGTACGAATCCATGCGGCCACTCTGAAGATGACCTACAAGAAAGTTAAAGTATGTTGTCTGTTAAAAATCATGTCATTCCTGCAATTCCATATAGCCCACATGAGCGCACATATTCCAATCCGAATACGAGCCGCAGTAATGTGCTCAACCCCAGCTAACCACGTTCCAAACAACGATTCAATGTCAACTGGAGGAGTAATGTTAAAGGCTATATGGATCGTTCTCCAAAGCAGCTTGGCGAGTGGGCACTCTATGAATAAGTGTTGTCTTTGGTGAGGATCACTTGCGAACTACCTACCCACCGCCTCTTAAGTAAGTTGTCTTTCGTGAGGATCACTTCCTTGTGGATAAACCACATAAAGATCTTAATACGCAAGGGAACCTTATCTTCCAAATATGTAACGATCTCGAGATTGAGTCAGAATTAATCAGATCCATATAGAAAGATTTCACCGTAAACACTCCATTTCTAGCTAACTTCCAGTGCGTCGAATCAGGTTGGTCGGATAATTGAACATCTATCAATCTCCGACCAAGTGTATCCAGGCGGTCCATTGCTCACCAACTAACGCACGTCTGAACTGAATATTCAAGGGGGTCGTTTGAAATATTGTGCCTACGTAATCCTCCTTACGTTGCACGATTTACATAGGGTGGGATATTGTATGGCTAAGGGCGTCTCTCCTAACCATGTATCCTCCCAAAATCTTGTTGACATCCCATTGCCAATCAAGAATTTGACCCTACGAAAGAACAAGTCTTTCGTTCGCATGAGTCCCTTCCAGAATGGTGAGTCAGTTGGTCTCACGATGACCTGGGAGAGCGTTTTCAACTGTAAATACTTATTGCACAGAATATGTGCTCACATACCTCCCGGCTTTGTCTCTAACCTGTATAGCCACTTACTCATAAGACATTTGTTCTTGATTTCCAAGTTCTCAATACCAAGACCCCCTTGGTCCTTGGGTCGGCAAAGGATATCCCATCTTGCGAGACGGTATTTCTTCTTGGCCTCATCTGACTGCCAAAAGAACCGAGATCTAAAGAAATCAAGTCTTTTCCGCACCCCTTTCGGTATCTCAAAGAAGGAAAGCAGGAACATCGGCATACTTGTAAGTACTGAGTCAATCAGCACTAGCCGACCTCTATATGACATTAGCTTGCCCTTCCAACAATTAAGCTTTTTTTCAATTCGATCTTCGATGCACTTCCGTTCTTTATTAGATAACTTACGGTGATGAATAGGTATGCCCAAATAACTGAAAGGCAACGAACCTAATTCACACCCAAACAATTGTCTATATGTGTCTTGTTCTTCTTTAGCCTTTCCAAAGCAGAACAACTCGCTCTTGTGGAAGTTTCTTTTAATCTAGACAATTGTTCGAAAAGGCATAAAATGAGTTTCATATTTCGCGCTTTTGCAATGTGATGATCCATGAATAGGATAGTGTAGTCAGCGTACTATAAAATGGAGACTCGCCCGTCAACCAGATGAGGGACTAACCCCTCCGCTTGACCGTTTTGCTTGGCCCTGCCTATAAGAATGGTCAACATATCGGCCACTATATTAAATAGGATAGGAGACATTGAATCCCCTTGACTCAATCCCTTGTGGGTCTAAAAATAGTGACCGATGTCATCGTTAACCTTGATTCTCACACTACCCTCCTGGACTTGAGAACCCACTTGGTTCTGCCAAGCCTCACTAAATCCTTTCTGCGCATTGCCTGCTGAAGGAAATGCCATTTAAGTTTATCATATTCCTTCTCAAAATCCACTTTGAAGATAACCCCATCCAGCTTCTTCGAATGAATTTCATGCGGTCTTTCATGCAAGACGACAACCCCTTCAAGAATGTGTCTCCCAGGCATGAAAGCTGGCGGGCTCGGTTGCACCACCGAATGAGCAATATGTGTCAATCTATAGGTGCCCACTTTTGTGAATATTTTGAAACTCACGTTGAGAAGACATATAGGCATGAATTGCTCGATCCGAACTGCCTCTTCTTTCTTTGGCAACAGCGTAATCATGTCAAAGTTAAGATGAAACAGTTCTAAATGGCCGTTAAAAAATCATGAAACATAGGCATAAGGCCATCCTTAATGATATGCCAACATTTCCTATAGAATTCCGCGGGAAACCCATCTGGTACCGGTGCGTTATTCGGTTTCATTTGTGAAATTGCGTCCACAACCTCTTTCTCAATAAACGGTGCAGATAGAATACCATTCTCCTCTTCCCGAAGCTGAGGGATATTTCCAATAACAGATTCATTAAGGGACACCGTGCTTGCTTCCGGAGGCCCAAAAAGTTGTTTATAATAATTAGAGATATAAGCTTTCAAATTCTCATGACCCACAATTGTCCCTTCGTCATGCTCTAGCTGTATTATTTTCTTCTTCATATGTTTACCACTCGCAATCATATGAAAGAATTGCGTATTGTCATCCCCCTGGACAACCTCAAGTACCTTAGCACGCAATGCCCACTTGAGCTCCTCTTCTTTTAGAAGAGCTCGTAAGTGTTGTTCGGCTTCGGATTTCAGCTCTGCTCAGCTACCCTAAGAAAGCTGACCTTAGCTTTTATATCTAGAGCATCTATTACTTGGGTGAGTCGCTCTTTTTCTTGTATGTAAATCTCACTCTCGTTTCTGGCCCAACCTCGTAAAAATTGTCTCAGATGTCTAATTTTATTTTGCCATCTCTCAATACTTGATCGTCCACTAACAGGCTTTGCCCATTCGCGTGCGATGATCTCCATGAAGTTTTCTTTCTCGAACCAGCTTAGTTCGAAAGAGAAAGCGTTCTTGTTCGCAATATGTGTAGCCTCTTCCGAGTATACTAGTAATGGTGTGTGGTCTAAGATCGCCCTCTGCATCGCATGTACAGACACTAATGGGTACTTTTGTTCCCATTCCACACTAGCAAGCACCCTATCCAACTTCTCATATGTTCGAGTGGGCAATGTATTGGCCCAAGTATATTTTCTACCTGTGAGCTCAATTTCTCTCAAACTAAGACTCTCGATAATCATGTTAAACATCATAGGCCAACGTCCATCAAAGTTGTCATTGTTCTTTTCATCTCTCCTCCGAATTATATTAAAATCTCCGCCGACTAGGACTGGAAGAGTCTCGTCCCCACAGATCCGCACCAAGTCGACTAAAAAGTATGGTTTGAGTTCGGATTGTGCTGCCCCATATACAGCTATGAGAGACCATCGGAAACCATCCAATTTTGATCTCACCCGAAACTTGACCGCAAAGTCACCCCGAACCACATTAATTACCTCAAGCGTTTACTTTTGAACCCCTAGCAATATCCCACCGGATCTTCCTCTAGGAGGTAAGCAGTGCCAATCAAAATCAATTCCTCTGGATAATGTTCCAAGGAACTTTGATGTGAATTATCCCGCCTTGTTTCAAGTAGAGCCATGAAATCTAATTTTTGCTCTATCTTGTCTCTGCCAAGAACCTTCTTTTATCCAAGTCTTTAAGACATCTGCTATTCCAAAAGATTCCTTTCATAGATCACCATGGAATTTTTTCTTAAGCTTAACCCTAGCACTTCTACGAACCGCAGAAGTAGGATATATTTTCAGTTTCCGGGGTCTCTTGGGCTTCTCCCCATCACCCTTCGTGAATGCATGATCGGCAAAACTCGAGACATTACCCTCCGTCATTAGAGGGTCTACAATGTCCGCAGTCTCCGACCCACCTCATCTTCGCCATCTGCATTAGGCAAGAGATTATTACAAATGTTTTCAAGAGCGGCCATTCCTAAATTTTTGATGTCATCGTCATTCCTAGGTCTGAATGATGTGAGATTCCGAATTATTTCAGAAGCTCTCTCCGCTTTTAAATCTAAAAGATCATTCACCAATTTCGCCACCTCCTTCTCATTCGACCCCAAAGAAACTCCTAAGTCTTTTTCCTTATCGATAATTTCATTCTCGGTGAAATGCAAAATTGAACAACTCTTATTGAAAGACATACCTGTAGTTGCCTCGACATCTCGAAGCTTGGCCGCCCTCATGGCGCGCCCTAACTGCATGTCGTCGGCATCTGGTTGATCCTAGATCCGGTCACTGACATGCCTGCCTACCGTCACATGATCCCACCAAAAGCGATAAGCTCCTCCGTAGTCCTCTCCCAAATATACATTTTCCAGAAATGGCAGGGCATTCGGTGATTAATTCGCCAGATCTGATTTCTTATTTTGTCATCTATCATTAATTGGATACCGTATGTGTGCATGGGTCTAATCTATCAATATAGCTGGCTTAATGTGAACAAAATATATAGGAATTCTACTCATTTATATATGTACTGCGACTAAGGGTATCTCTAACGACACTGTAAACGTCCACGGACGCGTAAGGACACGTCCAAAAACAAGTATACGGGAGCCAGTCATCCAATCATGTGCACCACATGTCCATCCCAAGACTAGCCTCCTCTATTTGAGACATGCATATGTTGAATCAATAGCATTTTTTGCATGCGGAAAATAGTTGCAAATATATGCATCAGAACCAAAGGCATTGGATCTTCGATAAATTTTTGCATCCAACAGATCCCAAAAGTTGTTAGTCCAGTTGTCTGTGCAAAAAAGTCAATTTTTGCGTGGATAGCCGGCTATGTGTGGCGAATTCTTCACTGCAGCCAGCTACTCCTCATCGGTCGGCTCCTCCAACTCGGCTACCATGTGCTTCAACATCCTTGGATGGTAGGTTTACAAGATCTTTGCCGCATTAGGATCCAAATTCTCCGTCTTCAAGGTCAACATCTTAGCATCATCTGAGTTGGCCGCGAGCTCATCTCTCTTCTCTTCGAGCTTGATCTTCTTCTCCGTCGACACCATGAACTTCTTTTTTTCGCGAACACGCAAAGCTTGGGTATCATTGCATTGATAGAAAGAAGTAGAATGAGTACAAAAGGGGTACAACACATAACACGAACGCAGGAAGGCGTGTACATGGTGCCCAGAGCAGAGAGACAGGGGATGAGAGGATACAATACAGCTAAATCAGCCAGACACCATGAACTTCTCAAATCTCTCTGCCTTCTTTTCCTCATTCATGTCATGGCGCTTGACACATGGATCCTCCTTCTTCGCCATGATTCCTCGAATTTCTCTCTCATCTTGGTCGTCGTCCCTTCTTAGTTCTCCTTCTCCTCCTACCACTTCCTCCCCCCGAAACCCCCTCTTGACCTTCTTGGCCAGCTCAAGACCTCCTTTTGTTGGGTCGGTTGGATCACCATCTTCGTCTTCATTGGCGACGTCGGCAGTCTTGAAGGGATTGGCAATGGATAGGAGCCATTGTGGTGTGCATTCAACTTTAACCAACAATGCAGGAAGAAGAAATGCATCTTCTCCACCTTGAAGAACAATGTGTACGCACGATATGGCTAGCAAAAAAAGACATGTTCAACTAGTTGCATATCCGGCAAAATGACCAACACGTAGAGCATATCCGAACAAATGACCAACATATATAATTATTTACTTGCTCGATGATTTACGCACCACTTGGCCATCGGCTTTGGAGTTGTCTCAAATGGCTGCAATACTTTTTGACGGCCTCTTGAATAGTGTACTATCGATGGGTGAGCGACTTCAGATCCCGGATCACTTCCGTGCGATAGGGATTAAATTGACTGTGCTCATGGAAACAAGCATGAACATCCAACCGGTTGAGCCATTTTGGTTCATGCCATGAAATAGACCAATGCTGATGCCCAACCAAGCTTCACACAATAATTCGTCCTCCCTCAAATTGAAACTTTCTCCCATACCCTTCTTCTTTGTTGGGTCGGCACCGGCCAGCCAATTGTCCTGCTCAAGATCCGGCTGCTGGGTGTACTTGTCGGACTGCTCGCGGTATATGCCCATGCCCATCTTCAGCTAGGAGTCATCCACTTGTCCGTCCTCGAAACCGCCTTCATCGTGGATGATGCCCAACATCTCCCCATCGTCAGCCGCCACGTCTCCGCTTCAATGTCGCGCTTCCCAAACGGCATGTTGTAGACCGGTCGCATCCACTTTGGACCAACATGAATGTAGGGAGAGGATTTTGGTTGGGACCAGGTTGTCGGACGCGTATGTGGCATGAGTCCGGACGCCCGCAAATCTCCCCCGGGTTTGGTGTCGGTTTGCAAGATTTAGACATGCGGACGCGTCCATGAAGACATGTGGCACCGCATTGGATGGCATAAATTGTTCGGACGCGCGGGTCCGGACATTTGCGGGCATTTTGAGGCACGTCGTTGAAGATGCCCTTAGGTACACTGGGCACTGGCATGTCCTCAATTTTATTTTTCCCAACGTAGATATGCTTATCCTCGTGTCAAACACCAAGTCATTTTCGAAGTTAGATCGAGGATGAAACTGGTATTTTCCAACTTGAAATTAACATGAAAACTAGGTGCAGACCAACCAGAGTCGATCGAATCAGCCAAAAAGATGACCGAAAACGATGTTGAATCAATACTGTAGATAGCCAGTTCAGATAGCATATCTTGGGTCTTCTTGGTCCACACTGGCTATAAAAACCGGCGGGAACTGGCCCAGATTATCAGATGTCAGGTGGTGATGATTTTGTGTCTTTGCAGCATTCTACCGATGATAAGCGGCTGTCCTTTGACTTCAAAAAATTAAGGCGAAAATATGTTTAGTTCATGTAACTGACATTTCGATTATGTACATATAGTATTCGCTGGTCTTATCTTCGTCATGTCACAGTCCTTCCACGATGAACTTCCACCTCTAAAATACCTCCGAACAATTACTTGCCCCTGTGGGCTCTCTCAGGCAGCGGGATATTGCCATCACAGCGCCTTCAATTGACGCATCCTCTCCCTGTTCCATGTGCCATAAACAAAGGCATGATCAGGAAAAGCTACAGGAAAATTACGCAGCATTACGAAGGTTATGCCGTTTTAACCTTTTCTTTCCAATAGAACATGTTTCCATACTTCCCTGCAACACGACTCCAGAAGCTCTGAGGAATGTCTAGATCAATCAATGAACCAATGTTGAAATTTATAATGTTACCTACAAAAACAGAGCCACGCTTGAGCATTTCTGTCCTGCCAGTAAGCACGAGTGCGTGACAACACTTGTGTTTCAAAACTTATCTAGCAGAAACAAAAATACTGTAAACTGAGTTTTATTGCAAAATTGAAGGCGCTATGATGTAACAAATCTGGAATTCTGGATCAGGATCAAGTGCATGGCATCGTACACACCCTAGTGCATGCACTTGTGTGCAATAGTGCAGCCTACATCAAGAAGAGTGTGTTGTTGCAAGATAATATTATGCAGACACAAAATATATACCCAGGAATTAACATCATTGAGTATGCCCTTAGGATTAAACGACATATCAGCTGCATGGATAAGTGAACCGAATGGTTGTCATGATCATTCCTGCATCATGCTTCACCCCAGCAGTGTTCAGTTTTCTTAATTCCGGAATTACAATTTGCAAATGATCCATATCTGAACTTTATTAGAGTAGTATACTAAAATTTGCAATCAATATGGGGGATCGGTTCCGTTATTCAGATAACAAAAGGCAAAGGAAAACTAAGTGTAGTGTGAATATTATATTTAAAACAGAAGTATCATACCGAAGGTGGGATCTGCAACAAAGACAATAGTTCGGTCATCAACTTGCCAAAAATCCTTGATAGCCAATCCTGTAAGACAGAGCATTGATCATTTTTTATGTGCTACGATACATGTGCACAATCATGAGAATGCGAACTAATGCCTCCTGTTAGCTATAACAGAGAAGAATAAAAGATTATATGATAATAGCTTATAATATGTCGTGTTGGCCAATGAAAATCACAAGTACAAGCTCTACATTGGTTTTGAATAATTGCCACATAAGAAGAGAATAATCCTACTCCATACAGATTGTCGAGTAAAAAGAATCAGCATAGATTCACAAATTAATCTGCATAAATCCAGCAAACTCAGGACATCAGCATTCCTTATCCAATTGAATACATACGCAGCTGCCCTCGTGGGCCAGACTTGTATTCCCCATGGTCAAAAGGTGCTATCTTGGATCAGCAATATATCTAAGTGTGTGACTTCGGTAATGATTTTAACCAATTAAATTTTTGATAGTATGTGACAAAACTGAAAACAATTGCGTACTGGAAATAATTTCAATAACAAGATAATATGTTTTTTATGTGGCCAGTCAAGAAAAATTTACTAGCTATAGCGATATTCATCGTCAGCAATATTTGACAACAGATGTATCATCCTTGCATGTATGCACATGTGAACCGAAGAAAAATAAAAAGGGGAGCCCGGTGCATGTAGCTACCGCTTGCGCAGGGTCCGGGGAATGGTCCGACCACTTTGGGTCTATTGTACGCAGCCTTTCCCTACATTTCTGTAAGAGGCTGTTTCCAGGACTTGAACCCGTGACAAGGCAGCAGCTTTACCACTGCGCCAAGGCTCCCCTTCAATATGAACTGAAGAAAAAAAAATTAAAAAAATACAATGCGACTCATACAAATGTGAAAAAGAAAAAGAAAAAGCAAAAGTCACCTGGTGTATCCGGATAATTTTGTGCGAGAACTCTCAACTTATAGCCAGTGTCCTTCTCTAGGTCTTCAATCTCTTGACGTAAACGACTTTCCTAAGAACAAATCAAAATAGTCAGCAGTTATCTAACATATGTACTCCAATTATCAACACCAAAAAAAAAGAAGGTAGAGAGACTAAAACTATCCTCTGAAGATAAGAACTATTTGTAGTTGCACCCTTATGGAAGTCAATACGACATGTTAAAGAAAATTAGGCACAGGGGGACTATCACACAAGGATGAAAAACACTATCTCATCCTTGCACCGTTGTGCATACATCCATGTTGCCTTTAGCATCACTCTGTTTCTCGCGGACACCAAATTTGCAAGTACTCTCTAGTGTCAAAAACGCTCTTATATTATGGAACGGAGGGAGTGGTTGTGAATCATCAGACAGACAGCTCATAGTGCAAGATTTGAGGTCTGAATTTACCTGACCTGAAGAGAGGAAACCAGCGACGTCAATGACGGTGGTGAACTCCTTGGGGAGCAACTCAGGCTTGTTGACCCCAGCCTTGGCATTGACCAAACCGACAACTGCAAGCACGTAGCATCAAGGGGAAGTTTCCACTAAGAAAGCACACATATGATCCTTCTTCATTCAAGTGTGCCGTCGAAAATACGATAGTGGAAAAAAAAACTTGCAAAATGCCACTCCAAAACAACAACACATCTTCTATTTACGCCACAGCCCACAATTTTCACCACTTCACCAAGGGATTAGATTTATTTTTTTTCTCCGCCGCACAACCACGATCGAGGATGCAAAAGATTTTCAGTTGCGCGTGGATGCAACTCATCAGCCGCCTCTGCCTCTGCCGCTGGCACTACTGCTACAACACAAGGGGGCAATTGCTGAAATAGAAAATGGATGATTTTTCCACAGAAACACACTTAACCCAACGATTTGGTCCTTGAAGGAGGTGATAGTGCGGCGAACCAGTCAATCAGACTATGCGGTTTTATCACTCTCACTTAGAGCTTCTCCAGCCGTTCGGCCCCCCAGGGTGCATAAAAATCGCCCCCTGGGGGCGAGCCGGCGATTCTTTCGGCGCTGGGGATGGTTTTGCGCCCAGTCGTCGCCCCCAGCTCGCCCTCAGTCGCCGATTTTGGCCCTTTTGAATCCCCATTTGGGCGAAAAAGACCCATATGGGCGAGAATAGGCCCATATTCGGCGTGGTTCGCCGTGGCTCGGCGTTCAATTATCAACATAAATATTTTTTATCACATATTTCATCACAGAAATTTCAAATACTTCAACAAAATAGTACAACAACAAATAGTTCAATACAAATTATATAGTTCAACAAATAAAAACTCATATTTCATCACACGTCGCGCCCGGTGTCGCCCTTGAGCCTCCATAGGTGCTCTATTAGATCTTACTGCAGTTGATGATGCACCTGTGGGTCTTGGATCTCCTGACGCATACTGAGGTAGGCAGTCTAGGTTGCCGGTAGCTGGTGATCAACTTGGGCAAAAGGACCCTGCCGGTGGTATGGTTCAGTGTCAAACACTGGCTCTTCCTGCTTGCTCTCAATGATCATGTTGTGCAAGATGACACAGCAGGTCATGATCTCCCACATTTGATCTTTCGACCAGGTCTGAGCGGGGTACCGGACAATAGCAAATCGAGATTGGAGCACACCAAATGCCCGCTCGACATCCTTCCTGCAAGCCTCCTGAATCTTCGCAAACCAGGCGTTCTTGCCTCCAGGCACAGGGTTTTTGATGGTCTTGACAAATGTCGACCATCTCGGATAGATGCCATCAGCTAGATACTACCCCTTGTTGTACTGCCGCCCATTGATCTCGAAGTTCACCGGAGGAGAATGACCTTCAACAAGCTTGGCAAAGACAGGAGAGCACTGCAGCACGTTGATGTCATTGTGAGTTCCTGGCATACCAAAGAAGGAGTGCCAAATCCAGAGGTCCTGTGTGGCCACCGCCTCAAGTACCACACTGCAACCGCCTTTGGCGCCTTTGTACATCCCCTGCCAAGCAAATGGGCAATTATTCCATTTCCAATGCATGCAGTCGATGCTTCCAAGCATCCTAGGAAATCCCCTTGCTGCATTCTGTGCTAGGATCCAAGCAGTGTCTTCTGCATTTGGTGTTCTCAAGTATTGCGGTCCAAACACTGCCACCACTGCCCGACAGAACTTGTAGAAACACTCTAGGCCGGTCGACTCGGCCATGCGCTCATAGTCGTCGAGTGAGTCACCGGGAGCTCCGTATGCAAGCATCCTCATTGCTGTCGTGCATTTCTGGATGGAGGTGAATCCAAATGAACCGGTGCAATCCATCTTGCATTTGAAGTAGTTGTCGAACTCCCGGTGGAATATACAATCCGGAGGAAAAGCTTTCTGCTCATCCGATAACGGCGCCGAAATGTTCTGTCATCGTGAAGTGGAGCATCGGCGAAGTAGTCGGAGTAGAGCATGCAGTAGCCTTCGAGACGATGTCGGTTCTTTGCTTTCACCCGCCCCGGTGCCAAGCCACCTCGCCGCGGCTTTTCATTGCTCGCCAGCAGCTGGGCGAGGGCGGCGAGCACCATGAGATGCTCTTCTTCCTGGACGTCGGCCTCGGCTTCCTCCTCCAGCAGCGCGGCGAGAACTTCCTCATCATCCGAGTCCATCGCCGAGGCAGGCAAATCGCCGAACACCTTACGTGCAGTGGGCGTGCACCCACCGCTAAACTGCCCCTCCGCGGCCGGAAACGGCGGCCGGAAACGCCTAGCTGGTGTCGGAGGGGTTGTCGCGGTGAACCTATGCTATTTTTCCTGCGGGGAATGGCTATCTACCGGTGAAGGGCGGCGGGGCGGCGCCGGGATATACCTACTTGCGGCCGAGAGCGCGGGGGGTGGGAGGCGATCGGGGAAGAAAATCTTGACTTTTCACCTGACGGCGTGGGCCAGCCGCGCTTTTCCCTTGCGCCGGAGCCCCCAAGCACCCCCAGCTCGCGGGTTCGCCTGTCACGCCGGGCAAAAAAGGGCCGAACCGCGCTTTTACGTCGTCTGGGCGCGGCCGGGCGTTTTTGGCGCCAGCGCCAAAAAAAGTCGCTGGGGCTGTTAGCGCTGACTAGAGATGCTCTTAGCCATAGGAGTTTGACAATAGAATTATAGGCACAGCCCCTGGTATTGATCGGCGATCCAAACTCGGGCGCTGTAAACACCTGACCAGGTTAAACTAGTCCTTCGTGTGACACGGAAAAAATCTCAAGAGACTTATACTGAGTCACCGAATAGCTGACCAGCTCTCGCCGCATCATAACAGTCATTTTTCGGCTTTCTCTACTGAGGAGTTTGTCCGGCCAACCAGAAACACAATTGCAGTAGTTCTCCCTTTACTTCCTTAGCCGAACAACCGGAACGTAAGGTACTAACCACAGGAGTCGGGCAACCCAACTATTGACCCAAGACATGATTCGGAGCTGATGCATATAATGCTAAATTCGGGGCGCCGAATTGCACTTGTGAAAGTGTTCAGACTTATAATAAATTTAATAGAAGAATGGAGCCCATGGCGATTTAGGTCGGGCCGAGGTGTAAATGGCGATCAAATGATAAAAAGTAATGCGGCAGAAGGAATAAGTCAGTACCAAGTAATTTGGGCGAAAAACTGCTTCCATTATAGTCTGATCGATACGTCAAAACATATTTATACAGATAATGCTATAAGCATCGAGGCTATTTTACATGCTGAGCGCAAAGGAAAGTTGTGTACAAGTATTTAAAAACAATGGGGGAGGTGATCTTGAAAGATCCTTTAGGTACTCCGTCATACATCTGCGCTTCTTTTCGCCTTGGTGTGCGATCCTTTGAGAGGATTAATGAATAAGTTTTCACAAGGGTCCGGAAAAGGGGCCCTTTGACACCATAAAAAGGGCGATGTAGGTTGTAACGATCCTGAAAAGGAAAACAAAGTTAAGAAAAAGATAGATGGGGGTACGGGCACGGTTGAGCCGTATTGTGGACCTCATCCTCGATATGCCTCATCGCCCATGGTATTTTTAGTGTGTAACTATGAGCACTATGTCGCTGTTTGGTTGGGGCGAAGACAGAGGCCGGATTGCTAGTCGAGCTCCTGATGAGCTGGACTATCCTTCTGCTGTGTAGTCCAAACTCGTTTGGCAGGGTCCGGTGGCTTAAATGCCAATGTGGAGCTCGGCTTGATTAGGCCAACCTGTACCTCTGCTGCTAGGGCCGCGGTGTGTTCCTCAGTACGGAGGGAACGATCCATGTTTCTGTGAACTGTTATAACACCGCGTGGGCCTGGCATTTTAAGTTTTAGATAAGCATAGTGCGGAACCACATTGAAGCGGGTAAACGCGGTTCGTCCGAGCAGTGCGTGATAGCCACTGCGGAAAGGGACGATGTCAAAGATTAAGTCTTCGCTTCGGAAGTTGTCCAGTGAACCGAATACGACCTCCAATATGATTGAGCCCGTGCAGCGGGCCTCTACACCAGGTATTACTCCTTTAAAGGTAGTTTTAGTGGGTTTGATTCTTGACCAGTAAATGCCCATTTTTCGGACTGTGTCCTAATAGAGCAGATTAAGACTGCTGCCGCCGTCCATGAGGACTCTTGTGAGGTGGAATCCATCAATAATAGGATCAAGGACTAATGCGGCTGAACCTCCATGACGGATACTGGTTGGATGGTCCCTGCGATCGAAGGTGATCGGGCATGCTGACCATAGGTTGAATTTTGGGGCGACTGGCTCTATCGCATAGACGTTCCTTAACGCGCGTTTGCACTCCCTTTTGGGGATGTGGGTAGCGTATATCATGTTCACCGTCTTGACTTCGGGGGAAATTTCTTTTGTCCACCTGTGTTCGGTGGGTGAGGCTCCTCGTCATCGTCCTCACTGGGTGACCCTTTCCCTGTGTGTTTGGCGTTTAACTTGCCGACTTGTTTGAAGACCCAACAGCTTCTGTTGGTATGGTTAGCAGGCTTATCAGGGGTGCCATGAATCTAGCAAGGTCGATCGAGTATTCGGTCTAGGATAGATGAGCCGTCCTTATTTCTTTTGAATGGCCTCTTCCGTTGACCGGGCGTGGAGCCACTGAATCCGGCATTGACTGATGTGTCTTCGGTATTATCAGTGTTGCTTCAACGCTTGTTTTTGTTGCGTCGGGGCATGCCATTTCTGTTCTTTGCTTCAGAAGTGCCAGGATCGCTGGTACTATTGTTGTTGCGCGCAAGCCAGCTATCTTCGCCCGTGCAAAAGCGGGTCATGAGTGATGTGAGGGCTGCCATAGACTTCAGCTTTTCTTGGCCGAGCTGTCGGGCAAGCCATTCGTTACGGATGTTGTTTGTTTGAAGGCTGCTAGAGCCTCAGCGTCCGAACAGTCGACAATGTGGTTCTTTTTAACTAGGAACGGGGTCCAGAATTTTCTAGCTGACTCTCTGGGCTGCTGGACTATGTGACTAAGGTCATCGGCATCCGGGGGCTGGATATAAGTACCCTAGAAGTTGTCTCTAAAGGCATCCTCCAGGTCTTCCCAACTCCCAATAGAGTTTTCTGGGAGGTTGTTTAACCAGTGCCGAGCTGGTCCCTTAAGCTTGAAAGGGAGGTATTTGATGGCATGTAGATCATCACCGCGAGCCATGTGAATGTGGAGAAGGAAATCTTCAATCCACACTGCGGGATTCATCGTGCCATCGTATGATTCGATGTTCACGAGTTTAAACCCTTTTAGGAACTGGTGTTCCATCACCTCATCAGTGAAGCATAGGGGGTGCACGGCGCCTCTATATCGGGCCACGTCACGGCGCAGTTCGGATGGAGTCCGTATGCGGTTTTCAGCCCGGGTGAAGTCACTACTAGGAAAAGGCCTGCTAGTGGCGCACTACAGGAGCGCCACTAGCATCACGCCATTAGAATTTAATACTAATGGCGCACCCCTGGTGCGGGTGCGCCATTAGTATACCAGATACTAATAATGGCGCCATTAGTATATCACACGGTGCGCCATTACTATCTAACTTAGTAATGGCGCACCACATAGAAGTGCGCCATTACTAACAAATTTTTTTCAAAAAAAAAATTTTGTTTTTCCTTAATATCGGGTCGCTATGGCTTAATCTCGGGTCAATATGCTTAACCTCAAGTCAAATCGCACTAAGTGGTCAAACTTCCTGGAAGGTCACCCATCCTCACACTACTCCAGCCCGAGCACGCTTAACTTCGCAGTTCTATCCAACCCCAGCACCACCTCACTTAATAGGCACTTATTGATATATCTATCATATTAATCCTATTAAACCTTGTTGATGTCTAGGACTTTGTTCATATTCATGAGTATGATGAAATTTTGAAAAATATTTCAAACTTCCCGGTCATATTACGTATCATTTTTTTAAAAAAAATCCAAAAAAATCAAAACCAATTTTTTTTCTGTTACTAGTGGCGCATAGTAAGTTTGAATTATTTTTTCCATTCCCCCCCCCCCTCTAGATCTTAAAAACCCAGTATCTTTTATTCTTCTAGGTTTTTGGGGATTCTGAAAATCTTGAACAACGTTCCCCCACTTCAATTCGGATGTAACTTTTCGAGTAGATGATTTTTCATATAAATAACTTTTTAATCCGAGTTCGTATGCAAAAGTTATGCCCATTTTACAAATTCCAGAGAGATTTTGTAAATAAAGTCAAAATTCATATTTGTAAATTTTCCCAACAAGTAAACCACATATCACATGGGAAACTTATTTTCTTTTATTTTTTTGACATTTCCAATATTTTCATTTATTTTTTTTTAACTGAAAAGGCGGTCCACAGGGGGAGCGGGGTGCATTCGGTGGAATTGATGGTCAAAGTTAGTAATGGCGCATCGTGGGAGTGGTGCGCCATTACTAGTTAAACTAGTAATGGCGCACCACCCCCACGGTGCGCCATTACTAGTTTTGAAAAAAAATAAAGAAAATTGAACAAAAATTTGAAAAAAAATTAGTAGTGGCGCACCGTGGGAGTGGTGCGCCATTACAAGTTCAACTAGTAATGGCGCACCACCCACACGATGCGCCATTACTAGTTTTAAAAAAAATGAAAAAAAAATAGTAGTGGCGCACCGAGGGTGTGGTGCGCCATTACTAGTTTAACTACTAATGGCGCTCTATTCCCTGGTGCGCCATTACTAACTTTGAAAAAAATAAAAAAAAATGTTAGTAGTGGCGCATCCTGGATGTGGTGCGCCATTAGTATTTGAACACTAATGGCGCACCAACACATGGTGCGCCATTAGTATATAGTAGTGGCGCACCACATGTGTGGTGCGCCATTAATGTCCATATTATCTATAGCCCTTTTCCTAGTAGTGAGTTATGCTTGTCGCACCAGGCTTTATGGCCGTCTTCTCGCGTTGGGGCTCGGCCCCTTGATTCGTATATTGATTTGGTCTGAACTGCTCTATTATCCAGGTCCTGTCATAGGTCGTAAGTGTATCCTGCAGCAGCTGTCTCTTTAGCTTTACGGCAGGGTGGTGCAGGCGGGTGTTCGGCTTGAGTTGCCGCTCTGTCTAGGCCACGTGGTGGTCGGTCAAGTCCATCAGTAGCATTACGGTTGGGTGGTATAGGCTCTGGGGCGTCGTTGTCGAATTGGGGTAGTAGCTTGCGCTTCGGGTAACTCTTGGTTGGGCATCCGAGGCCGTATTCCTCGGCTGCCAGGACATTAGTTCATCTGTCATTGAGCAGATCCTGATCAGCTTGAAGTTGCCGCTGCTTTTTTTCAAGCTTCTTGCAGTGGCTATTAGCCGGCGCTTAAAGCGCTCTTGTTCGAAGGGTTCCTCTGGTATGATGAATTCTTCGTTGCCGAGGCTCTCGTCTTCTTTGGAGATTGGTATGTAATCATCATCCTCCGAACCCTCGTTCCCGATGGGATTGTCGGGGTTGACTTGCCCCTCCTCCCAATCATCATGTTTGGATGTTGGTTCAACTAGGGCTTCTTGGTGTTCGACGTTATCCGGAGTATTGTTGTCTTCGGTGTCGGTATTGCTGTCTTTTTCTCGGCGCGGTTTAGAGCAGCGCCGCTGACGACGACGCTTTCGTGGTGCCTCAGGAGAATTATTCTCGACTGGGTCCTTCCCACCTTCGCCGTCATCCTCTTTGGGTGTATCCACCATATACACGTCATACATAGAGGTAGCCGTCCAGCGTCCGGTAAGCGGCGGGTTCTGGCCTTGTTCTTCTTTGGCATCGTTGTCCATGTCGTCGATGTCCTCGGAAGCGTAATCGATCATGTCGGTTAGGTCCTCGACAGTGGCTATGAAGTGGGTGGTGGGTGGGACGTAAAATTCCCTGCTCTCAGCCCCTAGTGCGGGCTGGGCATAGTTTGGCAGCGATTCTTCTGTAATGGCGAGAGATCGCATTAGGTCCAAAGGCTCGTTTAAGGGCGAGGTATGGACAAGGAAGCGAGAATCCGTGGAGCGGGGTGGGACAAGAGTTCCCTGGCCGAGCTCGTGCAACACAGACCTCGAGAGTTCGGAGCTGGTACGCGGAGGTGAGTCCGGCTCGGTGAGGATAAAGGGAGCCCGGAGTGATTCCGGGCCGGCCGGTGAAGCGATTCCCTCCATATTTACGGTGTTGACCTCTATGGCTCTGAAGAGCCCGGCGGGTTCTAAACTCCCGTCTTCATACTCGGTGAGGAGTTCCGGATCTGAGGCCGGAGCAGCGATTGAGGTTGCGATCCCTTAGAAGATCAAGTCTCATCGGGCATCAGTGGCGTAGTTGTCGATCTACTCCAGATGGCCAATCGAATTGGCACGCAATGCGAAGCCGCCGAATACAAAGATTTGGCCGGGGAGAAAAGTCTCCCTTAGGGCGGTGTTGACGTGGATCGTTGATGAAACCATTGAGCCTTCAGGTGACAACACAGTGGAACTCTCAATGAAAGCACCAATGTCGGTGTCAAAACTGGCAGATCTCGGGTAGGGGGTCCCGAACTATGCGTCTAAGGATCAAAGGTAACAAGGAGGCAGGGGACACGATGTTTACCCAGGTTCGGGCCCTCTTAATGGAGGTAATACCCTACTTATTGCTTGAATGACTATGATGAATATAGGGATTACAAGAGTTGATCTACCTTGAGATCGTAATGGCTAAACTCTAGATGTCTAGCATGTATGATTGTGTTCCTGCCCTACGGACTAAACCCTCCGGTTTATATAGACACCGGAGGGATCTAGGGTTGTACAGAGTCGGTTACAGAAGAAGGAAAGTACATAATCTGAACGCCAAGCTTGCCATCCACGCAAAGGAGAGTCCCATCCGGACACGGGGAAGGTTATTCTATCTCGTATCTTCATGGCCCATCAGTCCGGCCCACATCACATAGCCCAGACGCCCGAGGACCCCTTAATCCAGGACTCCCTCAGGTGCCTCGGCCTTGGCACCTCGCAGCACCTGTATGTGGTCTGGCCAAGATGGTAGGGTTGATTTTCCAATCCATGCTACCAATCCAAGTTGTAATTCATGCACAAATTACTACACATATCTCATATGCTTGTCAAATTTCAAAATGACCAATACCTAATCAAGTTGTCATGCAGCCCTTGTGTATGCACTGAAATACAATATTGAAATCCCCATCACAACTATTCAGGGATGAATGGGAATATATTTTTCTTTCCTGCAGTAATAGTTCAAGTAGAGGCCAGATGTAGTGACATAGATGGTCGAAGGCTATTTGAGGCAGCCCCAAGCCCTATCTCGCTCTTGGAGCTCCTCCCTTGTTCAAGAAGGAGCTCCTCAACAAGATAATAGATCCTTAAACTAACTTTACTTCTCCATTTCCGAAGCAAGCTTTGCTCCCTTTCTGATCAATTCGTTTATGCAGCTCGCTTGTGCCCTCTTTCTTCTGCCCGATTGGATGTATGGTGTGTCGATGCCAATCACTGGAAGTAGGATATGAAACAACGCTCCTCTATACTTCCTGAAAAAACCTCATAGTAGATTGTAAGATTTGAAGTGTATAACTCATCGACACCAGGGAGGCTGAATGGCGGGGCTAGAGCCAAATGCCAACATTTGTGCTTGTTCATGTTACAAGAGGAGAAAGGTCGGGAAATAAATGTGCTAATGGCATAAATGCTAAGATTTCGAATAAGGGGTCTTTGAACCTTGCTGCAATCCATAGATGCACTAGTAGTGAAACCTTTCTCAAGCAGATGGATGGGTGCATGGAAAGTTAATTTAACTTACATGGACATGGCAGAGTTATGGGGGTGTATACCAATAGTTTAATATAAAGGATTAGTGATGGATTAATAATAGTGGACATTAATTGGATACACCACACAGACCATTAATTGGTAATCCGGACCATATAACAGTTACAAAATATTGATAGCCGAATAATTTTCCTCTCAAAAGGGTACACGACTCACAACATGAATCTTGAGTTAGTGAGAAGCCTTGGCCAAAAACACAGAGACTTGTAGATTATATCGATCCAATATATCATAAGTACCTTATTATTATGGACAATGATGTCTTTCCGTTAACATGAACTTCTCAAATCAAATGATACAATTGAACAAGCAACACAATAATGGAGATTGAAGCAAACATAGATCAAAAAGTTAAACATTATTATTTCCTCCATCACTTAAGCAAGATGAATTGTGCTAGACCATGTCATTCGTCTTCTTGTTGATGACATCCTGAATGATAGGACCGAGGGCCTCCATCCTTATTGGTTTGGGCATAAATAAATCAGCACCAGCACTCATGAACGCCTCCATGGCATGATTATCGGCAGAAACCCCAACAATCTTCATATCAGTTTCCCCCATAGCGCGGATCTTTACAATTGCCTGTCGAGCAATATAAAAATTATATTGTCTTTTTTGTAAATAAATGGATTATATTTATAGAAATACATGCCAAATACATGATGATATAGAATTAATTACCTCTGGACCAGTCATGACGGGCATATCCTTATCGAACAAAACAATGTCAAACTTTTTCGCCTCAAGGAACAAATCAATAGCTTCCTTCCCATTCATGGCTAGAGTAACCTCACAGTGAAGTCTGAGTAGAAACGTTGAGAGGACCAACCTACAAACTTCAATGTCCTCTACAAGTAGTGCCTTGATAGAGGTGGATCCATTGGCCTTGAGCTCCATGGTCACCTAAACAAATTACAAACACATGGATATATTTTATTCCTTATCCATGCATGCCAAATTAGTACTTCAAGCATATTGTTCTTCTTGAAAAGAATCAACTAACAAAATCTTAATATATTACTAAACTCATAGTTTAACTAATCTAGGACATCGCATAACACAATGAAACAAAATTGTGTATTTCAAATGAGAACAATGATAGAGAACGATCGATTGTGCTATGCATGTAAAGTTTCCCATGATCATTCCTTTTTATACGATATGTAGGACTAAAAGAATCGATGTGCCTAGATAACACCAACGTGGAAAATAAACAATGAACATGCCAACAATTATACATAAATGCATATAGATGGGTGGTAACAACAACAACGAAGATATTGATTAACAGATCAAACTAAAATGCATACTTCCACCCTATACCAGTATAGATCCACCTCTAACATTCTCCTGTATGTAAAGCGTGAACACTAAAAGCACCAGAAGCTTGATGATAAGACAAGACAGGAAAACAAATAATGGAACATGTACCTGAAGCTTAGAGCTAGATGATGCTAGAGGAGATTGGGGATCTTCCTACTCTTCCCGCTAGATAGTCTGTGCTTGGGTGCTGGTATGCCTGGTATGACAAGGTATTTATAGCTGGGAAAAGGTAAGTGTGGACAATGGACAACCTATCTCCACCGCCTTCACATACGCAGAAAATCTGCGCCAATCTTCGCCCAAGTATAAATGGGGAAATCAATATTAGTCGCGAATATTTGGTTATTAGTGAGTCATATCCCCACATAAATATTCTCGACTGATGTTATATGCAACTTAATGCTTCATATCTAAGGTCATGTATTAAACTATATCTCCTCTAGTTATTAGAAGTTGTATGAGTTACTGTTCCAAATTTTGAATGTTGGCCAATATACCACTACTAGGAAATACCTTATAGGTAGATACTTAGCATGAGAGCTGGGTAAGTGACCCACGTTGTTGTTAAGTAGTAGTAGTGCGGGTCAAAACACCATGCTACAGGTCTAGTAGTAGCTGGTGTATACATTCAACTTGCTGCTAAGTGGGCCCCACAGTACCCCCGGGTCGAGCCATAGTGGCAGTGTTGGGTATAAGACCCACGCTACAACTAACATGGTAGCTATAGCAAGGGGCTTATACCAAGCACTGGCACTACTAGTACACAGGGTAGCTGGTGGGGCCCATTTAGCAGCAGCGCTGGTGCATGATAGAGCGCTACACGTAATGGGCATAGCAATAGCGCGGGTCTTCTTCCCCAAGCTACTGTTGTGGCAACTGTATCCCTCCTCCAACGACGACCATCTCACTCACTCATGCTTCTTTATCCTCCCGTTGTCGTCACCGCCCTTCCCCTTCCTCGGTAAGCAGCCTCCCTCCTCCACCTGTTGCCCACGTCCCTCCTCCTTAGAGCTGCTCTCCTCCCTCCTCCTCCTCTCTCCTCCCTCCTCCGGCCGCCATCCTCCCTCCTCCTCCTCTATCCCCTCCCTCCTCCCTCCTCCCTCCTTCCTCCTCCTTCATCCCACCTCCCTCCTCCCTCCTCCATCATCCCCCTCCTTCGGCTGCCATCCTCCTCCTCCTCCTATCTCCTCCCTCCTCCCTCCTCCTCTCTCCTCTATGTTTTCAGTAAAAAAATAGAAAAATATAGAAACTGTAGTAATGTAATAGAAAATTTTAGGTATCAAACAGGGTTTTTTAATATAGAAATGTTTTAGGTAAAGAAACAGTAAGATATAAAAACTAGTAATGGAATAGAATATAAAAACTAGTAATAGAATAGAAAATCTTCAGTAAAAAAATTAGTAATAGAATAGAAAATTTTAGGTATCGAATAGGTTTTTTGAACGTAGAAATTTTTATTTGTCGAATAAAATATAAAAATGTTGTTGCCACTTATATTGTGAATTATTTTTATGTCGTTATCACTTCTTCATCAAAGAATGTTATATGAGATTTGATGATGTAAATTTTTCAGTCGATGGAATATGCAGGCTTTCTCGTGTCGCGTCCCCCTTTCCCATTCGGTCCCGCCCCGTCCACCATGAGCACCTCCTCTCGTCTCTATTTAGTTTTAGGTTTATTTTTTATAATATATATCTAAATGGACGTACGTTCGTTAGCTGGATGGAAGCATGGATGCATTTTGCAAGGAACAAATCCGAGTGCCTGTGTTTTATCGGAATGTTGATTCATTTCCATTCCCGCAAATTTCAGGCACTCGATATGTCCTGTTCTTAGAAAAGGTCATGCGAAATTTTCCTTGAATTTTGGCATGACTTGTTGAGAGGATCGAGATGGACCCCTAGAGGGGGGTTAATAGATACAATTACAAATTTTAATTGTCACTTAGCAATTTTAGGCAATAATGCGGAATATGAAGGTAAGCCTAACAATTGCAAAGATTATACAATGAGCTAAGCAAGGTGACTAAGTAATACAAGAATATGACTAGGCAAGCACAATATGGAACAAGTAAAGATAAAGAGACAAGTAACCACAAGTAGTGAGCTAGGGTTAGGAATAACCGCAACTCCGAGAGACAAGGATGTATGCCGATGTTCACTTCCTTGGAGGGAAGCTACATCACCGTTTAGAGAGGTGGATGTTACCAGGAAGGCTCGCCTTATTCTCTCTTTGAGATATCACCACGAAGGCGATTCTCAATCACTAGTGGTAGACCTTGGGGTGGTCTCCAAACCCTCACAAACTTTCCGGGGGTAATCACAATGTTTTGATTCCTCTTCGAAAGACTCCTACCGCCTAGGAGTCTCCAACCTCCAAGAGTAACAAGATTAAGGGAACTGCTCAAGACTTGCACAAATCACGAATTCCTTCGGTTGAAAGGAGGAGAGAGGGACGACACTCAAGAATCCTCACAAATTCGCTTGGGATCTAGGATTTGGTGAAAGCAAGAGAGAGTAACAGGGAAAGGTGTTCTTGGAATCTTTGCACTGTGTTGGACAAACCTCACACGAGGTGGAAGAAGGATATTTATAGTCATAGTGTAAAAGTGGCCGTCGGAGGCCACTTAAGTTGCGCAGACGTCGGACGTCCGACAGGCACTAGACATCTGGTCAGAAAAGACAGAACGGACGTCCGACAAGCGTCGGTCGTCCCACCATTAGAGAATGGAGTGTACCAGCGCAGTATTAGAGAGGATAAAAGCATAGGGAGCAAATGTCCGAGAGCGTCGATCGTCTGGTGCACGGTCGTCTGGAGAGGATGTACTTTCGTTAATTCTGGCTCTGTGAAGTGACACCGGATGACCGGTCACCCACGGACGTTCGGAAGCCGGTCGTTTGGAAGGACCAGAAATCTGAGATTTTCTATTCTGTCGCGTGCCACCGGTCATCCGGAGAACACCAGACAGCCGGAGAACTAGGAAGCACCGGTCGTCCAGAGACCTACGGTCGTCCGGACACAGCAGAGGCCAAATAACATAGCTAAGATAAGAACTCCTCCTAGAGAGGCCAAATAACATAGTTAACAGAACTCTTTGGTGGCTTTGGAAACACCAGAATGGTTGCGTCTTTCATGGTGATCGGCCCTCTATCTCTCTTGTCTCCAAGACCATCCAAGATGAGGTGCGGCTTTGGGCCAGGGCTGGCTCCGCAAGGCTAGCGAATATCATCCCTGAGACTTAGTCTTGTTTTAGGGGCTGAACAACCCCCTCTATGTATGCTCCTCTGCTCGCTTCCATGCCTTTTGTGTACATGGGATAGTAGGCGGTTGTAACGTATTGTTGTCACTCTTCTTCTATTAATGAAAAGATATGCAATATTTGTGTATTCGCAAAGAAATAGAGATAACATGCACCATTGACACGGTCGCTTAAAAGGGAGATCATAGCAGAGGGTAGAGATGGCAGCAGCTTGGAGAACGTAGGCTTACCCTAGCGTGCACTTGCAGCCACGTGAAATAAATGGAGCCACAGAGGGCAGCGGGGCGCGAACGATAAGCCTAGCATAAACACGAGAAGCTATCAATACTACTAGAGGTTAACACATGCTTCGCAACATTGTTCTTCACCTGTGGGATTAACTCTTCTTTATCTGGTAGATTCTTTCGGATGGTTGTTTTGTTTTGATTTTATTTGTGTTTTGTTAGATTCTAATTATGTTATAACGGTGTTTTTTTGTGCATATAGCGTGCTAGGTTGTGGTTGAAGACAACATTTGTTCTAAGAGATGAGTGGAGTGTTCGATGCATGGCTGTGGTGTCTTTACACGTTTCGGCCTCGGTGTCAATTGGTGGTGGTTGCCTGAGCCCCTTGGGAGCTCCTATTCTTTTTTCTGCGGGAAAACTGTCAATCTATTCATCTTTAATCATGGTAGTATAACGAACACCAGAAATAATAAAAAGTTATATCCAGATCCTTAGAACATCTAGCGACGATTACAAGCACTGAAGCGAAGCGAAGGTGCGCCGTCGTCATCACCCTTCCCTCGCCGGAGCTAGGCAAAACTTGTTGTAGTACACAATCGGGAAGTCATCGTACTAAGGCCCCATGAGACCAGCGCACCAGAACAACAACTGGCACTGATGAAAAGACGCGTAGATCGTAAGAATCTAACCTGAAGACACACAAACGTAGACGAACGAAGACCGGATCCATCAAACACAACCACCGACCGAATTCTGCAAGACCAGCTAGAGACACACCTCCATACGCCCTCCAATGATGCTAGACGCACCACCAAAACGGGAGCTAGGCGGGGAGAATCATATATATTCCATCTTCAAGGAGCCGCCTCTGTCTCATCTTTCTCAGCAAGGCCCAGGATCCACCGCGTCTCCATGGTCCTGGGGCCACCAAAGACGAGGCAGACTAGCGGCGGCGCTTGCGGAAGACCGACGAGCCTTAGCGTTTTTGGAGGAGGCGGCGATAGCTATGTGTGCATTTGGAGCTCCTATTCCACGTTCAAACCGTGGAATTGCTGCTATACCGCTCACATAGGCCGTTCGGTGAAGCTCTGCCTTGCTCAACTTGGCTCCCTTTTCCACTTGCTTATTTAGCTTTTTTTCAACACTCCGTTGCTAGCTCAGAAATAAAACCAGCTAATATATTTTTATTTGAAAAAAATCATTAAATCAAATATGCTCACGGATTAAGAAAATGGATCTTAAAAATTGTTCTGAATTAAAAATAATGGATTTTTTAAAAATCTTTGTAACTTAAAAATATGTCCGTGGATTTCAAAAATATTTGTGAAAATTTAAAGGAGGTTCCTAAACTGAAAAATATTCACTAACTTTAATTTTATTGGGAACTTTTGGGATATCCGCAGATAAATGTTCATGAGTTTGAAAAAATGTACATGGATTTTAATACAGTTTACAGTATTTAAATGTTCATGAATTTTAATAAATGTTCATGATTCTAACTTTGTAGAAAAAACAGGAGGAAAAAAGTGAACGGAAATGTTAACGCCCACACGTGTGGGCGTTTGCATCTCGCCCACACGCGTGGATCCGTGTCCGTTCGTGAGCGCACAAATCTTGGCATGTTTCTAGTGCCACGTAGGACTGGCCTAGTGTGTGGGTGTTCACCCGGTCGCCCACACGGCCGTTTCACCACACAGGAGGGGCTAGTGTGTGGGCGTTCAGCAGTTCGCCCACAAGCCACTTTGCACGCACACACAATGGCTAGTGTGTGGGCATTTGCCATCTCGCCCACACGCCCGTCTCCTCTCCCACAACCAATCTGCTAGTTGCCATGTGTTTTGCAGTGCACATGGCAACTGCCCCTAGTGTGCTTTTATAAGCAGGTGGCAACTCTCTTTTTACCCGAGTTGCCATGTGTTTTGCAGGGTACGCGGCAACTGCCTAGTGTGCACGTAAGCAGATGGCAACTCTCTTTTACCGAGTTGCCATGTGTTTTTGCATGGTACATGGCAACTGCTCTAACGTGCACGTACATGGCAACTGCCTTAACATGCACGTAAGCAGATGGCAACTCTTTCTTTTACATGGCAACTGCCCTAGCATGCTTGTGAGCACATGAAAACTCTCGCAACTGCCTAGTGTTAGTATGTGGCAACTCCTAAAGTTATGAAATCATGACAACTACATTAGATCAGACCATACATGGCAACTGCAGTTGAGCAACCATGGCAACCGCAGTTGTCCGACATGGCAATCGTAGTTCAGCGACATGGCAACTGCAGTTAAACGAACATGGACGAGGGTCTGGACCATGGCAACTGCGGGCGCGCGGTGACCATCACGCGTGGCGTGCGGGACCAGGAGGTATGAGGCCTGACATACGAGCGTGTGGGCGTTATCAACTTCGCCCACACGCAAGCGTGTGAGAGGGATCGGGAGGGGAAAAAGAGGTGTGTGGGCGTTACTTGTTTTGCCCACATGTAGGTGTATGGGATGTTCCTCTTATACACCACACAAAATGTGTAGGCGGACTCCCTAACGCCCACACGTATGGCACTTATCGGCGTCCAAAGTGACACACAAAACAATTAACCAACAACACACTTACAGACGGAACCTTAGCGACCTTACAACCCCAACGCAACAGGAGGCTCCGATTCAAGTGTGCTTAGTATCTCTGGATCTCAAATACGTAACTTTAACTATTACTTCCGTAAGGATATGTGTTAGCAAAGCTGAAAATCACTTATACACGAATTAACAAAAAGTTACTAGGTTGAAACTGAAACAGCTACATATTATGTTGATCACATCTAATCATAGGTAGTCTCTCATGTTCTTCTTGCTAACAACGACCAACCTTTAACATGAAACTCTTGAAATTAAGCGACGCAAAACAGACAACACAACAATGCAGATCGAATAGAACATGATCCATGATCTGAACTTTATTCCTCCACCCCTTGAGCAAGCTGGATTGCGCTAGACCACAGCGCTCTTCTTCTTGTTGATGACCTCCTGAATCATGAACCCAAGATCCCCAATCTTCATTGGTTTGGACAAGAAGGCATTAGCCCCGCACTCATGAAATCCTCCACGGCACGATCATCAGCTGACATCCCAACAATCTTCAAATCAGTTTCTCCCATAGCACGGATCTTCACAACTGCCTGTCAAGCAACAAAAAATAACTACTATTTTACTCCATTTCTCGTACATAAAACAAAGCATTTTATCCAGAGAAATACATGACACTGATACATCTAAAGGGAAAGCATAAGTACCTCAGGACCAGTCATGATAGGCATGTTTTTATCTAACAAAACAATATCAAACTTCTTCCCCTCATGGAACAAACCAATAGCTTCTTTCCTGTTGATTGCCGGAGTAATTTCACATTGAAACCACTGCAGCATCCCCGAGAGGACCATCCTATCAACTGCATTGCCCTCAACAAGGAGTGCCTTCATTTATTTATTTTTGGAAATGGAGACGTGCCCCCGGCCTCTGCATCATGACGATGCATGCAGCCATATTATTAAAAAGTCTCGGGGTATCACAGAAACAAATAAGCATTACAGCTCGCAAGCAGAGCGAAAAATAAAAGGAAAATTACATGCTCAAAATTCCAATCGGTATGACAATGCCAAGGGCAAGCTCCCTAGGCTCCGATCCTATTATGCAACCGCCATTCGAACCGGTTGAATATAGCCTGCACTACCATCTCCCACTGGTTGAACCCAGTAACCAAAGGCTCCTCAAGTCTCAGAGGGATGAGTAAGGACCACGTACGGATCCATGCGGCCACTCTGAAGATGACCTGGAAGAAAGTTAAAGTATGTTGTCTGTTAAAAATCATGTCATTCCTGCAATTCCATATAGCCCGCATGAGCGCACATATTCCAATCCGAATACGAGCCGCAGTAATCTGCTCAACCCCAGCTAACCACGTTCCAAACAACGATTCAATGTCAACTGGAGCAGTAATGTTAAAGGCTATATGGATGGTTCTCTAAAGCAGCTTGGCGAGTGGGCACTCTATGAATAAGTGTTGTCTTTGGTGAGGATCACTTGCGAACTACCTACCCACCGCCTCTTAAGTAAGTTGTCTTTGGTGAGGATCACTTGCTTGTGGATGAACCACATAAAGATCTTATACGCAAGGGAACCTTATCTCGAGATTGGGTCAGAATTAATCAGATCCATATAGAAAGATTTCACCGTAAACACTCCATTTCTAGCTAACTTCCAGTGCGTCGAATCAGGTTTGTCGGATAATTGAACATCTATCAATCTCCGGACCAAGTGCATCCAGGCGGTCCATTGCTCACCAACTAACGCACGTCTGAACTGAATATTCAAGAGGGTCGTTTGTAATATTGTGCCTACATAATCCTCCTTACATTGCACGATGTTATATAGGGTGGGATATTGTATGGCTAAGGGCGTCTCTCCTAACCATGTATCCTCCCAAAATCTTGTTGATATCCCATTGCCATTCAAGAATTTGACCCTACAAAAGAACAAGTCTTTCGTTCGCATGAGTCCCTTCCAGAATGGCGAGTAAGTTGGTCTCACGGTGACCTAGGAGAGCGTTTTCGACTGTAAATACTTATTGCGTAAATATGTGCTCACATACCTCCCGGCTTTGTCTCTAACCTGTATAGCCACTTACTCATAAGACATTTGTTCTTGTTTTCCAAGTTCTCAATACCGAGACCCCCTTGGTCCTTGGGTCGGCAAAGGATATCCCATCTTGCGAGACGGTATTTCTTATTGGCCTCATCTGACTGCCAGAAGAACCGAGATCTAAAGAAATCAAGTCTTTTCCGTACCCCTTTCGGTACCTCGAAGAAGGAAAGCAGGAACATCGGCATACTAGTAAGTACTGAGTCAATCAGCACTAGCCGACCTCTATATGACATTAGCTTGCTCTTCCAACAACTAAGCTTTTTTTAATACAATCTTCTATGCACTTACATTCTTTATTAGATAACTTACGGTGATGAATGGGTATGCCCAAATAACTGAAAGGCAACAAACCTAATTCACACCCAAACAATTGTCTATATGTGTCTTGTTCTTCTTTAGCCTTTCCAAAGCAGAATAACTCGCTCTTGTGGAAGTTTCTTTTTAATCTAGACAATTGTTCGAAAAGGCATAAAATGAGTTTCATATTTCGCGCTTTTGCAATGTCATGATCCATGAATAGGATAGTGTCGTTAGCGTACTGTAAAATGGAGACTCGCCCATCAACCAGATGAGGGACTAACCCCTCTGCTTGAACATTTTGCTTGGCCCTGCCTATAAGAATGGTCAACATATCAGCCACTATATTAAATAGGAGAGGAGACATTGAATCCCCTTGATTCAATCCCTTGTGGGTCTAAAAATAGTGACTGATGTCATCGTTAACCTTGATTCTCACACTACCCTCCTGGACTTGAGAACCCACTTGGTTCCGCCAAGCCTCACTAAATCCTTTCTGCGCATTGCCTGTTGAAGGAAAGGCCATTTGACTTTATCATATGCCTTCTCAAAATCCACTTTGAAGATAACCCCATCCAGCTTCTTCGAATGAATTTCATGCGGTCTTTCATGCAAGACGACAACCCCTTCAAGAATGTGTCTCCCAGGCATGAAAGCTGGCTGGCTCGGTTGCACCACCGAATGAGCAATCTGTGTCAATCTATTGGCGTCCACTTTCGTGAATATTTTGAAACTCGTGTTGAGAAGACATATAGGCATGAATTGCTCGGTCCGAACTGCCTCTTCTTTCTTTGGCAATAGCGTAATCATGCCAAAGTTAAGATGAAACATTTCTAAATGACCGTTAAAAAATCATGAAACATAGGCATAAGGTCATCCTTAATGATATGCCAACATTTCCTATAGAATTTCGCGGGAAACCCATCTGGTCCCGGTGCGTTATTCGGTTTCATTTGTGAAATTGCATCAAGAACCTCTTTCTCAATAAATGGTGCAGATAGAATATCATTCTCCTCTGCCCGAAGCTGAGGGATATCTCCAATAACAGATTCATTAAGGGACACCGTGCTTGCTTCCGGAGGCCCAAAAAGTTGTTTATAATAATTAGAGATATAAGCTTTCAGATTCTCATGATCCACAATTGTCCCTTCGTCATGCTCTAGCTGTATTATTTTCTTCTTCATATGTTTACCACTCGCAATCATATGAAAGAATTGCGTATTGTCATCCCCCTGGACAACCTCAAGTACCATAGCACGCAATGCCCACTTGAGCTCCTCTTCTTTTAGAAGAGCTCGTAAGTGTTGTTCGGCTTCGGATTTCAGCTCTGTTCAGCTACCGTAAGAAAGCTGACCTCGGCTTTTATATCTAGAGCATATATTCCTTGGGTGAGTCGCTCTTTTTTTGTATGTAAATCCCACTCTCGTTTCTGGCCCAACCTCGTAAAAATTGTCTCAGATGTCTAATTTTATTTTGCCATCTCTCAATACTTGATCGTCCACTAATAGGCTTTGCCCATTCGCGTGCGATGATCTCCATGAAGTTTTCTTTCTCGAACCAGCTTAGTTCGAAAGAGAAAGCGTTCTTGTTCGCAATATGTGTAGCCTCTTCCGAGTATACTAGCAATGGTGTGTGGTCTAAGATCGCCCTCTGCATCGCATGTACCGACACTAATGGGTACTTTTGTTCCCATTCCACACTAGCAAGCACCCTATCCAACTTCTCATATGTTGGAGTGGGCAATGTATTGGCCCAAGTATATTGTCTACCAGTGAGCTCAATTTCTCTCAAACTAAGACTCTCAATAATCATGTTAAACATCATAGATCAACGTCCATCGAAGTTGTCATTGTTCTTTTCATCTCTCCTCCGAATTATATTAAAATCTCCTCCGACTAGGATTGGAAGAGTCTCGTCCCCACAGATCCGCACCAAGTCGACTAAAAAGTATGGTTTGAGTTCGGGTTGTGCTGCCCCATATACAGCTATGAGAGACCATCGGAAACCATCCAATTTTGATCTCACCCGAAACTTGACCGCAAATGAAGGAAATATGCCCTAGAGGCAATAATAAAGTTATTATTTATTTCCTTATATCATGATAAATATTTCTTATTCATGCTAGAATTGTATTAACCGGAAACATAATACATGTGTGAATACATAGACAAACATAGTGTCACTAGTATGCCTCTACTTGACTAGCTCGTTTATCAAAGATGGTTATGTTTCCTAGCCATGGACAAAAGAGTTGTCATTTGATTAACGGGATCACATCATTAGGAGAATTATGTGATTAACATGACCCATTCCGTTAGCCTAGCACTTGATCGTTTAGTATATTGCTATTGCCTTCTTCATGACTTATACAAGTTCTTGTAACTATGAGATTATGCAACTCCCGTTTACCGGAGGAACACTTTGGGTACTACCAAACGTCACAACGTAACTGGGTGATTATAAAGGAGTACTACAGGTGTCTCCAAAGGTACATGTTGGGTTGGCGTATTTCGAGATTAGGTTTTGTCACTCCGATTGTCGGAGAGGTATCTCTGGGCCCTCTCAGTAATGCACATTACTATAAGCCTTGCAAGCAATGTAGCTAATGAGTTAGTTACGGAATGATGCATTACGTAACGAGTAAAGAGACTTGCCGGTAACGAGATTGAACTAGGTATTGGATACCGACGATTGAATCTCGGGCAAGTAACATACCGATGACAAAGGGAACAACGTATGTTGTTATGCGGTTTGACCGATAAAGATCTTCGTAGAATATGTAGGAGCCAATATAAGCATCCAGGTTCCGCTATTGGTTATTGACCGAGAATAGTTCTAGGTCATGTCTACATAGTTCTCGAACCCGTAGGGTCCGCACGCCTAACGTTACGATGACAGTTTTATTATGAGTTTATAAGTTTTGATGTACCAAAGGTTGTTCGGAGTCCCGGATATGATCACGGACATGACGAGGAGTCTCTAAATGGTCGAGACATAAAGATTGATATATTGGATGGATATATTTGGACACCGGAAAGGTTCCGGATGAGATTGGGACTATCTGGAACTCCGGAGGTTACGGACCCCGGGAAGTATATGGGCCTTATTGGGCCTTAGAGGAAAGGAGGAGAAGGATCAAGGAGGGCCCCCAAGCCCAATCCGAATTGGGAGGGGGCCCCCTCCCTTCCTTCTTCCCTCCCTCTCTTCCTCCCTCTCCTACTCCTAATAGGAAAGGGGGCCAAACCTACTTGGAGTAGGATTGCCCCCCCTAGGGCGCGCCTCCCCCCTTGGCCGGCCCCCTCCTCCTCTCCCCCTTTATATACGGAGGAGGGGGCACCTCTATACACACAAGTTGATCAACGTGATCGTTCCTTAGCCGTGTGCGGTGCCCCCCTCCACCATATTCCACCTCGGTCATATCGTCGCAGAGTTTAGGCGAAGCCCTGCGCCGGTAGAACATCATCTTCGTCACCACGCCGTTGTGCTGACGGAACTCATCCCCGACACTTTGCTGGATCGGAGTCCAGGGATCGTCATCGAGCTGAACGTGTGCTGAACTCGGAGGTGACTACATCAACCGCGTTGTCATAACGCTTCCGCTTACGGTCTACGAGGGTACGTGGACAATACTCTCCCCTCTCGTTGCAATGCCATCACCACGATCTTGCATGTGCGTAGGAAAATTTTTGAAATTACTACTTCCCTCATACTTTGGTTCAGCGGTATTGTTGGATGAAGCGGCCTGGACCGACATTACGCGTACGCTTACGCGAGACTGGTTTTACCGCCGTGCTTTGCACACAGGTGACTAGCGGGTGTCTGTTTCTCCAACTTTAGTTGAACCGAGTGTGGCTACGACCGATCCTTGCGAAGGTTAAAACAGCACTAACTTGACGAACTATCGTTGTGGTTTTGATGCGTAGGTAAGAACGGTTCTTGCTAAGCCCGTAGCAGACACGTAAAATTTGCAACAACAAAGTGGAGGACGTCTAATTTGTTTTTGCAGGGCATGATGTGATGTGATATGGTCAAGACGGGATGCTATATTTTATTGTATGAGATGATCATGTTTTGTAACCGAAGTTATCGGCAACTGGCAGGAGCCATATGGTTGTTGCTTTATTGTATAAAATGCAAACGCCCTGTAATTGCTTTACTTTATCACTAAGCGATCGCGATAGTCGTAGAAGCAATAGATGGCGTAATGACAATGATGCTACGATGGAGATCAAGGTGTCGCGCCGGTGACGATGGTGATCATGATGGTGCTTCGGAGATGGAGATCACAAGCACAAGATGATGATGGCCATATCATATCACTTATATTGATTGCATGTGATGTTTATCCTTTATGCATCTTATCTTGCTTTGATTGACGGTAGCATTTTAAGATGATCTCTCACTAATTATCAAGAAGTGTTCTCCCTGAGTATGCACCGTTGTGAAAGTTCTTCGTGCTGAGACACCACGTGATGATCGGGTGTGATAGGCTCTACGTTCAAATACAACGGGTGCAAAACAGATGCACACGCAGAATACTCAGGTTAAACTTGACGAGCCTAGCATATACAGATATGGCCTCGGAACACGGAGACCGAAAGGTCGAACGTGAATCATATAGTAGATATGTTCAACATAGTGATGTTCACCGTTGAAACTACTCCATCTCACGTGATGATCGGACATGGTTTAGTTGATTTGGATCACGTAATCACTTAGATGACTAGAGAGATGTCTGTCTAAGTGGGAGGTCTTAAGTAATATGATTAATTGAACTTAAATTTATCATGAACTTAATCCTGGTAGTATTTTGCAAATTGTGTTGTAGATCAATAGCTTGCGTTGTTGCTTTCATATGTTTATTTTGATATGTTCCTAGAGAAAACTGTGTTGAAAAGTGTTAAGTAGCAATGATGCGGATTGGATCCGTGATCTGAGGTTTATCCTCATTGCTGCACAGAAGAATTATGTCCTTAATGCACCGCTAGGTGACAGACCTATTGCAGGAGCAGATGCAGACGTTATGAACGTTTGGCTAGCTCAATATGATGACTACTTGATAGTTTAGTGCACCATGCTTAACGGCTTAGAATCGGGACTTTAAAGACGTTTTGAACGTCATGGACCATATGAGATGTTCCAGGAATTGAAGTTAATATTTCAAGCAAATACCCAAGTTGAGAGATATGAAGTCTCCAACAAGTTCTATAGCTAAAAGTTGGAGGAGAATCTCTCAACTAGTGAGCATGTGCTCAGATTGTCTGTGTACTTCAATCGCTTGAATCAAGTGGGAGTTAATCTTCCAGATAAAGATAGTGATTGATAGAATTCTCTAGTCACCATCACTAAGTTACTAGAACTTCGTGATGAACTATATTATGCAAGGGATGACGTAAACGATTCCCGAGCTCTTCGTGATGTTGAAATCGACGAAGGTAGAAATCAAGAAAGAGCATCAAGTGTTGATGATTCATAAAGATCATTAGTTTCAAGAAAAGGGCAAAGGGAAAGAAAGGGAAACTTCAAGTAGAATGGCAAACAAGTTGTCACTCCCGTGAAGAAGACCAAAGCTGGACCAAAGCCTGAAACTGAGTGCTTACACTACAAAGGGAATGGTCGCTAGAAGCGGAAATGCCCTGAATATTTGGTGGATAAGAAGGATGGCAAAGTGAACAAGGGTATATTTGATATACAGGTTATTGATGTATGCCTTACTAGTGTTTATAGTAGCCCCTGAGTATTTGATACTTGTTCGGTTGCTAATATTAGTAACTTGAAACAGGAGTTACAGAATAAACAGAGACTAGTTGAAGGGTGAAGTGACGATGAGTGTTGGAAGTAGTTCCAAGATTGATATGATCATCATTGCACACTCCCTATACTTTCGGGATTAGTGTTAAACCTAAATAAATGTTATTTGGCGTTTGCGTTGAACATGAATATGATTTGATCATGTTTATTGCGATACGGTTATTCATTTAAAGTTAGAGAATAAATTGTTATTCTATTTACATGAATAAGACCTTCGATGGTCATACACCCAATGAAAATAGTTTGTTGGATCTTGATCGTAGTATTCATAATATTGATGCCAAAAGATGCAAAGTTAATAATGATAGTGCAACTTATTTGTGGCACTGCCGTTTGGGTCATATCGGTATAAAGCGCATGAAGAAACTCCATAAAGATGGATTTTCGGAATCACTTGGTTATGAATCATTTGATGCTTGCGAACCGTGCCTTTTGGGCAAGATGACTAAAACTCCATTCTCCGGAACGATGGAACAAGCTACTGACTTATTGGAAATAATACATACCGATGTATGCGATCCAGTGAGTGTTGATGCTCGTGGCAAGTATCGTTATTTTCTGACCTTCACAAGATAATTTGAGCAGATATGGGTATATCTACTTGATGAAACATAAGTCTGAAATAGTTGAAAGGTTCAAAGAATTTCGGAGTGAAGTGGAAAAATCATCGTAACAAGAAAATAAAATTTCTGCGATCTGATCGCGGAGACGAATATTTAAGTTACGAGTTTGGTCTTCAATTAAAATAATGTGGAATAGTTTCACAGCTCACGCCACCTGGAACACCACAACGTTATGGTGTGTCCGAACGTCAGAATCGCACTTTATTGGATATGGTGCGATCAATGATGTCTCTTACCGATTTACCAATATCATTTTAGGGTTATGCATTAGAGATAGCTACATTCATGTTAAATAGGGCACCATCTAAATCCGTTGAGATGACACCATATGAACTATGGTTTAGCAATAAACCTAAGCTGTCGTTTCTTAAAGTTTGGGGCTACGATGCTTATGTGAAAAAGTTTCATCCTGATAAGCTCAAATCCAAATCGGAGAATTGCGTCTTCATAGAATACCCAAAGGAAAATGTTGGGTACACCTTCTATCACAGATCCGAAGGCAAAATATTCGTTGCTAAAATGGATCCTTTCTAGAGAAGGAGTTTCTCTCGAAAGAAGTGAGTGGGAGGAAAGTAGAGCTTGATAAGGTAATTTGTACCTTCTCCCGAATTGGAAAGTAGTTCATCACTGAAATCAGTTCGATGATTCCTACACCAATTAGTGAGAAAGCTAATGATGATGATCATGAAACTTCGATCAAGTTACTACAGAACCTCGTAGGTCTTCCAGAGTACGATCCGCACCAGAATGGTACGGTAATCCTGTTCTGAAAGTCATGTTACTAGACAATGATAAACCTACGAACTATGAGGAAGCGATGATGAGCCCAGATTCCGCAAAATGGCTGGAGGCCATGAAATCTGAGATAGGATCCATGTATGAGAACAAAGTGTGGACTTTGGTGGACTTGCCCGATGATCGGCAAACCATAGAAAAATAAATGGATATTCAAGAGGAAAACGGACGTTGATAGTAGTGTTACTATCTACAAAGCTCGACTTGTCGCAAAAAGGTTTTTCGACAAGTTCAAGGTGTTGAATACAATGAGATTTTCTCACTTGTATCGATGCTTAAGTCTGTCCGAATCATGTTAGCAATTGCCACATTTTATGAAATCTGGCAAATAGATGTCAAAACTGCATTCCTTAATGGATTTATTAAAGAAGAGTTGTATATGATGCAACCAGAAGGTTTTGTCAATCCTAAAGGTGCTAACAAAATATGCAAGCTCCAGCAATCCATCTATGGACTGGTGCAAGCATCTCGGAGTTGGAATATACACTTTGATAAGTTGATCAAAGCATATAGTTTTATACAGACTTGCGGTGAAGCCTGTATTTACAAGAAAGTGAGTGTGAGCACTACAGTATTTCTGATAAGTATATGTGAATGACATATTGTTGATCAGAAATAATGTAGAATTATTCTGCAAAGCATAAAGGAGTGTTTGAAAGGAGTTCTTTAAAAGAAAGACCTCAGTAAAGCTACTTACATATTGAGCATCAAGATCTATTGAAATAGCTCAAGACGCTTGATAAGATTTTCAATGAGTACATACCTTGACAAGATTTTGAAGTAGTTCAAAATGGAACAGTCAAAGAAAGAGTTCTTGTCTGTGTTGCAAAGGTATGAAATTGAGTAAGACTTAAATCCCGACCACGGCAGAAAATAGAAAGAGAATGAAAGTCATTCCCTATGCCTCAGTCATAAGTTCTATAAAGTATGCTATGCTGTGAACCAGACCTATTGTATACCTTGCTCAGAGTTTGACAAAGGAATACAATTTTGATCTAAGAGTAGATCACTGAACAGCGGTCAAGAATATCCTTAGTGAAGACTAAGGAGATGTTTCTCGATTATGGAGGTGATAAAAGAGCCCGTCGTAAAAAGTTAAAACGAAGCAAGCTTTTACACCAATCCAGATGACTCTAAGTCTCAGTCTGGATACATATTGAAAGTGGGAGCAATTAGCTAGAGTAGCTCCGTGCAGAGCATTGTGGACATAGAATATTTGCAAAATACATATGGCTCTGAATATGACAGACCTGTTGACTAAACTTCTCTCACAAGCAAAACATGATCATACAAGATAATAGATCCTTAAACTAACTTTACTTCTCCATTTCTGAAGCAAGCTTCGCTCCCTTTCTGATCAATTCGTTTATGCAGCTCGCTTGTGCCCTCTTTCTTCTGCGTGGACCCGATTGGATGTATGGTGTGTCGAGGCCAATCACTTGAAGTAGGATATGACACAACGCTCCTCTATACTTCCTTAAAAGTTCATAGTAGATTGTAAGATTTGAAGTGTATAACTCATCGACACCAGGGAGGCTGAATGGCGGGGCTAGAGCCAAATGCCAACGTTTGTGCTTGTTCATGTTACAAGAGGAGAAAGGTCGGAAAATAAATGTGCTAATGCCATAAATGCTAAGATTTTGAATAAGGGGTCTTTGAAACTTGCTGCAATCCATAGATGCACTAGTAGTGAAACCTTTCTCAAGCAGATGGATGGGTGCATGGAAAGTTAATTTAACTTACATGGACATGTCAGAGTTATGGGGGTGTATACTAATAGTTTAATATAAAGGATTAGTGATGGATTAATAATAGTGGACATTAATTGGATACACCACACAGACCATTAACTGGTAATCCGGACCATATAACAGTTACAAAATATTGATAGCCGAATAATTTTCCTCTCAAAAGGGTACACGACTCACAACATGAATCTTGAGTTAGTGAGAAGCCTTGGCCAAAAACAGAGAGACTTGTAGATTATATCGATCCAATATATCATAAGTACCTTATTATTATGGACAATGATGTCTTTCCGTTAACATGAACTTCTCAAATCAAATGATACAATTGAACAAGCAACACAATAATGGAGATTGAAGCAAACATAGATCAAAAAGTTATACATTATTATTTCCTCCATCACTTAAGCAAGATGAATTGTGCTAGACCATGTCATTCGTCTTCTTGTTGATGACATCCTGAATGATAGGACCGAGGGCCTCCATCCTTATTGGTTTGGGCACAAATAAATCAGCACCAGCACTCATGAACGCCTCCATGGCATGATTATCGTGAAACCCCAACAATCTTCACATCAGTTTCCCCATAGCACGGATCTTCACAATTGCACGTCGGGCAATATAAAAATTATATTGTTTTTTGTAAATAAATGGATTATATTTATAGAAATACATGCCAAATACATGATGATATAGAATTAATTACCTCTGGACCAGTCATGACGGGCATATCCTTATCGAACAAAACAATGTCAAACTTTTTCCCCTCAAGGAACAAATCAATAGCTTCCTTCCCATTCATGGCTAGAGTAACCTCACAGTGAAGTCTCGAGCGAAGCGTTGAGAGGACCAACCTACAAACTTCAATGTCCTCTACAAGTAGTGCCTTGATAGAGGTGGATCCTTTGGCCTTGAGCTCCATGGTCACCTAAACAAATTACAAACACATGAATATATTTTATTCCTTATCCACGCATGCCAAATTAGTACTTCAAGCATATTGTTCTTCTTGAAAAGAATCAACTAACAAAATCTTAATATATTACTAAACTCATAGTTTAACTAATCGAGGACATCGCATAACACAATGAAACAAAATTGTGTATTTCAAATGAAAACAATGATAGAGAACGATCGATTGTGCTATGCATGTAAAGTTTCCCATGATCATTCCTTTTTATCCGATATGTAGGACTAAAAGAATCAATGTGCCTAGATAACACCAACGTGGAAAATAAACAATGAACATGCCAACAATTATACATAAATGCATATAGATGGGTGGTAACAACAACAACGAAGATATTGATTAACAGATCAAACTAAAATGCATACTTCCACCCTATACGGTATAGATCCACCTCTAACATTCTCACGTATGTAAAGCGTGAACACTAAAAGCACCGGAAGAATGATGATAAGACAAGACAGGAAAACAAATAATGGAACATGTACCGAAGGTTAGAGCGGATGTCTTTGGAGGAGATTGGGGATCTTCTGCTCTTCCCACTAGATAGTCTGTGGTTGGGTGATGGTATGCACGGTATGATGAGGTATTTATAGCTGGGAAAAGGTAAGTGTGGACAATGGACAACCTATCTCCACCGCCTTCACACACGCAGAAAATCTGCGCCGATCTTCGCCCAAGTATAAATGGGGAAATCAATATTAGTCGCGAATATTTGGTTATTAGTGATTCATATCCCCACATAATATTCTCGACTGATGTTTATATGCAACTTAATGCTTCATATCTAAGGTCATGTATTAAACTATATCTCCTCTAGTTATTAGAAGTTGTATGAGTTAAAGTTCCAAATTTTGAATGTTGGCCAATATACCACTACTAGGAAATACCTTATAGGTAGATACTTAGCATGAGAGCTGGGTAAGTGACCCACGTTGTTGTTAAGTAGTAGTAGTGCGGGTCAAAACACCATGCTACAGGTCTAGTAGTAGCGCGGGTGTATACACCCAACGCCGCTGCTAAGTGGGCCCCACAGTACCCCCGGGTCGAGCCATAGTGGCAGTGTTGGGTATAAGACCCACGCTACAACTAACATGGTAGCTATAGCGAGGGGCTTATACCAAGCGCTGCCACTACTAGTACATAGGGGTAGCTAGTGGGCCCCATTTAGCAGCAGCGCTGGTGCATGATAGAGCGCTACACGTAATGGGCATAGCAATAGCGCGGGTCTTTTTCCCCAAGCTACTGTTGTGGCAACCTTATCCCTCCTCCAACGACGACCCTCTCACTCACTCATGCTTCTTTATCCTCCCGTTGTCGTCACCGCCCTTCCCCTTCCTCGGTAAGCAGCCTCCCTCCTCCACATGTTTCCCGCGTCCCTCCTCCTTAAAGCTGCTCTTCTCCCTCCTCCTCCTCTCTCCTCCCTCCTCCTCTCTCCTCCCTCCTCCGGTCACCATCCTCCCTCCTCCTCCTCTATCCCCTCCCTCCTCCCTCCTCCCTCCTTCCTCCTCCTTCATCCCACATCCCTCCTCCCTCCTCCATCCACCCCCTCCTTCGGCTGCCATCCTCATCCTCCTCCTATCTCCTCCCTCCTCCCTCCTCCCTCCTCCTCTCAACTCTACGTTTTCGTTAAAAAATAGAAAAATATAGAAATTGTAGTAATGTCATAGAAAATTTTAGGTATCAAACAGGGTTTTTTAATATAGAAATGTTTTAGGTAAAGAAACAGTAAAATATAAAAACTAGTAATGGAATAGAATATAAAAACTAGTAATAGGATAGAAAATTTTCAGTAAAAGAATTAGTAATAGAATAGAAAATTTTTGGGTATCGAATAGGTTTTTTGAACATAGAAACTTTTAGGTGTCAAATAAAATATAAAAATGTTGTTGCCACTTATATTGTGAATTATTTTTATGCCTTTATCCTTCTTCATCAAAGAATGTTATATGAGATTTGATGATGTAAAATTTTCACTCGATGGAATATGCAGGCTTTCTCGTGTCGCATCCCCCTTTCCCATTCGGTCCCACCCCGTCCACCATGAGCACCTCCTCTCCTCTCTATTTAGTTTTAGGTTTTGTTTTTTAATAATATATATCTAAATGGACGTATATTCGTTAGCTGGATGGATGCATGGATGCATTTTGCAGGGAACAAATCTGAGTGCCTATGTTTTATCGGAATGTTGATTCATTTCCATTCCCGGAAATTTCAGGCACTCGATATGTCCTGTTCTTAGCAAAGGTCATGCAAAATTTTCCTTGAATTTTGGCATGACTTGTTGAAAGGATCGAGATGGACCCCCTAGAGGGGGGTTAATAGATACAATTACAAATTTTAATTGTCACTTAGCAGTTTTAGGCAATAATGCGGAATATGAAGGTAAGCCTAACAATTGCAAACATTATACAATGAGCTAAGCAAGGTGACTAAGTAATACAAGAATACGACTAGGCAAGCACAATATGGAACAAGTAAAGATAAAGAGACAAGTAACCACAAGTAGTGAGCTAGGGTTAGGAATGACCGCAACTCCGAGAGACAAGGATGTATGCTGATGTTCGCTTCCTTGGAGGGAAGCTACGTCACCGTTTAGAGAGGTGGATGTTACCAGGAAGGCTCGCCTTATTCTCTCTTTGAGATATCACCACGGCGATTCTCAACCACTAGTGGTAGACCTTGGGGTGGTCTCCAAACCCTCACAAACTTTCCGGGGGTAATCACAATGTTTTGATTCCTCTTTGAAAGACTCCTAGCGCCTAGGAGTCTCCAACCTCCAAGAGTAACAAGATTAAGGGAACTGATCAAGACTTGCACAAATCACGAATTCCTTCGGTTGAAAGGATGAGAGAGGGACGACACTCAAGAATCCTCACAAATTCTCTTGGGATCTAGGATTTGGTGAAAGCAAGAGAGAGTAAGAGGGAAACGTGTTCTTGGAATCTTTGCACTGTGTTGGACAAACCTCACACAAGGTGGAAGAAGGATATTTATAGTCATAGTGTAAAAGTGGCCGTCGGAGGCCACTTAAGCTGCGCAGACGTCGGACGTCCGGCGAACCTTTGGACATCTGGTCGAAAAGACAGACCGGACGACCGACAAGTGTCGGTCGTCCGGCCATCACAGAATGGAGTGGTCTAGCGCAGTATTAGAGAGGATAAAAGCACAGGGAGCAGACGTCCGAGAGCGTTGATCGTCTGGTGCACGGTCATTTGGAGAGGATGTACTTTCGTTAATTTTGGCTCAGTGAAGTGACACCGGATGACCGGTCACCCACAGACGTCCGGAAGCCGGTCGTCCGGAAGGACCAGAAATCTGAGATTTTCTATTTTGTGGCGTGCCGCCGGTCATCCGGAGAACACCGGACAGCCGGAGAACTGGGAAGAGGCCAAATAACATAGCTAAGATAAGAACTCCTCCTGGAGATTATCCTAGAGTTTGAGGAAGACTTTTGCGAGAACCAGTGATTCCCTCTTAATAGTGCAAGATCCCTATACTCAAAGAAAAGGGAAAACTGAGAAAGATCTATAGCTTTGTGTCTTGTTTCTCCTTCCTTTGAGTATATTGAATATGTCAGTTATGATCCACACTATAATCTTTTGGGAACTAAACCTGACATTCACTTGACAAAAATGATTAGTTCCCTATATGTATGTTGTCAACAATATCAAAACATGATTAAGGGCATGATTGCACTTTCACTTGTGCTAGAAAGTAGGACATATCGAGTGCCCATTATTTGTCAGAACAGGAATTAAACGACATTCATGCAAAACACCGGAATGTCGATACTTCATTCTTGGTGGGCTGCTACATGTGATCAAGCCCCTCCTCAGCTTCGCGAGGGCATATCATCACTCATTATCCTATCTGCTTGGTGGCTCTGGAAACACCAGAATGGTTGCGTCTTTCATGGTGATCGGCCCTCTATCTCTCTTGTCTCCAAGACCATCCAAGATGAGGTGCGGCTTTGGGCCAGGGCTGGCTCCGCAAGGCTAGCGAATATCATCCCTGAGACTTAGTCTTGTTTTAAGGGCTGAACAACCCCCTTTATGTATGCTCCTCTGCTCTCTTCCATGCCTTTTGTGTACATGGGATAGTAGGCGGTCGTAACGTATTGTTGTCACTCTTCTTCTATCAATGAAAAGATATTCAATATTTGTGTATTCACAAAGAAAAAGAGATAACATGCACCATTGACACGGTCGCTTAAAAGGGAGATCATAGCAGAGGGTAGAGATGGCAGCAGCTTGGAGAACATAGGCCTACCCTAGCGTGCACTTGCAGCCACGTGAAATAAATAGAGCCACAGAGGGCAGCGGGGCGCGAACGATAAGCCTAGCATAAACACGAGAAGCTATCAATACTACTAGAGGTTAACACATGCTTCGCAACATTGTTCTTCACCTGTGGGATTAACTCTTCTTTATCTAGTAGATTATTTCGGATGGTTGTTTTGTTTTGATTTTATCTGTGTTGTGTTAGATTCTAATTATGTTATAACGGTGTTTTTTTGTGCATATAGCGTGCTAGGTTGTGGTTGGAGACAACATTTGTTCTAAGAGATGAGTGGAGTGTTCGATGCATGGCTGTGGTGTCTTTACACGTTTCGGCCTCGGTGTCAGTTGTTGGTGGTTGCCTGAGCCCCTTGGGAGCTACTATTCTTTTTTTCTGCAGGAAAACTGTCAATCTATTCATCTTCAATCATGGTAGTACAACGAACACCAGAAATAATAAAAAGTTATATCCAGATCCTTAGAACATCTAGCGACGATTAAAAGCACTGAAGCGAAGCGAAGGTGCGCCGTCATCATCACCCTTCCCTCGCCGGAGCTAGGCAAAACTTGTTGTGGTACACAATCGGGAAGTCACCGTACTAAGGCCCCATGAGACCAGCGCACCAGAACAACAACTGGCACTGATGAAAAGACGCGTAGATCGTAAGAATCTAACCTGAAGACACACAAACGTAGACGAACGAAGACCGGATCCATCAAACACAACCACCGACCGAATTCTGCAAGACCAGCTAGAGACACGCCTCCATAGCCCTCCAATGATGCTAGACGCATCACCAAAACGGGGGCTAGGTGGGGAGAATCATATTCCATCTTCAGGGAGCCGCCTCTGTCTCATCTTTCTCAGCAAGGCCCAGTATCCACCGCGTCTCCATGGTCCTAGGGCCACCAAAGACGAGGCAGACTAGCGGCGGCGCTTGCGGAAGACCGACGAGCCTTAGCGTTTTTGGAGGAGGCAGCGGTAGCTATGTGTGCATTGGGAGCTCCTATTCCACGTTCAAACGGTGGAATTGCTGCTATACTGCTCACATAGGCCGTTCGGTCAACTTGGCTCCCTTTTCCACTTGCTTATTTAGCTTTTTTCACTCACTCCGTTGCTAGCTCAGGAAAAAAACCAGCTAATATATTTTTATTTGAAAAAAATCATTAAATCAAATATGCTCACGGATTAAAAAATGGATCTTAAAAATTGTTCTGAATTAAAAACAATTGATTTTTTAAAAATCTTCGTAACTTAAAAATATGTCCGTGGATTTCAAAAAATATTTGTGAAAATTTAAAGGAGGTTCCTAAACTGAAAAATCTTCACTAACTTTAATTTTATTAGGAACTTTTGGGATATCCGCAGATAAATGTTCATGAGTTTGAAAAAATGTACATGGATTTTAATACTGTTTACAGTATTTAAATGTTCATGAATTTTAATAAATGCTCATGATTCTAAATTTGTAGAAAAAACAGGTGGAAAAAAGTGAAACACAAAACAATTAACCAACAACATTCTTACAGACGGAACCTTAGCGACCCTACAACCCCAACGCAACAGGAGGCTCCGATTCAAGTGTGCTTAGTATCTCTGGATCTCAAATACGTGACTTTAACTATTACTTCTGTAAGGATATGTGTTAGCAAAGCTGAAAATCACACATACACGAATTAACAAAAAGTTACTGGGTTGAAACTGAAACAGCTACATATTATGTTGATCACATCTAATCATAGGTAGTCTCTCATGTTCTTCTTGCTAACAACGACCAACCTTTAACATGAAACTCTTGAAATTAAACGACGCAAAACAGACAACACAACAATGCAGATCGAACAGAACATGATCCATGATCTGAACTTTATTCCTCCACCCCTTGAGCAAGCTGGATTGCGCTAGACCACAGCGCTCTTCTTCTTGTTGATGACCTCCTGAATCATGAACCCAAGATCCCCAATCTTCATTGGTTTGGACATGAAGGCATCAGCCCCCACACTCATGAAATCCTCCACGACACGATCATCAGCTGACATCCCAACAATCTTCAAATCAGTTTCTCCCATAGCACGGATCTTCACAACTGCCTATCAAGCAACAAAAAATAACTACTATCTTACTCCATTTCTCGTACATAAAACAAAGCATTTTATCCAGAGAAATACATGACACTGATACATCTAAAGGGAAAGTATAAGTACCTCAGGACCAGTCATGATAGGCATGTTTTTATCTAACAAAACAATATCAAACTTCTTTCCCTCATGGAACAAACCAATAGCTTCTTTCCTGTTGATTGCCGGAGTAAGTTCACATTGAAACCAGTGCAGCATCCCCGAGAGGACCATCCTATCAACTGCATTGCCCTCAACAAGGAGTGCCTTCATTTATTTATTTTTGGAAATGGAGATGTGCCCCCGACCTCTGCATCATGACGATGCATGCAGCCATATTATTAAAAAGTCTCGGAGTATCATAGAAACAAATAAGCATTACAGCTCGCAAGCGGAGCGAAAAATAAAAGGAAAATTACATGCTCAAAATCCCAATCGGTATGACAATGCCAAGGGCAAGCTCCCTAGGCTCCGATCCTGTTATGCAACCGCCATTCGAGCCGGTTGAATATAGCCTGCACTACCATCTCCCACTGGTTGCACCCAGTAACCAAAGGCTCCCTGAAGTCCGTAGGAGTGAGTAAGGACCACGTACGGATCCATGCGGCCACTCTGAAGATGACCTGGAAGAAAGTTAAAGTATGTTGTCTGTTAAAAATCATGTCATTCCTGCAATTCCATATAGCCCGCATGAGCGCATATATTCCAATCCGAATACGAGTCGTAGTAATCTGCTCAACCCCAGCTAACCACGTTCCAAACAACGATTCAATGTCAACTAGAGCAGTAATGTTAAAGGCTATATGGATCGTTCTCCAAAGCAGCTTGGCGAGTGGGCACTCTATGAATAAGTGTTGTCTTTGGTGAGGATCACTTGCGAACTACCATCCACCGCCTCTTAAGTAAGTTGTCTTTGGTGAGGATCACTTGCTTGTGGATGAACCACATAAAGATCTTAATACGCAAGGGAATCTTATCTTCCAAATATGTAACGATCTCGAGATTGGGCCAGAATTAATCAGATCCATATAGAAAGATTTCACCGTAAACACTCCATTTCTAGCTAACTTCCAGTGCGTTGAATCAGGTTGGTCGGATAATTGAACATCTATCAATCTCCGGACCAAGTGCATCCAGGCGGTCCATTGCTCACCAACTAACGCACGTCTGAACTGAATATTCAAGGGGTCGTTTGAAATATTGTGCCTACGTAATCCTCCTTACGTTGCACGATGTTATATAGGGTGGGATATTGTATGGCTAAGGTCATCTCTCCTAACCATGTATCCTCCCAAAATCTTGTTGACATCCCATTGCCAATCAAGAATTTGACCCTACGAAAGAACAAGTATTTCGTTCGCATGAGTCCCTTCCAGAATGGCGAGTCAGATGGTCTCACGGTGACTGGGGGAGGCGTTTTGATTGTAAATACTTATTGCATAGAATATGTGCTCACATACCTCCCAGCTTTGTCTCTAACCTATATAGCCACTTACTCATAAGACATTTGTTCTTGATTTCCAAGTTCTCAATACAGAGACCCCCTTGGTCCTTGGATCGGCAAAGGATATCCCATCTTGCGAGACGGTATTTCTTCTTGGACTCACCTGACTGACAAAAGAACCGAGATCTAAAGAAATCAAGTCTTTTCCGCACCCCTTTCGGTACCTCGAAGAAGGAAAGCAGGAACATCGGCATACTAGTAAGTACTGATTCAATCAGCACTAGCCGACCTCTATATGACATTAGCTTGCTCTTCCAACAACTAAGCTTTTTTTCATTTCGATCTTCGGTGCACTTTCATTCTTTATTAGATAACTTACGGTGATGAATGGGTATGCCCAAATAACTGAAAGGCAACGAACCTAATTCACACCCAAACAATTGTCTATATGTCTCTTGTTCTTCTTTAGACTTTCCAAAGCAGAACAACTCGCTCTTGTGGAAGTTTCTTTTTAATCTGGACAATTGTTCGAAAAGGCATAAAATGAGTTTCATATTTCGCGCTTTTGCAATGTCATGATCCATGAATAGGATAGTGTCGTCAGCGTACTGTAAAATGGAGACTCACCCATCAACCAGATGAGGGACTAACCCTCTGCTTGACCGTTTTGCTTGGCCCTGCCTATAAGAATGGTCAACATATCGGCCACTATATTAAATAGGAGAGGAGACATTGAATCCCCTTGATTCAATCCCTTGTGGGTCTAAAAATAGTGACCGATGTCATCGTTAACCTTGATTCTCACACTACCCTCCTGGACTTGAGAACCCACTTGGTTCCGCCAAGCCTCACTAAATCCTTTCTGCGCATTGCCTGCTGAAGGAAAGGCCATTTGACTTTATCATATGCCTTCTCAAAATCCACTTTGAAGATAACCCCATCCAGCTTCTTCGAATGAATTTCATGCGGTCTTTCATGCAAGATGACAACCCCTTCAAGAATGTGTCTCCCAGGCATGAAAGTTGGCTGGCTCGATTGCACCACCGAATGAGCAATCTGTGTCAATCTATTGGTGCCCACTTTCGTGAATATTTTGAAACTCACGTTGAGAAGACATATGGGCATGAATTGCTCGGTCCGAACTGCCTCTTCTTTCTTTGGCAATAGCGTAATCATGCCAAAGTTAAGATGAAACAGTTCTAAATGACCGTTAAAAAATCATGAAACATAGGCATAAGGTCATCCTTAATGATATGCCAACATTTCCTATAGAATTCCGCGGGAAACCCATCTGGTCCCGGTGCGTTATTCGGTTTCATTTGTGAAATTGCGTCCAAAACCTCTTTCCCAATAAACGGTGCAGATAGAATATCATTCTCCTCTGCCCGAAGCTGAGAGATATCTCCAATAACAGATTCATTAAGGGACACCGTGCTTTCTTCCAGAGGCCCAAAAACTTGTTTATAATAATTAGAGATATAAGCTTTCAGATTATCATGAACCACAATTGTCCCTTCATCATGCTCTAGCTGTATTATTTTCTTCTTCATATGTTTACCACTCGCAATCATATGAAAGAATTGCGTATTGTCATCCCCCTGGACAACCTCAAGTACCTTAGCACGCAATGCCCACTTGAGCTCCTCTTCTTTTAGAAGAGCTCGTAAGTGTTGTTTGGCTTCGGATTTCAAGCTCTGCTCAGCTACCGTAAGAAAGCTGACCTCATCTTTTATATCTAGAGCATCTATTACTTGGGTGAGTCGCTCTTTTTCTTGTATGTAAATCCCACTCTCGTTTCTGGCCCAACCTCGTAAAAATTGTCTCAGATGTCTAATTTTATTTTTCCATCTCTCAATACTTGATCGTCCACTAACAGGCTTTGCCCATTCGCGTGCGATGATCTCCATGAAGTTTTCTTTCTCGAACCAGCTTAGTTCGAAAGAGAAAGCATTCTTGTTCGCAATATGTGTAGCCTCTTCCGAGTATACTAGTAATGGTGTGTGGTCTGAGATCGCCCTCTACATCGCATGTATCGACACTAATGGGTACTTTTGTTCCTATTCCACACTAGCAAGCACCTTATCCAACTTCTCATATGTTGGAGTGGGCAATGTATTGGCTCAAGTATATTGTCTACCTGTGAGCTCAATTTCTCTCAAACTAAGACTCTCGATAATCATGTTAAACATCATAGGCCAACGTCCATCAAAGTTGTCATTGTTCTTTTCATCTCTTCTCCAAATTATATTAAAATCTCCTCCGACTAGGATTGGAAGAGTCTCGTCCCCACATATCCGCACCAAGTCGACTAAAAAGTATGGTTTGAGTTCGGGTTGTGCTGCCCCATATACAGCTCTGAGAGACCATCGGAAACCATCCAATTTTGATCTCACCCGAAACTTGACCGCAAAGTCACCCCGAACCACATTAATTACCTCAAGCGTTTCGCACCGAACCCCTAGCAATATCCCACCGGATCTTCCTCTAGGAGGTAAGCAGTGCCAATCAAAATCAATTCCTCTGGATAATGTTCCAAGGAACTTCGATGTGAAATTATCCCGCCTTGTTTCGAGTAGAGCCATGAAATCTTATTTTTGCTCTATCTTGTCTCTGCCAAGAACCTTCTTTTATCCAAGTTTTTAAGACCTCTGCTATTCCAAAAGATTCCTTTCATAGATCACAATGAAATTTTTTTCTTAAGCTTAACCCTAGCACTTCTACGAACCGCGGAAGTAGGATATATTTTCCGTTTCTGGGGTCTCTTGGGCTTCTCCCCATCACCCTTCGGGAATGCATGATCGGCCAAACTCGAGACATTACCCTCCGTCATTAGAGGCTCTACAATGTCCGCAGTCTCCGACCCACCTCATCTTCGCCATCTGCATTAGGCAAGAGATTATTACAAATGTTTTCAAGAGCGGCCATTCCTAAATTTTTCATGTCATCGTCATTCCTAGGTCTGAATGATGCGAGATTCCGAATTATTTCAGAAGCTCTCTCCGCTTCTAAATCTAAAAGATCATTCACCGATTTCGCCACCTCCTTCTCATTCGACCCCAAAGAAACTCCTAAGTCGTTTTCCTTATCGATAATTTCATTCTCGGTGAAATGCAAAATTGAACAACTCTTATTGAAAGACATACCTGTAGTTGTCTCGACATCTCGAAGCTTGGCCGCCCTCATGGTGCGCCCTAACTGCAGGTCGTCGGCATCTGGTTGATCCTAGATCCAGTCACTGATATGCCTGCCTGCCGTCACATGATCCCACCAAAAGCGATAAGCTCCTCCGTAGTCCTCTCCCAAATATACATTTTCCAGAAATGGCAGGGCATTCGGTGATTAATTCGCCAGATCTGATTTCTTATTTTGTCATCTATCATTAATTGGATACAGTATGTGTGCATGGGTCTAATCTATCAATCGAGCTGGCTTAATGTGAACAAAATATATAGGAATTCTACTCATTTATATATGTACTGCGACTAAGGGTATATCTAACGACACTGTAAACGTCCATGGACGCGTAAGGACACATCCAAAAACAAGTATACGGGAGCCAGTCATCCAATCCTGTGCACCACATGTCCATCCCAGGACTAGCCTCCTCTATTTGAGACATGCATATGTTGAATCAATAGCATTTTTTGCATGCGGAAAATAGTTGCAAATATATGCATCAGAACCAAAGGCATTGTATCTTCAATAAATTTTTGCATCCAACAGATCCCAAAAGTTGTTAGTCCAGTTGTCTATGCAAAAAAGTCAATTTTTGCGTGGATAGCCGGCTATGTGTGGAAAATTCTTCACTGCAGCCAGCTACTCCTCATCGGTCGGCTCCTCCAACTCGGCTACCATGTGCTTCAACATCCTTAGATGGTAGGTTTACAAGATCCTTGCCGCATTAGGATCCAAATTCTCCGTCTTCAAGGTCAACATCTTAGCATCATCTGAGTTGGCCGCGAGCTCATCTCTCTTCTCTTCGAGCTTGATCTTCTTCTCGTCGGCACCATGAACTTCTCTTCGAGCCCCTGAGTATTTGATACTTGTTCGGTTGCTAATATTAGTAACTCGAAACAGGAGTTACAGAATAAACAAAGACTAGTTGAAGGGTGAAGTGACGATGAGTGTTGGAAGTAGTTCCAAGATTGATATGATCATCATTGCACACTCCCTATACTTTCGGGATTAGTGTTAAACCTAAATAAATGTTATTTGGCGTTTGCGTTGAACATGAATATGATTTGATCATGTTTATTGTGATACGGTTATTCATTTAAAGTTAGAGAATAAATTGTTATTCTGTTTACGTGAATAAGACCTTCGATGGTCATACACCCAATGAAAATAGTTTGTTGGATCTCGATCGTAGTATTCATAATATTGATGCCAAAAGATGCAAAGTTAATAATGATAGTGCAACTTATTTGTGGCACTGCCGTTTGGGTCATATCGGTATAAAGCGCATGAAGAAACTCCATAAAGATGGATTTTCGGAATCACTTGGTTATGAATCATTTGATGCTTGCGAACCGTGCCTTTTGGGCAAGATGACTAAAACTCCATTCTCCGGAACGATGGAACAAGCTACTGACTTATTGGAAATAATACATACCGATGTATGCGATCCAGTGAGTGTTGATGCTCGTGGCAAGTATCGTTATTTTCTGACCTTCACAAGATAATTTGAGCAGATATGGGTATATCTAATTGATGAAACATAAGTCTGAAATAGTTGAAAGGATCAAAGAATTTCGGAGTGAAGTGGAAAAATCATCGTAACAAGAAAATAAAATTTCTGCGATCTGATCGCGGAGACGAATATTTAAGTTACGAGTTTGGTCTTCAATTAAAATAATGTGGAATAGTTTCACAGCTCACGCCACCTGGAACACCACAACGTTATGGTGTGTCCGAACGTCGTAACCGCACTTTATTGGATATGGTGCGATCAATGATGTCTCTTACCGATTTACCAATATCGTTTTAGGGTTATGCATTAGAGATAGCTACATTCATGTTAAATAGGGCACCATCTAAATCCGTTGAGATGACACCGTATGAACTATGGTTTAGCAATAAATCTAAGTTGTCGTTTCTTAAAGTTTGGGGCTACGATGCTTATGTGAAAAAGTTTCATCCTGATAAGCTCAAATCCAAATCGGAGAATTGCGTCTTCATAGAATACCCAAAGGAAACTGTTGGGTACACCTTCTATCACAGATCCGAAGGCAAAATATTCGTTGCTAAAATGGATCCTTTCTAGAGAAGGAGTTTCTCTCGAAAGAAGTGAGTGGGAGGAAAGTAGAGCTTGATAAGGTAATTTGTACCTTCTCCCGAATTGGAAAGTAGTTCATCACTGAAATCAGTTCCAGTGATTCCTACACCAATTAGTGAGGAAGCTAATGATGATGATCATGAAACTTCTGATCAAGTTACTACAGAACCTCATAGGTCTTCCACAGTACGATCCGCACCAGAATGGTACGGTAATCCTGTTCTGAAAGTCATGTTACTAGACCATGATAAACCTACGAACTATGAGGAAGCGATGATGAGCCCAGATTCCGCAAAATGGCTGGAGGCCATGAAATCTGAGATAAGATCCATGTATGAGAACAAAGTGTGGACTTTGGTGGACTTGCCCGATGATCGGCAAACCATAGAAAAATAAATGGATCTTCAAGAGGAAGACGGACGTTGATAGTAGTGTTACTATCTACAAAGCTCGACTTGTCGCAAAAAGGTTTTTCGACAAGTTCAAGGTGTTGAATACAATGAGATTTTCTCACTTGTATCGATGCTTAAGTCTGTCCGAATCATGTTAGCAATTGCCACATTTTATGAAATCTGGCAAATAGATGTCAAAACTGCATTCATTAATGGATTTATTAAAGAAGAGTTGTATATGATGCAACCAGAAGGTTTTGTCAATCCTAAAGGTGCTAACAAAATATGCAAGCTCCAGCAATCCATCTATGGACTGGTGCAAGCATCTCGGAGTTGGAATATACACTTTGATAAGTTGATCAAAGCATATAGTTTTATACAGACTTGCGGTGAAGCCTGTATTTACAAGAAAGTGAGTGTGAGCACTACAGTATTTCTGATAAGTATATGTGAATGACATATTGTTGATCAGAAATAATGTAGAATTATTCTGCAAAGCATAAAGGAGTGTTTGAAAGGAGTTCTTTAAAAGAAAGACCTCAATAAAGCTACTTACATATTGAGCATCAAGATCTATTGAAATAGATCAAGACGCTTGATAAGATTTTCAATGAGTACATACCTTGACAAGATTTTGAAGTAGTTCAAAATGGAACAGTCAAAGAAAGAGTTCTTGTCTGTGTTGCAAAGGTATGAAATTGAGTAAGACTTAAATCCCGACCACGGCAGAAAATAGAAAGAGAATGAAAGTCATTCCCTATGCCTCAGTCATAAGTTCTATAAAGTATACTATGTTGTGAACCAGACCTATTGTATACCTTGCTCAGAGTTTGACAAAGGAATACAATTTTGATCTAAGAGTAGATCACTGAACAGCGGTCAAGAATATCCTTAGTGAAGACTAAGGAGATGTTTCTCGATTATGGAGGTGATAAAAGAGCCCGTCGTAAAAAGTTAAAACGAAGCAAGCTTTTACACCAATCCAGATGACTCTAAGTCTCAGTCTGGATACATATTGAAAGTGGGAGCAATTAGCTAGAGTAGCTCCGTGCAGAGCATTGTGGACATAGAACATTTGCAAAATACATATGGCTCTGAATATGACAGACCCGTTGACTAAACTTCTCTCACAAGAAAAACATGATCATACAAGATAATAGATCCTTAAACTAACTTTACTTCTCCATTTCCGAAGCAAGCTTCGCTCCCTTTCTGATCAATTCATTTATGCAGCTCGCTTGTGCCCTCTTTCTTCTGCGTGGACCCGATTGGATGTATGGTGTGTCGAGGCCAATCACTGGAAGTAGGATATGACACAACGCTCCTCTATACTTCCTTAAAAGTTCATAGTAGATTGTAAGATTTGAAGTGTATAACTCATCGACACCAGGGAGGCTGAATGGCGGGGCTAGAGCCAAATGCCAACGTTTGTGCTTGTTCATGTTACAAGAGGAGAAAGGTCGGAAAATAAATGTGCTAATGCCATAAATGCTAAGATTTTGAATAAGGGGTCTTTGAAACTTGCTGCAATCCATAGATGCACTAGTAGTGAAACCTTTCTCAAGCATATGGATGGGTGCATGGAAAGTTAATTTAACTTACATGAACATGGCAGAGTTATGGGGGTGTATACCAATAGTTTAATATAAAGGATTAGTGATGGATTAATAATAGTGGACATTAATTGGATACACCACACAGACCATTAACTGGTAATCCGGACCATATAACAGTTACAAAATATTGATAGTCGAATAATTTTCCTCTCAAAAGGGTACACGACTCACAACATGAATCTTGAGTTAGTGAGAAGCCTTGGCCAAAAACAGAGAGACTTGTAGATTATATCGATCCAATATATCATAAGTACCTTATTATTATGGACAATGATGTCTTTCCGTTAACATGAACTTCTCAAATCAAATGATACAATTGAACAAGCAACACAATAATGGAGATTGAAGCAAACATAGATCAAAAAGTTATACATTATTATTTCCTCCATCACTTAAGCAAGATGAATTGTGCTAGACCATGTCATTCGTCTTCTTGTTGATGACATCCTGAATGATAGGACCGAGGGCCTCCATCCTTATTGGTTTGGGCACAAATAAATCAGCACCAGCACTCATGAACGCCTCCATGGCATGATTATCGGCAGAAACCCCAACAATCTTCACATCAGTTTCCCCCATAGCACGGATCTTCACAATTGCCTGTCGGGCAATATAAAAATTATATTGTCTTTTTGTAAATAAATGGATTATATTTATAGAAATACATGCCAAATACATGATGATATAGAATTAATTACCTCTGGACCAGTCATGACGGGCATATCCTTATCGAACAAAACAATGTCAAACTTTTTCCCCTCAAGGAACAAATCAATAGCTTCCTTCCCATTCATGGCTAGAGTAACCTCACAGTGAAGTCTGAGCAGAAACGTTGAGAGGACCAACCTACAAACTTCAATGTCCTCTACAAGTAGTGCCTTGATAGAGGTGGATCCTTTGGCCTTGAGCTCCATGGTCACCTAAACAAATTACAAACACATGAATATATTTTATTCCTTATCCACGCATGCCAAATTAGTACTTCAAGCATATTGTTCTTCTTGAAAAGAATCAACTAACAAAATCTTAATATATTACTAAACTCATAGTTTAACTAATCGAGGACATCGCATAACACAATGAAACAAAATTGTGTATTTCAAATGAAAACAATGATAGAGAACGATCGATTGTGCTATGCATGTAAAGTTTCCCATGATCATTCCTTTTTATACGATATGTAGGACTAAAAGAATCAATGTGCCTAGATAACACCAACGTGGAAAATAAACAATGAACATGCCAACAATTATACATAAATGCATATAGATGGGTGGTAACAACAACAACGAAGATATTGATTAACAGATCAAACTAAAATGCATACTTCCACCCTATACCGGTATAGATCCACCTCTAACATTCTCCTGTATGTAAAGCGTGAACACTAAAAGCACCAGAAGAATGATGATAAGACAAGACAGGAAAACAAATAATGGAACATGTACCTGAAGGTTAGAGCCAGATGTGCTGGAGGAGATTGGGGATCTTCCTGCTCTTCCCACTAGATAGTCTGTGGTTGGGTGATGGTATGCCTGGTATGACGAGGTATTTATAGCTGGGAAAAGGTAAGTGTGGACAATGGACAACCTATCTCCACCGCCTTCACACACGCAGAAAATCTGCGCCGATCTTCGCCCAAGTATAAATGGGGAAATCAATATTAGTCGCGAATATTTGGTTATTAGTGATTCATATCCCCACATAATATTCTCGACTGATGTTTATATGCAACTTAATGCTTCATATCTAAGGTCATGTATTAAACTATATCTCCTCTAGTTATTAGAAGTTGTATGAGTTAAAGTTCCAAATTTTGAATGTTGGCCAATATACCACTACTAGGAAATACCTTATAGGTAGATACTTAGCATGAGAGCTGGGTAAGTGACCCACGTTGTTGTTAAGTAGTAGTAGTGCGGGTAAAAACACCATGCTACAAGTCTAGTAGTAGCGCGCGTGTATACACCCAACGCCGCTGCTAAGTGGGCCCCACAGTACCCCTGGGTCGAGCCATAGTGGCAGTGCTGGGTATAAGACCCGCGCTACAACTAACATGGTAGCTATAGTGAGGGGCTTATACCAAGCGCTGCCACTACTAGTACATAGGGGTAGCTAGTGGGCCCCATTTAGCAGCAGCGCTGGTGCATGATAGAGCGCTACACGTAATGGGCAGCGCGGGTCTTCTTCCCCAAGCTACTGTTGTGGCAACCTTATGCCTCCTCCAACGATGACCCTCTCACTCACCCATGCTTCTTTATCCTCCCGTTGTCGTCACCGCCCTTCCCCTTCCTCAGTAAGCAGCCTCCCTCCTCCACCTGTTTCCCGCGTCCCTCCTCCTTAAAGCTGCTCTCCTCCCTCCTCCTCCTCCTCCTCCTCTCTCCTCCCTCCTCCGGCCGCCATCCTCCCTCCTCCTCCTCTATCCCCTCCCTCCTCCCTCCTCCCTCCTTCCTCCTCCTTCATCCCACATCCCTCCTCCCTCCTCCATCCACCCCCTCCTTCGGCTGCCATCCTCATCCTCCTCCTATCTCCTCCCTCCTCCCTCCTCCCTCCTCCTCTCAACTCTACGTTTTCGTTAAAAAATAGAAAAATATAGAAATTGTAGTAATGTCATAGAAAATTTTAGGTATCAAACATGGTTTTTTAATATAGAAATGTTTTAGGTAAAGAAACAGTAAAATATAAAAACTAGTAATGGAATAGAATATAAAAACTAGTAATAGGATAGAAAATTTTCAGTAAAAGAATTAGTTATAGAATAGAAAATTTTTGGGTATCGAATAGGTTTTTTGAACGAAGAAACTTTTAGGTGTCAAATAAAATATAAAAATGTTGTTGCCACTTATATTGTGAATTATTTTTATGTCTTTATCACTTCTTCATCAAAGAATGGTATATGAGATTTGATGATGTAAAATTTTCACTCGATGGAATATGCAGGCTTTCTCGTGTCGCATCCCCCTTTCCCATTCGGTCCCGCCCCGTCCACCATGAGCACCTCCTCTCCTCTCTATTTAGTTTTAGGTTTAGTTTTTTAATAATATATATCTAAATGGACGTATATTCGTTAGCTGGATGGATGCATGGATGCATTTTGCAGGGAACAAATCTGAGTGCCTATGTTTTATCGGAATGTTGATTCATTTCCATTCCCGGAAATTTCAGGCACTCGATATGTCCTGTTCTTAGCAAAGGTCATGCAAAATTTTCCTTGAATTTTGGCATGACTTGTTGAAAGGATCGAGATGGACCCCCTAGAGGGGGGTTAATAGATACAATTACAAATTTTAATTGTCACTTAGCAGTTTTAGGCAATAATGCGGAATATGAAGGTAAGCCTAACAATTGCAAACATTATACAATGAGCTAAGCAAGGTGACTAAGTAATACAAGAATACGACTAGGCAAGCACAATATGGAACAAGTAAAGATAAAGAGACAAGTAACCACAAGTAGTGAGCTAGGGTTAGGAATGACCGCAACTCCGAGAGACAAGGATGTATGCTGATGTTCGCTTCCTTGGAGGGAAGCTACGTCACCGTTTAGAGAGGTGGATGTTACCAGGAAGGCTCGCCTTATTCTCTCTTTGAGATATCACCACGAAGGCGATTCTCAACCACTAGTGGTAGACCTTGGGGTGGTCTCCAAACCCTCACAAACTTTCCGGGGGTAATCACAATGTTTTGATTCCTCTTTGAAAGACTCCTAGCGCCTAGGAGTCTCCAACCTCCAAGAGTAACAAGATTAAGGGAACTGATCAAGACTTGCACAAATCACGAATTCCTTCGGTTGAAAGGATGAGAGAGGGACGACACTCAAGAATCCTCACAAATTCTCTTGGGATCTAGGATTTGGTGAAAGCAAGAGAGAGTAAGAGGGAAACGTGTTCTTGGAATCTTTGCACTGTGTTGGACAAACCTCACACAAGGTGGAAGAAGGATATTTATAGTCATAGTGTAAAAGTGGCCGTCGGAGGCCACTTAAGCTGCGCAGACGTCGGACGTCCGACAGGCACTGGACATCTGGTCAGAAAAGACAGACCGGACGACCGACAAGTGTCGGTCGTCCGGCCATCACAGAATGGAGTGGTCTAGCGCAGTATTAGAGAGGATAAAAGCACAGGGAGCAGACGTCCGAGAGCGTCGATCGTCTGGTGCACGGTCATTTGGAGAGGATGTACTTTCGTTAATTTTGGCTCTATGAAGTGACACCGGATGACCGGTCACCCACGGACGTCCGGAAGCCGGTCGTCCGAAAGGACCAGAAATCTAAGATTTTCTATTCTGTGGCGTGCCACCGGTCATCCGGAGAACACCGGACAGCCGGAGAACTGGGAAGAGGCCAAATAACATAGCTAAGATAAGAACTCCTCCTGGAGATTATCCTAGAGTTTGAGGAAGTCTTTTGCGAGAACCAGTGATTCCCTCTTAATAGTGCAAGATCCCTATACTCAAAGAAAAGGGAAAACTGAGAAAGATCTATAGCTTTGTGTCTTGTTTCTCCTTCCTTTGAGTATATTGAATATGTCAGTTATGATCCACACTATAATCTTTTGGGAACTAAACCTGACATTCACTTGACAGAAATGATTAGTTCCCTATATGTATGTTGTCAACAATATCAAAATATGATTAAGGGCATGATTGCACTTTCACTTGTGCTAGAAAGTAGGACATATCGAGTGCCCATTATTTGTCAGAACAGGAATTAAACGACATTCATGCAAAACACCGGAATGTCGATACTTCATTCTTGGTGGGCTGCTACATGTGATCAAGCCCCTCCTCAGCTTCGCGAGGGCATATCATCACTCATTATCCTATCTGCTTGGTGGCTCTGGAAACACCAGAATGGTTGCGTCTTTCATGGTGATCGGCCCTCTATCTCTCTTGTCTCCAAGACCATCCAAGATGAGGTGCGGCTTTGGGCCAGGGCTGGCTCCGCAAGGCTAGTGAATATCATCCCTGAGACTTAGTCTTGTTTTAAGGGCTGAACAACCCCCTTTATGTATGCTCCTCTGCTCGCTTCCATGCCTTTTGTGTACATGGGATAGTAGGCGGTCGTAACGTATTGTTGTCACTCTTCTTCTATCAATGAAAAGATATGCAATATTTGTGTATTCACAAAGAAAAAGAGATAACATGCACCATTGACACGGTCGCTTAAAAGGGAGATCATAGCAGAGGGTAGAGATGGCAGCAGCTTGGAGAACGTAGGCCTACCCTAGCGTGCACTTGCAGCCACGTGAAATAAATAGAGCCACAGAGGGCAGCGGGGCGCGAACGATAAGCCTAGCATAAACACGAGAAGCTATCAATACTACTAGAGGTTAACACATGCTTCGCAACATTGTTCTTCACTTGTGGGATTAACTCTTCTTTATCTAGTAGATTATTTCGGATGGTTGTTTTGTTTTGATTTTATCTGTGTTGTGTTAGATTCTAATTATGTTATAACGGTGTTTTTTTGTGCATATAGCGTGCTAGGTTGTGGTTGGAGACAACATTTGTTCTAAGAGATGAGTGGAGTGTTCGATGCATGGCTGTGGTGTCTTTACACGTTTCGGCCTCGGTGTCAGTTGTTGGTGGTTGCTTGAGCCCCTTGGGAGCTACTATTCTTTTTTTCTGCGGGAAAACTGTCAATCTATTCATCTTCAATCATGGTAGTACAACGAACACCAGAAATAATAAAAAGTTATATCCAGATCCTTAGAACATCTAGCGACGATTAAAAGCACTGAAGCGAAGCGAAGGTGCGCCGTCATCATCACCCTTCCCTCGCCGGAGCTAGGCAAAACTTGTTGTGGTACACAATCGGAAGTCACCGTACTAAGGCCCCATGAGACCAGCGCACGAACAACAACTGGCATCGATGAAAAGACGCGAGATCGTAAGAATCTAACCTGAAGACACACAAACGAGACGAACGAAGACCGGATCCATCAAACACAACCACCGACCGAATTCTGCAAGACCAGCTAGAGACACGCCTCCATAGCCCTCCAATGATGCTAGACGCATCACTAAAACGGGGGCTAGGTGGGGAGAATCATATTCCATCTTCAGGGAGCCGCCTTTGTCTCATCTTTCTCAGTAAGGCCCAGGATCCACCGCTTCTCCATGTTCCTAGGGCCACCAAAGACGAGGCAGACTAGCGGCGGCGCTTGCGGAAGACCGACGAGCCTTAGCGTTTTTGGAGGAGGCAGCGGTAGCTATGTGTGCATTGGGAGCTCCTATTCCACGTTCAAACCGTGGAATTGCTGCTATACTGCTCACATAGGCCGTTCGGTGAAGCTCTGGCTCGCTCAACTTGGCTCCCTTTTCCACTTGCTTATTTAGCTTTTTTCACTCACTCCGTTGCTAGCTCATGAAAAAAACCAGCTAATATATTTTTATTTGAAAAAATCATTAAATCAAATATGCTCACGGATTAAAAAATGGATCTTAAAAATTGTTCTGAATTAAAAACAATGGATTTTTTAAAAATCTTCGTAACTTAAAAATATGTCCGTGGATTTCAAAAAATATTTGTGAAAATTTAAAGGAGGTTCCTAAACTGAAAAATCTTCACTAACTTTAATTTTATTGGGAACTTTTGGGATATCCGCAGATAAATGTTCATGAGTTTGAAAAAATGTACATGGATTTTAATACTGTTTACAGTATTTAAATGTTCATGAATTTTAATAAATGCTCATGATTCTAAATTTGTAGAAAAAACAGGAGGAAAAAAGTGAAACACAAAACAATTAACCAACAACATTCTTACAGACGGAACCTTAGCGACCCTACAACCCCAACGCAACAGGAGGCTCCGATTCAAGTGTGCTTAGTATCTCTGGATTCAAGGCTATATGGATCGTTCTCCAAAGCAGCTTGGCGAGTGGGCACTCTATGAATAAGTGTTGTCTTTGGTGAGGATCACTTGCGAACTACCATCCACCGCCTCTTAAGTAAGTTGTCTTTGGTGAGGATCACTTGCTTGTGGATGAACCACATAAAGATCTTAATACGCAAGGGAATCTTATCTTCCAAATATGTAACGATCTCGAGATGCCAGAATTAATCAGATCCATATAGAAAGATTTCACCGTAAACATTCCATTTCTAGCTAACTTCCAGTGCGTCGAATCAGGTTGGTCGGATAATTGAACATCTATCAATCTCGGACCAAGTGCATCCAGGCGGTCCATTGCTCACCAACTAACGCACGTCTGAACTGAATATTCAAGGGGGTCGTTTGAAATATTGTGCCAACTTAATCCTCCTTACGTTGCACGATGTTATATAGGGTGGGATATTGTATGGCTAAGGGCATCTCTCCTAACCATGTATCCTCCCAAAATCTTGTTGACATCTCATTGCCAATCAAGAATTTGACCATACGAAAGAACAAGTCTTTCGTTCGCATGAGTCCCTTCCAGAATGGCGAGTCAGATGGTCTCACGGTGACCTGGGAGAGCGTTTTCGACTGTAAATACTTATTGCATAGAATATGTGCTCACATACCTCCCAGCTTTGTCTCTAACCTATATAGCCACTTACTCATAAGACATTTGTTCTTGATTTCCAAGTTCTCAATACCGAGACCCCCTTGGTCCTTGGGTCGGCAAAGGATATCCCATCTTGCGAGACGGTATTTCTTCTTGGACTCACCTGACTGACAAAAGAACCGAGATCAAAGAAATCAAGTCTTTTCCGCACCCCTTTCGGTACCTCGAAGAAGGAAAGCAGGAACATCGGCATACTAGTAAGTACTGAGTCAATCAGCACTAGCCGACCTCTATATGACATTAGCTTGCTCTTCCAACAACTAAGCTTTTTTTCATTTCGATCTTCGGTGCACTTCCATTCTTTATTAGATAACTTACGGTGATGAATGGGCATGCCCAAATAACTGAAAGGCAACGAACCTAATTCACACCCAAACAATTGTCTATATGTGTCTTGTTCTTCTTTAGCCTTTCCAAAGCAGAACAACTCGCTCTTGTGGAAGTTTCTTTTTAATCTGGACAATTGTTCGAAAAGGCATAAAATGAGTTTCATATTTCGCGCTTTTGCAATGTCATGATCCATGAATAGGATAGTGTCGTCAGCGTACTGTAAAATGGAGACTCGCCCATCAACCAGATGAGGGACTAACCCCTCTGCTTGACTGTTTTGCTTGGCCCTGCCTATAAGAATGGTCAACATATCGGCCACTATATTAAATAGGAGAGGAGACATTGAATCCCCTTGATTCAATCCCTTGTGGGTCTAAAAATAGTGACCGATGTCATCGTTAACCTTGATTCTCACACTACCCTCCTGGACTTGAGAACCCACTTGGTTCCGCCAAGCCTCACTAAATCCTTTCTGCGCATTGCCTGCTGAAGGAAAGGCCATTTGACTTTATCATATGCCTTCTCAAAATCCACTTTGAAGATAACCCCATCCAGCTTCTTCGAATGAATTTCATGCGGTCTTTCATGCAAGACGACAACCCCTTCAAGAATGTGTCTCCCAGGCATGAAAGCTGGTTGGCTCGAATGCACCACCGAATGAGCAATCTGTGTCAATCTATTGGTGCCCACTTTCGTGAATATTTTGAAACTCACGTTGAGAAGACATATGGGCATGAATTGCTCTGTCCGAACTGCCTCTTCTTTCTTTGGCAACAGCGTAATCATGCCAAAGTTAAGATGAAACAGTTCTAAATGACCGTTAAAAAATCATGAAACATAGGCATAAGGTCATCCTTAATGATATGCCAACATTTCCTATAGAATTCCGCGGGAAACCCATCTGGTCCCGGTGCGTTATTCGGTTTCATTTGTGAAATTGCGTCCAGAACCTCTTTCCCAATAAACGGTGCAGATAGAATATCATTCTCCTCTGCCCGAAGCTGAGAGATATCTCCAATAACAGATTCATTAAGGGACACCGTGCTTGCTTCCGGAGGCCCAAAAACTTGTTTATAATAATTAGAGATATAAGCTTTCAGATTATCATGAACCACAATTGTCCCTTCATCATGCTCTAGCTGTATTATTTTCTTCTTCATATGTTTACCACTCGCAATCATATGAAAGAATTGCGTATTGTCATCCCCCTGGACAACCTCAAGTACCTTAGCACGCAATGCCCACTTGAGCTCCTCTTCTTTTAGAAGAGCTCGTAAGTGTTGTTCGGCTTCGGATTTCAAGCTCTGCTCAGCTACCGTAAGAAAGCTGACCTCAGCTTTTATATCTAGAGCATCTATTACTTGGGTGAGTCGCTGTTTTTCTTGTATGTAAATCCCACTCTCGTTTCTGGCCCAACCTTGTAAAAATTGTCTCAGATGTCTAATTTTATTTTTCCATCTCTCAATACTTGATCGTCCACTAACAGGCTTTGCCCATTCGCGTGCGATGATCTCCATGAAGTTTTCTTTCTCGAACCAGCTTAGTTCGAAAGAGAAAGCATTCTTGTTCGCAATATGTGTAGCCTCTTCCGAGTATACTAGTAATGGTGTGTGGTCTGAGATCGCCCTCTGCATCGCATGTATCGACACTAATGGGTACTTTTGTTCCCATTCCACACTAGCAAGCACCCTATCCAACTTCTCATATGTTGGAGTGGGCAATGTATTGGCCCAAGTATATTGTCTACCTGTGAGCTCAATTTCTCTCAAACTAAGACTCTCGATAATCATGTTAAACATCATAGGCCAACGTCCATCAAAGTTGTCATTGTTCTTTTCATCTCTCCTCCAAATTATATTAAAATCTCCTCCGACTAGGATTGGAAGAGTCTCGTCCCCACATATCCGCACCAAGTCGACTAAAAAGTATGGTTTGAGTTCGGGTTGTGCTGCCCCATATACAGCTATGAGAGACCATCGGAAACCATCCAATTTTGATCTCACCCGAAACTTGACCGCAAAGTCACCCCAAACCACATTAATTACCTCAAGCGTTTCGCACCGAACCCCTAGCAATATCCCACCGGATCTTCCTCTAGGAGGTAAGCAGTGCCAATCAAAATCAATTCCTCTGGATAATGTTCCAAGGAACTTTGATGTGAAGTTATCCCGCCTTGTTTCGAGTAGAGCCATGAAATCTAATTTTTGCTCTATCTTGTCTCTGCCAAGAACCTTCTTTTATCCAAGTTTTTAAGACCTCTGCTATTCCAAAAGATTCCTTTCATAGATCACAATGGAATTTTTTTCTTAAGCTTAACCCTAGCACTTCTACGAACCGCGGAAGTAGGATATATTTTTCGTTTCTGGGGTCTCTTGGCTTCTCCCCATCACCCTTCGGGAATGCATGATCGGCCAAACTCGAGACATTACCCTCCGTCATTAGAGGCTCTACAATGTCCGCAGTCTCCGACCCACCTCATCTTCGCCATCTGCATTAGGCAAGAGATTATTACAAATGTTTTCAAGAGCGGCCATTCCTAAATTTTTCATGTCATCGTCATTCCTAGGTCTGAATGATGCGAGATTCCGAATTATTTCAGAAGCTCTCTCCGCTTCTAAATCTAAAAGATCATTCACCGATTTCGCCACCTCCTTCTCATTCGACCCCAAAGAAACTCCTAAGTCGTTTTCCTTATCGATAATTTCATTCTCGGTGAAATGCAAAATTGAACAACTCTTATTGAAAGACATACCTGTAGTTGTCTCGACATCTCGAAGCTTGGCCGCCCTCATGGCGCGCCCTAACTGCAGGTCGTCGGCATCTGGTTGATCCTAGATCCGGTCACTGACATGCCTGCCTGCCGTCACATGATCCCACCAAAAGCGATAAGCTCCTCCGTAGTCCTCTCCCAAATATACATTTTCCAGAAATGGCAGGGCATTCGGTGATTAATTCGCCAGATCTGATTTCTTATTTTGTCATCTATCATTAATTGGATACCGTATGTGTGCATGGGTCTAATCTATCAATCGAGCTGGCTTAATGTGAACAAAATATATAGGAATTCTACTCATTATATATGTACTACGACTAAGGGTATCTCTAACGACACTGTAAACGTCCATGGACGCGTAAGGACACATCCAAAAACAAGTATACGGGAGCCAGTCATCCAATCCTGTGCACCACATGTCCATCCCAAGACTAGCCTCCTCTATTTGAGACATGCATATGTTGAATCAATAGCATTTTTTGCATGCGGAAAATAGTTGCAAATATATGCATCAGAACCAAAGGCATTGGATCTTCAATAAGTTTTTGCATCCAACAGATCCCAAAAGTTGTTAGTCCAGTTGTCTATGCAAAAAAGTCAATTTTTGCGTGGATAGCCGGCTATGTGTGGCGAATTCTTCACTGCAGCCAGCTACTCCTCATCGGTCGGCTCCTCCAACTCGGCTACCATGTGCTTCAACATCCTTGGATGGTAGGTTTACAAGATCCTTGCCGCATTAGGATCCAAATTCTCCGTCTTCAAGGTCAACATCTTAGCATCATCAGAGTTGGCCGCGAGCTCATCTCTCTTCTCTTCGAGCTTGATCTTCTTCTCCGTCGGCACCATGAACTTCTCAAATCTCTCTGCCTTCTTTTCCTCATTCATGTCATGGCGCTTGACACATGGATCCTCCTTCTTCGCCATGATTCCTCGAATTTCTCTCTCATCTTGGTCGTCGTCCCTTCTTAGTTCTCCTTCTCCTCCTCCCACTTCCTCCCCCGAAACCCCCTCTTGACCTTCTTGGCCAGATCAAGACCTCCTTTTCTTGGGTCGGTTGGATCACCATCTTCGTCTTCATTGGCGATGCCGGCAGTCTTGAAGAGATTGGCAATGGATAGGAGCCATTGTGGTGTGCATTCAACTTTAACCAACAATGCAGGAAGAAGAAATGCATCTTCTCCACCTTGAAGAACAATGTGTACGCACGATATGGCTAGCAAAAAAAAGACATGTTCAACTAGTTGCATATCCGGCAAAATGACCAACACGTAGAGCATATCCGGACAAATGACCAACATATATAATTATTTACTTGCTCGGTGATTTACTCACCACTTGGCCATAGGCTTTGGAGTTGTCTCAAATGGCTGCAATACTTTTTGACGGCCTCTTGAATAGTGTACTGTCGATGGGTGAGCGACTTTAGACCACGATCCCGGATCACTTCCATGCGATAGGGATTAAAGTGATTGTGCTCATGGAAACAAGCATGAACATCCAACCGGTTGAGCCATTTTGGTTCATGCCATGAAATAGACCAATGATGATGCCCAACCAAGCTTCACACAATAATTTGTCCTCCCTCAAATTGAAACTTTCTCCCATACCCTTCTTCTTTGTTGGGTCGGCACCGGCCAGCCAATTGTCCTGCTCAAGATCCGGCTGCTGGGTGTACTTGTCGGACTGCTCGCGGTATATGCCCATGCCCATCTTCAGCTAGGAGTCATCCACTTGTCCGTCCTCGAAACCGCCTTCATCGTGGATGATGACCAACATCTCCCCGTCGACAGCCGACACGTCTCCGCTTCAATGTCGCGCTTCCCAACGGCATGTTGTAGACCGGTCGCATCCACTTTGGACCAACATGAATGTAGGGAGAGGTTTTGGTTGGGACCAGGTTGTCGGACGCGTATGTGGCATGAGTCCGGACGCCCGCAAATCTCCCCCGGGTTTGGTGTCGGTTTGCAAGATTTAGACATGCGGACGTGTCCATGAAGATATGCAGCACCGCATTGGATGGCATAAATTGTTCGGACGCGCGGGTCCGGACATTTGCGGGCATTTTGAGGCACGTCGTTGAAGATGCCCTTAGGTACACTGGGCACTGGCATGTCCTCAATTTTATTTTTCCCAACGTAGATATGCTTATCCTCGTGTCAAACACCAAGTCATTTTCGAAGTTGAATCGAGGATGAAACTGGTATTTTCCAACTTGAAATTAACATGAAAAATAGGTGCAGACCAACCAGAGTCAATCGAATCAGCCAAAAAGATGACCGAAAACGATGTTGAATCAGTACTGTAGATAGCCAGTTCAATAGCATATCTTGGTCTTCTTGGTCCACACTGGCTATAAAAACCGGTGGGAACTGGCCGGTTCACATGGCTGTGGCAACTGCAAGGGGCTATTTCCTCTGCCCAGATTATCAGATGCCAGGTGGTGATGATTTTGTATCTTCGCAGCATTCTACCGAGGATAAACGAATGTCCTTTGACTTTAAAAAATTAAGGCGAAAATATGTTCAGTTCATGTAACTGACATTTCAATTATGTACATATAGTATTCGCTGGTCTTATCTTCGTCATGTCACAGTCCTTCCACGATGAACTTCCACCTCTAAAATACCTCCGAACAATTACTTGCCCCTGTGGGCTCTCTCAGGCAGCGCGATATTGCCATCACAGCGCCTTCAATTGATGCATCCTCTCCCTGTTCCATGTGCCATAAACAAAGGCATGATCAGGAAAAGCTACAGGAAAACTACGCAGCATTGCGAAGGTTATGCCGTGTTAACCTTTTCTTTCCAATAGAACATGTTTCCATACTTCCCTGCAACACGACTCCAGAAGCTCTGAGGAATGTCCAGATCAATCAATGAACCAATGTTGAAATTTATAATGTTACCTACAAAAACAGAGCCACGCTTGAGCATTTCTGTCCTGCCAGTAAGCACGAGTGCGTGACAACACTTGTGTTTCAAAACTTATCTAGCAGAAACAAAAATACTGTAAACTGAGTTTTATTGCAAAATTGAAGGCCCTATGATGTAACAAATCTGGAATTCTAGATCAGGATCATGTGCATGGCATTGTACACACCCTAGTGCATGCACTTGTGTGCAATAGTGCAGCCTACATCAAGAAGAGTGTGTTGTTGCAAGATAATATTATGCAGACACAAAATATATACCCAGGAATTAACATCATTGAGTATGCCCTTAGGATTAAACGACATATCAGCTGCATGGATAAGTGAACCGAATGGTTGTCATGATCATTCCTGCATCATGCTTCACCCCAGCAGTGTTCAGTTTTCTTAATTCCGGAATTACAATTTGCAAATGATCCATATCTGAACTTTATTAGAGTAGTATACTAAAATTTGCAATCAATATGGGGGATCGGTTCCGTTATTCAGATAACAAAAGGCAAAGGAAAACTAAGTGTAGTGTGAATATTATATTTAAAACAGAAGTATCATACCGAAGGTGGGATCTGCAACAAAGACAATAGTTCGGTCATCAACTTGCCAAAAATCCTTGATAGCCAATCCTGTAAGACAGAGCATTGATCAATTTTTATGTGCTACGATACATGTGCACAATCATGAGAATGCGAACGAATGCCTCCTGTTAGTTATAACAGAGAAGAATAAAAGATTATATGATAATAGCTTATAATATGTCGTGTTGGCCAATGAAAATCACAAGTACAAGCTCTACATTGGTTTTGAGAGTAAATAATTGCCACATAAGGAGAGAATAATCCTACTCCATACAGATTGTCGAGTAAAAAGAATCAGCATAGATTCACAAATTAATCTGCATAAGTCCAGCAAACTCAGGACATCAGCATTCCTTATCCAATTGAATACATACACAGCTGCCCTCGTGGGCCAGACTTGTATTCCCCATGGTCAAAAGGTGCTATCTTGGATCAGCAATATATCTAAGTGTGTGACTTCTGTAATGATTTTAACCATTAAATTTTTGACAGTATGTGACAAAACTGAAAACAATTGCGTACTGGAAATAATTTTAATAACAAGATAATATGTATGTTTTTTATGTGGCCAGTCAAGAAAAAATTACTAGCTATAGCGATATTCATCGTCAGCAATATTTGACAACAGACATATCATCCTTGCATGTATGCACATATGAACTGAAGAAAAATAAAAAGGGGAGCCCGGTGCATGTAGCTCCCGCTTGCGCGGGGTCCGGGGAAGGGTCCGACAACTTTGGGTCTATTGTACGCAGCCTTTCCCTACATTTCTGTAAGAGGCTGTTTCCAGGACTTGAACCCGTGACAAGGCAGCAGCTTTACCACTGCGCCAAGGCTCCCCTTCAATATGAACCGAAGAAAAATAATAAAAGCCACCTGGTGTATCCGGATAATTTTGTGCGAGAACTCTCAACTTATAGCCAGTGTCCTTCTCTAGGTCTTCAATCTCTTGACGTAAACGATTTTCCTAAGAACAAATCAAAATAGTCAGCAGTTATCTAACATATGTACTCCAAAAAAAAAGAAGGTAGAGAGACTAAGACTATTCTCTAAATGAACTATTTGTAGTTGCACCCATATGGAAGTCAATACGACATGTTAAAGAAAATTAGGCACAGGGGAACTATCACACAAGGATGAAAACCACTATCTCATCCTTGCACCATTGTGCATACATCCATGTTGCTTTTAGCATCACTCTGTTTCTCGCGGACACCAAATTTGCAAGTGGTTGTGAATCATCAGACAGCTCACAGTGCAAGATCTGATGTCTGGATTTACCTGGCCTGAAGAGAGGAAACCGGCGACGTCAATGACGGTGGTGAACTCCTTGGGGAGCAACTCAGGCTTGTTGACCCCAGCCTTGGCATTGACCAAACCAACAACTGCAAGCACGTAGCATCAAGGGGAAGTTTCCACTAAGAAAGCACACATATGATCCTTTTTCATTCAAGCGTGCCATTGAAAAGAAAAAAAACTTGCAAAATGCCACTCCAAAACAACAACACATCTTCTATTTATGCCACTGCCCGCAATTTTCACCACTTCACCGAGAGATTTAGATTATTTTTTTCTCCGTTGCACAACCACGATCGAGGATGCAAAAGATTTTCAGTTCCGCGCGGATGCAACTCATCAGCCGCCTCTGCCGCTGCCGCCGGCACTACTGTTACAGCAGAGGGGGGCAATTGCTGAAAATTACTCTTTCTGGAGACATGGACTATGGATAAAGAGCGTCCAAAGTCCAAACACGCTGTACACTCTGAATGAACTGGACTGAGCTTCGCCTTTCGGGTTCAGACTCGAGCTTCGGTCTCGTGTTGAAGGTGCATTGACTCGCATAGCGTTACCATGCAGCACATGAAAAAAAAATCAGATGACAAATTTGTTGATTTAGCAACGAGTCGCGCAACATTTCGTTATTATAGATGAGGGCATCGTCAGAAAAACTAAACGTGGAACTGTTCTAGACCTCCAGTTAACCGGAGCCGTGCTGCCTGCTAACTGCGAGCAAGGAGCAACTGCCTCGATGGAAGGAAGATGAAGAGTGGGACTGATGGCTTACAGCAGGAGAAGGACAAGGTGAGCGCGAGCGCGCCGGAGACGGCCGCCTTCCATGGCACGGCGCCGGCTAGCTTCCCGGCCCAAGAAGCAGCAGTCGCGGCGGTGGGCGGCGGAGTCCGGCGAGCGGAGCAGCGCGCGACGGCGAGAGGATGCCGCCTTGGCCGCGGGTGAATGGATAACGGCGACGATGTGGACGCGGCCGCTCCGTAGGGTGCCCGTGGGATGGTGGATGGGACGAGGAGAACCATTTTTTCTCTTCTTTTTCTTCTGAAAATAATGCGCTGGTTATTTTTTATCCGTTGAGTCGAAGGAAAGCGGTCCGAACGGATTAGACTCGTGAGTACACTTGGATAGTGTTTGGACTTTGTTTTCCTTGTTATTTTTATTTGTTTGAACTGGACTTCTATTCGACTTTGTTGTGATGATCATTAAAGGGAAGACATTTAGATTTTGTACAATTTGGATCGTGTAAATTACTCCCAAAGTGAAGAATTGTCCGATTCCTTTGAAACACGGCAAACACATCCCGACTTAATACAAACCTTGGTAATCTTCTTGACAAGATATTCGAATATTACAACAAAACCGATTAGCACATACTCCCTCCGTCCGAAAATACTTGTCATCAAAATGGATAAAAAAGGATGTATCTAGACCGAATATACATGTAGATACATCCCCTTTTATTCATTTTGATGACAAGTATTTCCGGACGGAGGGAGTACCATGGTTTTTGCTCACGAATTCGTCACTTTCATAAATTTCAAACCCATTGGTTTATCCTGCCTACTATTCAAGAATACATTTACCACAAATTTCAAATTTCTGCCCGGATAAAAGATCACCATGTTTAGTTAATCTTTCAGGCTTTCAAAAAAAAAATAACTCAAATTCCTGTAAAATAACCATGTATAGTATGAATATCTGTACTAAACATTTCACAATTATACTTATTACTGCACTGACAAGAATAGTTATACAAACCTTACAGGAACAAGATACACTCGGCTGCATCAGCATCAACGACACGATATCCAATTAATAACACACTGCACCAAACGGCAGGGCAATATGCAAAGAATGAGTCGTGCTGCCGAAAATGTCTTTGTCAGGTTCCCTCTATGGCTCTTCTATACCCAACATCTAACCAATATCAGCTTTTCCCACAAAAAGGGTTGAAATACTATCAGAACAAGCAAAAGATGAAACGCGGCCTAACATGGCAGGAGTACGGTGCAAAAATTTCGGCTCAGGTCAGGTGTGGAAAACCATTGGCATGTGATCTCACAAGGCGCTATTGGATGTATTGACATGGTAATTCATTGCCATCAACAGCGCTCTGTTTCCGATACCCTCCGCAGCAATACCTGCATGGTTGCAGCATTGCAAATTAGTTGTCAGGACATTTAGTTGTCAAATACATGTGTTAGATACATCCGTATTTAGACAAATCTAAGACAAGAATTTTTGGACGGAGGTAATATAAGATAAAGGACCAAACTTGCGTACAACTCAAATATCTCCTAGGGAAGACCAATCTACACAAGTTGGTCTGGAAGGCCGTGAGAGACAAACCAGGATTGACTTTTCATTGGAAGATATCTGGTTGTCTACGACGTGAGAAAGCAAATAAGTCACAAAGGTATGAATCCAAATTATACCTGCATAGGATTTTATGCCAACAGTGGTGTCTTTGATAACTTCACATTTACCATATTTACCACCACTGAACATTTGCAGACAGGAGTCACTTCCTAATGTACATGTCAATCACTCGTCAACTTTTGTCCCGAACTTCTCAGCCAAGAACTCGTCAAGAAGACCATAATTTCGAACAGGTTCTGAGCTGAAGTTCTGAGCAGGCAACTTTCGAATACATACAAGAATATGCTGAACATCTCGACATAATCTGGGTTTCATCAATCATTAAAACAGCAGTGTTAAAAAAGTATAGGTATAGAATACATACAACACATACGAAAAATTAATCGATTCTTCTTTTCTTTTCTTTTTTTGCATGTGGGGAAAAATGGCATAAGTGTAGCAGTGCGATTTATTGGTACTGTACCTGTTCTTTGCCTGAGGACTACTGACTTCCAACTTCGAAAATGCTTCTGTAATATGGGAATGGAATATCTGGACTACTTGCCTGCATTGCATAAAAGGGTCAAACAATATTAAGAGTCAATAAGACCTTGCAAGGGAACAAATAATAACGAATTGTCATGCTATGGATAATATTTCAGCAAAATCATTATTAAACATAAAAATCAAAATTAGAAATAATGGTGCTACTTGCATTACATGAAGCCCATTAGAGTATTGTTCACGTGGTTACTTCAGCTTGAGCAGCGTCACTACCACCACATGCTGTTTTTAACTCGGTTTGCCAAAGTTGCATTACCTCAGGGGGTAAATCATTGAAATTATTTAGTTAGAGACAAATAGTTTTGACTTATGTTTAGATGGCTTTAATTGGTTTATCTCTAGGCCTAATATGTTATGACCTCCTTATAAATAAGGAGGCGTTATCATCATGCTCAGTTAAGCAACAAGAAGAATGAATTAGTCTCTCAAGGTTCTTATCCCATATAGTCTCAACTTCCCCTACGATCTCTAGCCTTCAGCTATGCTGAATGGCCCTTGTATGGTTGCTACCCCAATGAACTGAGCTTCATCTTAGAGAACAGTAACACCTTACAAATTGTTCTCAAAACTTCAGTGCTCCAATTGTTTTAAAGCGATGTAGGTTTGGTGTTCCACTGAGGGTTTTCTACATATCATGAATAACTTTACCAGCTACATACACTGAATAAGAGCCGAAGCTGATAACATCACCATTCTAAAAAAAAGATATGGTCCAAAGATTCTAAAGATACAAAGGATACTTCTTTACCTGAATATTGCTTGCAGATCTACCTCAAGCAGTATTTGAGAGAGGATGCGATGCAAGTAAGTGACTTCCTGCAAAATTGTTTATGTACAAAAATTTCAGCAACAATTAACTAAACTGAAAGGAAAGCCTGAGTCAGAATTCAAATAACATAAATAAGTGAAAACATCTGAACAAGATTCCAGGAGAATAAAGGACGGTAAATGGGGGTCAATAAATGAGTTAAGATGTTGTTTCCAAGTAGCAACAAATGAATTTGCATTTCCATTGAACAATCACAAGGGGTGTGGCTACAAATCATAATTAAATGATACACCCTCTGTTCCTAAATGTAAGACATTTTTGCAGTTCAAACGTCTTGACATTTAGGAACAGAGGTATTAACAGAGTGATTTCCATTGATACTCCATCCATTTCTTTTTACTTCGCATATATGATTTCTCTGAAGTTAAACTATGTTTTTACTTCGCATAAAGTTTGACCATGTTTATAGGAAAAATTATCAACATTCACAATACCAAATCAATATTGTTAGATACATCATGGAATTAATGTTCGTATTATATAACTTTAATATTGTAGATGTTGATATTTTTAAATATAAATTTGGTCAAACAAAGTTTGACTTCAGACAAATCTTATACGCGGAGTAAAAAGAAACAGAAGGAGTAATGTGCTAAACCATAACTACCTTTGTAACAGCTTTGGCGAATAGACTTGGCTGAGAATCATTATCATCTGGTCCATTCCAACTTTCCACGATTTGCGGTAATTTTCTAAGATTTGCTAGCAATCTCTCTCTCATTATCTGGACTAGCTTGGTGTGAATTTCATCTCGATGAACCTTATAGTCCTGTCATTTCCGAGAAACTTGTAAGAAATGAAATTCATGCAAGTACATAAAACAGGTTGGTGCCAGTCAAGAGTTACCCTAACCCATGAAATGTCAAATAAATAAAATAGAAATCATACCTGAGTAACTCTATCCAGTTCAGACATCAACAGATGTTTGCGTGCTTCCGGTATTTTCAGGAAAAGTACTCGACGAATATCTGCAATTTCAAACAAAAATGGTTTGGCCAAGCAGTGATCAAAATCACAGATACTTCAAGGATTCCCAAATAGTTCATCCTAGAAAAATTGGTTCAACATGGCCATTTGCATTTTCTTTTCCCTAAGTAAATATTGGGTGCAGCAAGAACAGGATGGCTCTTGGGATATATGTTGCATATTTGGTGAATTTATTAATTAAATGCAATGTTAGTTCTGGTTGGCTGGAAGGCAGTTTACTTGTACCGAAATAAATCTATTGCCTATCAGGCTATCACCATCAGATGAAAGTTACTAGAGTACATGAATCAGGCTCTAGATAAACTAAGGGGAACAGCACACCTGGTACTGGTCCCTAAAAGCTGGAAACTAGCTATTGCTTCTACTTTTTCAAGTTTGTGTTGTTCCCTACCCTTCTACATCATATAGCTACTCAAATACCAACAGTTCTAGGGAGAGACAAAAGCGCTTCAGCTTATATTTCTGTAGATATCTTTTTAAGGACCCTGGTTTCCAGTTTTCCAAACCTTCATCCCACCAACAAATCAAGACACAAAAATAATCAACTAAAAACATATAATAAGATAAGATAATGCAACCCACAATCACTTGAAGTGACAGGATAGTCAGCCTTCAGAACTCTATGTTCTGGCAAAATTAACAGAAAGTATGGATACAATAAATAACAGTGCAGCAAAAAGACAGAAGGTAGGGAAAAATGCTTACCTGGAATCAAAGAATGTATGAAACTGATAATTTGACTTGCTAAAGCTAAATGCTTAGAAGTAATTGATTTCAGACCAGATACCTGAAAAGGAACCAAAGGAAAATAAACCAAGCAGTCCAGACTTCTTGATATATAAAAAAAGAAGTGTGGCAGCACATGCCTACATTAAATAGCTATTTAGCTTGATTAAGATTTGAGGAAACTACTGGTGCATTGAAGTACTATTGTTCAAAAAAAAACAGAGAAGATTTTCGTCTTTTCTTAAAAAATTGTTGTGTTTCCATATAGCTAAAACACTATTGTGCAAATAGTGTCCTATATGATGATGAACAATGAGAAATTGATAGCAAGTTCATTTAGCAGACATCTACTTTTTTAATAGAAAGACTGTACAGGAGACCCATACAGATACAGCATACATGTGAGCATCAGAATTATAACCCTGGTGGGTGGAGTCATGCCCCCACAGCTCCACCGCCACACCAAGATGTGGTTCTCAGCAGAGACATATATTTATTCAAAGATTTATTAAAACAATCCACATTAAATGGTAAATTATGAGAAAATGCTAATAGCAAATTACGAGCTGTGTTTACATATTTAATCAATGAGGAATTACTGTTACCAATGGTAAACAATGATACCTGCATGGCACCTGCGCCAAGAACCAGTTGGCAAGTCCTGGTATTGAAATGCTTTAATATCTCAACAACACGTTGGACCACCTCAAAAGATAACGATGGCAAACATTTACTGATGTCAACATATTCTGATAGCATTTTCAACAATATCAAACCACTGCCAAACAAAAATTGAAGCGTTATTGAGAAAAGGCAAGGATACATCTCACAGAAACACAGATGATTAAATGAGTACATAAGATGACGAGAGAAACAGAAAAAGGACAGCATATATCACTATAGAAGAATAGCAGATGAATAAAGGAACTGTTACTGGATGAATTCTTTGCCACACTTCTGGGTTAGTAAAGTGTGGCAACTGATCTAATTTATCCTCAACATGGCAAGTTTTAGAAAGAAGAAACAGTAACTTGTTTTGAAGAATTAAATGGAAATTTTAGATGACTAACCAGTTCACCATATGATAGCCAACACCTCCAAGCACAATGGTTTGCGAGACTGGCCTAACATGGCCAGCAACACTATTTTCAGTCTGAGAAGTGGATTCAACCTTGTTTTCATTGCTTGTCGTTGATGTTCCATTGCTATTTTCAACATTATTTTCAGTTGAATGTGCTGATTCTTGACTTGTTGAAACCCCATCCTCAATGAGCTTTGAGTTGTTATCATTGCTAGGCATCTCCATGCCATTAACAGGAAAGTCAGTTGATGACAGTGACAGAACAATCGCTTGGAACTCTTCAGGAACATCAACAGCGATCCACGTCTCTTGGTCAAGAACTGCCTTAATTTTTGCCATCTTCAAAGGAATATTAAACGTTCAGAGCACAAAAAACTCTATAAATCATGCATCAACTATAAAATAAGATTGGTATCAATCCAAAATCTATATCAGTTTTTTAAATAAACCGTAGTGTTATAATTTTTTAAGATAATTCAAATAATTTTGACGAGCAGCTTAGGCCTTTGTGTCCTTTTGTGTCCTCAGTTCCACTATCATTTCAACCTGAAGTTATCTGATGATGGTGAATACCAATACTATGGGTAATGTTGTTTGCAAAACAGAACTAGAAAGGAACCGCATTGTATACAAGCTATTATACATCCATAGGCTATAACTGAGTGAGAAGGCTGAAGGCTTTATACTTCAGAAATAGCACCATTACCAATTCATGTTTCAGGCACAATGGTGTTGTAATTATCCTATAAGCTGTTGCTCGTACTAACAAAATTTAAAACAAGCTTCTGACTTTGTTCCATTATCTGATTGTAAAACTGTAAATCTAGCTTTCGTAAACTTGAGCAAAGTAATACATAACTCACCCGAACACTATGCTGATACTCAACAAATTGCTTTGACTGTTGCTGTAGAATTCCGCGAATGTTGTAACCTAACCTGCCTCCAACCTATGAGGACAAGAGGTGGAAATAATATCATAACTTGCTTTTACGCAATTAACATGGATATATGTGCATATAATTTGAACAGAGAAAATAATAACCTTTTCTGTAGCAGCTATAAATTCTTCTGTTATATTATAGATGATCAGGAACTCCTGAAGCCTTAACTTGGGATGTAGAGCAGCACGAACACCTAGCAGCTTAGCCCATCGTCCATGTGCAGCATCACATGCAGCAAACACTGCTTCTGTGCTTTCTCTCAACACATCAGCTCTACAGAAAATGCAAGTGCTCAAGCAAATCTGTGTTTGCGTCATCACATATAAAGGTTTGCAAGTAATGAAATACTATATTTGCCAAAACTGACCACAGTATCACCATGATACCAGCAATTAAATTGGTTTTTACAGAACAAAGAGCAAGTTATAACTTAACTTACCGAATATTTTTTATTGAATTTATACTGGACATATCATTTGTCTTTCCTTGAAACAACGGAAGCTTAGTAGGAGTGCGTGTAACAGTATTAGAGACCCGTGAAGTAACATCATAGTCTTTCTCTTGGGAAAGATCAACTGAGCCACCATGTTGTACGACAGGATTTGTGTCATCAGGATTTATGTTCCCATCAAGGTTTCGCATGATCCACTGAACTATTTTCTTAACTTCAGCTGCTTGCTGGAGATGTACCTGGAAAGGAGGTACACATTAAGATTTAATTTGGTAGACCATCTTCATTTAAAGGAAAACAAAATGATACTGTATTGAGAAACTAATTTACCTGAACTATACTAAAAATAGCCGATAAAAGCTGAACAAAACCTTCAGATGATAGACTACGCAGTTTATTTGCTAAAGACTGGCCTCCAGCTGCACAATTGCAGTTCAAAACAAGTAGGAAGTTAGCGTGCATAGTAGCAAGCTATGAACAGATATTGAATTAAGAAAAAAATGTAAGACCATCAGAATCGGCAGCTCTGTCTCCAGTTACTGAATCAGAATCTATTGGTTTGGAAATCAAGACTGGAAGCATCTCTGCAACTGTGGATTTGATTGAAGCTTTCATAACAGTAATAAGGGTATCCCGGTACATTCTGAGCACTGCAGGAACTTTGTCCTGCGAGATATAAATGTGAACCTTATTATTCTGTATCCCACAGAGTAATGACTCACTGAATATACCAAATATCCAGAAATAAATAAGCATGATACTTCCACCACTTAGCTTTTTAAGCTCATAGGTGATTGACCTTTCAAAAATAAATACTGAACTTGGTTTTCTGTATGCATGGAATTTTAAAGGGCATTTTATTTACAAGTGCCCTGTTAGTGAGGGTAGTCTCTTATAAGGCCCCATAAACCCAGCTTATATGAGTGAGAAACTTATTGAATAATCACAAATATTATTGTGCTCGTTGTGTGGCTAAATAGCGCACACAAATGTGAATAAGTGCTTCTCTGGAACTAAATCTATATGTCGTCTTACACTAAAGCCCCAATTGCTAGCTCTATAATATTGAATAGAAAAGCAGCCACAGGACACCCTATTTTTCTGCACATCCACCCTCCATTTGAATATCTCAACTTAAGGGAAATATCTAACAGAACTAACCGTTCTCAGCAGGCAAATAATGAGGGGGAGAAGACGATCTCTGAGGATGAAGCCATCCTCCTCATCAACGTTTACCTGCATTGAGATGATGAACGTCGGTCAATAGAAGGAACAGAGATGAAAACATTTTACTAGAACAACAGTGTAGCTTAAAAATGAAACCATAATCTAAACCAAAGGAGTACAGTACACATCAAACAATTGTTGAAAAAAACAAATTAGTATTTCACCTTTTGGCAAATTGGAGAAGAGCAAGACTGATTGGACCACAGTCATGGTATATATATGGTAACAGTGTGGTAAGTGGTAACATAGTTTATGATCTGAAAACTGTAATTATTTCGGGATCACGTTTTGTGACGTGAGGATCCTTTTTTTTTAACCGGGTTAAACAACATTGTCAGGGAGAGCGGAAAGAGGTACAGCGAGTTCAAGCACTGCCAGGAAACACACTGCATCCGCCCGCTGTCAAAACGGATGCCATGGGGCGAAAAACTGGCAGCACCAGCTAGCAACAACTAGTCCTATTACAAACCAAACAGCAGGAGTCCAAAAGGATCATCATGCATAGTCTAAAAGCCAGCTCTAATGCAGCAAGAAAACAAAAAGTAGAATGAGGCAGACTCCAGCGGCAATCATCTACTGCCCTCCGATCGGTCGCCTGGCCAAATCGTTTTGTGACGTGAGGATCCTATGTTGACACTCGACATACATCAAACAGAAATTTTGGTAAAATTGTTTTAGTCATCAAGAAACTACATTGCTGTTTTGAACTTGGCCTCTTAGGAGGATTGTAACCAAACTCTTTCTTTTCCTTCCTCTGCGTTTTCTTGAAAAAAAATAAACTACATTGCTTGGGTACGCTATATGGATCATGGATGCGACTCCACAATACAAAGTTTCCCAAAACAAGGATACAATGACAGAAATAATAATGTAATATGTGATGAGGCTACAAAGAAATCAAAATTAGCAATGTCCTTGCCTTCTTGTCATTGATTCATTTACAGAGCCAATGGTTGCAAGTGGAAACAGGCGCTGCAGGTACCACTAACTCAGCGTGAATGGTAGGTATTCACTCCCTACCAGTTCTTAGCCTCTCTAGATCTCTCAGTCACACTTCATTAGTCATGTTCATTCAGTTTCAGTTAACTAATTAATATTATTTAAAGTTGGCATGGAAGGTACACAAAAGACAGCATGAACGCATTGCGTTAAAATCAGGTAAAGACAGGCCAATTATGAGATGGAGAATTGCAAAACTAAAAGCGCACATACTTCATGCTCGGTCCCATTGAGGGGAGTAGAAGTCTTCCTTTTCACAGTTGATAAAACCATCGCATCAACAGTTTTTCCATCAGGAACAGCAGCCCGTACAAACTCTGCTGAAAGAATGCTACAAGAATGAATAATAAGTTAAACAGCAAGTTGCTGATGGGACAGAAAAGACTGCAAACAACATTACTATTCTAGGGGCAAATATAAGGAAAATAAAATTACAGGATTTTAAGGTAGCTTCCGATTAATGACAAAATTGACCTTTATATTCTAGATGACGATAACGTACAAACAAATATAGAAGGCTAAATTTAAAGGATATAGGTGGATTTAGGGTACATTTTTCACTAAAATGCCACTTAATGGATGTACTGATTTAGGCCTTAATATCCCCCAAAACAACTGAAACATTACGCTGACTAAAGCCTAGTTGACATTTGAGTATCATTGGAACAGAATCATTGCATTTGACATTGGCTTGAACAAAAATTAAGAATCAACAAATGTATTTCACTTAGGACGTGTTCTGAAGTCCTCCGCGTTGCTCAACTCCACAGCTTCTCAGCTGCGCTCTGGGCTCCAACTCTAGCGAGAAGCCAGCACCGTTCGGTACGTGCGCCAGCCCCTCTCCATGCTAGGCGGGCTGGCAGCCTGCTTGGATTGTCTAAAGCCCATCTAACTGAAAAGGAAAAGAGGCCTTAGGCCTTCTCGGCAAGAGGAGGAGAGAGACTGGGCTTGGCCCAGTTTGGAGGAACGTTGTGAGCGTCACAATGTCTTCACGTTGCCAAATCCAACGATCGAGAGGACTGCACGCACAAAAGAATCGGAGGCACGAACCGGTAGGGGAAATCACTTGGCGGTGGCATCACGCGTAATTAGGCGAACTACGCATTTCTGAGGATTCCGCGAAGCTGCGAAAACCCAGCTTCTTTGACTCGTTCAAATTGCACTACGGCTCGGTACAGCTTCTCGAAGCTGACTCCAGGAGGCTTAGACCGTTCGCCCTAATTTCTCGCACGGAGTTCGTGGAGCACGGAGCGTGGAGGACTTCCGAACACGCCCTTCAAGTATCTTATTGGGATCCATATGTATGAATATATCGAGAAGCCAACAAAATGCTTGCTCATGTAGTAAACATGTGACAAAGAAAAACGATGGCCCAGAACTATTCAATTGCCAATCATATGAATGGCTACGAAGGCAGTGTTAGGCACAAGGCACACTTGAGGTGCTACATCGGTAAATCAACGGGAAGTTAGGTGGCAATGATGAAAACTGGGGCATTACATTGGCTTTATTTTAACTTTAGGGCCTTTACATTAGGATTCAATGCCCTCTCTTAATCTTGTTAACACGCAGTTTGACCAGGCATGCACCTTGCATCACAAAGGCGCAGAGCCCTGTGTAGCCTCGGGTACTTTTGCCTTGCTGCACCTAGACAGACCACCTAGGGGTGACTTTGGCGCATTTGTAGCATTGATGTGTATTCTGATATATCATACTGCTACGACAAGATACCAACAGATGACTGCAGCATCACTTTTGTTTCAGATACTCAGATGAAATTGCAATTGAAGTTAAAACACTACATGGTTCCTGAGCTCATAAATCAGCCTACCTACACTGATAGAGATTATGTCTCAAGCTTTCCGTCAGAATTCATAGTGTATTTCTAAGCATGTAAAGGTATTTATTTTTCACATCAGTGCTGTCATTCCTGTGATAAGTATTGCCCCTATAAATAAGAGCGCATCATATTGATAGGACATATGTTTAGCTTGTACGAAAATACCTGTTCACTGAATCTAATGATGTTCCCAACTGATCACGAATATGTCGAAAGCAATAAAGCCCCGCAAGTTCATCAGTGTCCTGGTTGAAAGAATTTATGTATCATAAACATAAGTTACACGTACTGAACATGTCTGCTGACTGCAGTCATTTATTGGAAATTTGCTAGGTGGTGTGTGATGGCAAAGAGTAACGGCATTACACAGGAATGTTACGATAACACTGGCATCAGGTCATGTAGAAGGTAATGATTAGGTAACTTACTATGAGATTTTGCAAGTCATCAATGACATCAAGCGCACCAGCACAATCTGCCGCTAGCACAAGCTGCACATGCAGAACAAGCTTATAAACCCAACGCACAGAGGAGATTTGAAGGCAGGAGGGACCTTTAAGCAATATGTTACTATGATTCAAATATTCAGTACAGAAGCAAAACAAAAATCTAGTTGTTGCTTAAGTATGAACAGTTCAGGTCAGGCTGTCAAATCAGATACAATAGATCATTGGACTACATAAATAGCACAGCAGTGATCTGGCAGAAAATAATGATAATTATGGACTAGCAGCAAAAAAATAACAAATGTGGTTGTGTTTGCAGTTGGACAAGGAATGTCATATGCAGCCACTATTTAGAAATTAGAACAGTAGTACGTGCTTATGGGGCATTTACGCAAGCTAATATCCTCTCAAACAAAGACCGTTCATAATTTCTCTGCGATCAAATAAAGACCATTGTCCCCAATAAGGCACGAAGATGGATCCAAAGACATCATTAGGTTACATTTCCCATTCATCCATTGTACTAGTGTAACAGCTCAAGAATGGACAGCATATCTCCTGTTGACCTACAGTTGGCACTTAAACACTTGTGACTTCCAAGGTACCACCGTACCAGTAGCATATGGAAAATATGCAAGGTCATTCCATGAAAAACAGTCATGCATATAGCGTAGCAATTCATGGTGTTGCATGCGCAGCAATGGTTGTCAGCTAATCAATCAGTTCACTAACCCCCAGAGCAATGTCCATGGTTTCATCTTCTGGACCATTTCTGATCATTGTCTAACAGTACATGTCCACAAACAAACAAAGCGCAATGCTCGGTAAGACCACTCACCAGCTTGAGGGCTGCGAGCGCCTGACTGACATAGAGGATGATGGTGAGCTTCTCCTGCAAGGCGACGAGGTTCCCCCGGGTGGCATTGAGCTCCTGCACCTGCTGGGCGTCCCCGACGAGGTCGCCCGTGAGCACCCGGACCACCTCCCTGAGCTCCCGGATCCTCCCGACGGCGGCGACGATCTCCCCGTCGAGGCCGCGGAGCCGGCCCTGCGCCTCGTAGAAGGACTCGGAGCGGCGCGCGATCTCCTGCACGAGGTGCGCCTCGACGACGTCGAGGTGCTGGCCGAGGCGCTCCTGCAGGGCGGGCTCGGCGAGCGGGCAGGCGGCCTCGAAGGTGGCCCCCTCCTCGAGCGCGAAGTCCTCCTTGAAGAAGAGCGCGGGGACCTCGCGGAGGCATGCGGCGAGGCCGGAGGAGGGGGAGGAGGCGGCAGGGGCGCCGTCGTGGGAGGCGGCGAGGGCGAGCTCGGCGGTGGCGTGGAGGCGGACGTCGGCGAAGCGCGCGAAGGGATCGGCGACGCGGGCGAGGTAGGGCGCGAAGTCGGCGCGGGAGACCTCGCAGGGGGGGTGGGAGGGCGGGGGCGGGGCCTCCGGGAGCGCGGCCGGCGGGGGCCACGGGAGCCAGTAGGAGCCCGCGGAGGCCGAGGGGAGCGGGTTGTTGAGGAGCGAGGTGATGGACTGCGGGGCGCCGCCCGGGGGCCCCGCCGCCGCGGCGGTGGGGGAGTCGGTGGAGTAGGCCGAGGAGGAGGCGGAGGCGGTGCGGAGGGGCGGGCGCGAGGCCATGGCGGGCGCGCGCGCGGGGGGCTAGGGGAGGGGAGGCGGCGGCATGGGAGATCGGGATCTGGGAGGGAGGGCCGGGGAGCGGAGCCAACCGCAGGGGTGGGGGGGAGAGCTTGGCTGGTCAGATCTGTCGCTGGTCAGGTGGGAGAGGGGGATGGAGGAAGGAAGGGGAGAAGAGAGGGAGGGAGGGAGGGAGTGTGGTGGCTTGCTTCCCTGATTGATTTCTCCCGGTTTTTTCCTTTCCTCCCCTCTCGCCTTTGGTTTCTCTCTACAATAATCTTCTTTTTCAGTTTTTTGATTTGTGCTAGGATATCATGATCCTCTCTGTCTAGTCTTGAATGGAAACTATATCTTTCTCTGTCTACTTTTGCACGGAAAAGAGAGTTTTATTTAATGTTCATAGAGCTGCAGTCGAGAGGCAAAAGTTTCTCAATACGTGTCGCAGTGTAACCTTCTAAGAAGTGTGTGAATTGGACTAACAAGTGCTTAATAATATGAAATTGGTGTGGGTGAAATGATAGTACCAAACTAGCAAACAGAGGAATGCTAAAAATAATTAAAAAAATCATCCACACGCAAAAGCCATTAATACATAAGTGCATATTTGATCATGTATGTCCACCTAATATTGTAGGGTTAAGCTAAATGCACCCATCGTAGAAAGTGTCCTTACAATCATGGGGGTCTACCATTTCGACCGCACCCATGTCTTCTTTTGAAAACCCGACATATATTAATCAGAAATAACAAAATTCTTACAATCGTTCATTACAAAGCTAGCCACGCAAGGCGGAACACTATTACATAAAACACCGCCTAACCTACTACCAAAACAAAATTTAGCAATCTCATGCGCTATCCTATTTGCCTGCCTGTCAATCTTCACTATCTTGAAATCCTTAATAAGGTTTGAGACACTCATCGCCTCCTTTTTCAGGTCCACAAAAGGAGACCTGTCAAAAGAATCTTTTGCCAGAGAAAAAGCAATAGCCGTGCTGTCAGTCTCCAAAATAACAGGACTTTGGAAAGTAATACCAATATATAACCCAGCGAGCGTCGCGCGAAATTCTGCTTCATCCACACAAGTGCACGACCCGATAAAATCCCATGAGGAAACCAGGACTTCGCCAAAGTGATTCCTGGCAATTATCCCAATGCTAGCAGATCTCATGCTCTCCACAAAACTAGCATCAACGTTTATCTTAATATCCCCTTGGTCCGGTGGCTCCCAATTACGACGAACCTTCGCGATTGGTGTGATGTACCTCCCATTATCAATCACCACCTTACCTTTGATACTTAAGTCAACTTGTGCACCGTTTTTGACATTTGTGAAGGATTTCCCACAAAAGTGACAGAAGCGCGTAAGGATTCTTTCCCCTTCCCGAAGATCATATCATTTCTGAGATGTCAAGCTCTCCAAAGCATGAATAAAACTTGATCACGTTCTGGCGACCCCAATTGATCAAGCAGAATAAACATCCAGCCCGGCCCCGTAAATCTGAAAAGCTCCTCGGCAGGAATATTCCACTCTTCTCTCATAGCAAAACGGAACACACGCACCTTTGGACAAGACACAAGGGCATGAAAAGTGCTTTCATCCTCCATCCCGCATATAGTGCACATACCTGACGCTGTTTGGTGACGAATAACTTTGTTTACCTGGGTCGCCAAACTGTTAGACGCAGCTCGCCAGGCAAAAATTCTTATTTTTTGCGGGACTTTGGCTTTCCAAATAACATCCCACACACTTCTTTCCTTGTCAGCAGCATAACTAGACGATCATGTCTCGCCCTTGCCATCCTAACAGTTTAAAGCCAGTCTATACGCACTTTTAACCGAGAACATGTCATTTTTCTCATAGTGTCAAGCAATTAGATCTCCCTCACCTATAGTCTGAATACGTAAACTTAGGATCTCCTCAGCATCATGGTTATAGAACATGTGCCTGATTAAATTTTCATCCCATCTTCTTGTTCCGCTTATGAATAATTCAGAGACCCATTTCAGTCTAGTGCGGTTCTTTTTGACTAAAACTCTGAGGCCAGAATTTCTAGGTAGCCAATTATCTCTCCAAATATTAACATTTTTCCATCGACCACTCTCCATATGACCCCTTTTTTTAGCAGATCCAATCCGTGCACAATATCTTGCCAATTCACGGAGGTAGCCTGCGGGAAAGCAGTATCCAATATGTGACCATTAGGATAATATTTCGCCTTCAAAACCTTAGCACATAAAGAATCTGGATTCACTAGCAACCTCCAAGCCTGCTTAGCCAAGAGAGCTTGATTAAACAATAAAAGATCTCGGAAACCCATGCATCCCTCTATTTTAGGTTTTGTGAGTTTATCCCAAGCTAGCCAATGAGTTTTCCTTCTGTTATCTTCGTCCCCCCACCAGAAGTTTCTTATAATCTGAGATAACTCATTACATAATGAAGCTGGAAATTTAAAAATACCCATGGCATACACTGGGAGCGCTTGCAAAACTGCCTTTATTTGATTTTCTTTTATACCACTGGAGACATATTTTTCAATCCAGTCTGAAGCTCTTTTTAATGCCTTGTCTTTTGTTGATTGGAACTTACCAACCTTCATTCTACCCTCAGGTACCGGTAAGCCAAGGTACTTATCTTCAAACCCTTTTGCAGTGATATTAAGAATGACCATAGTGGCCACCTGATCCTCCATACTACACTTTTTGCCAAACTTGATCGGACACTTATCGGGGCTCAGAAGCTGACCAGTTCCCACCTCATAGCCCGACAGAATATTTTTAATGACCAAGGCTTGATCTATGGACCCCTTGAAAAACAAAAGACTATCATCCGCAAATAATAGATGAGAAATACCTGGCGCATGTCTGTTTAAGTGGAAATCCTTTAGAACACCTTTTGTCACATGCATCCTTTAATAAAAAAGATAGGGCCTTGGCCACAAACAGGAACAAGTACGGCGATAATGGATCCCCTTGCCTGAGCCCACATAGGGCCGCACCCATGTCTTCTAAGCATATGGAGCAAATTTAGACAGTCGCATTTACCTCATCCGGCGCCTTCTCCTTGCTAAGTTGGAGAAACGCCGACAAGCTCAAGGTGTGAAGGAGAGTTTCACTTTCATGTTGAAGTCGAAGCTGGAGTCGCCCCTCACTCCAAAACAACAGTTGTCTTCGAGTGTCTGCGAGAGTTTCTCAAGGTTTCCCCAAAGTTTTTTTTAGAAACACATGTAACTTTATTCATACTTATAACAGGTACAGGTACATTGATTTGGACCTAAGATCCAAAAAATACAAAGTAACTCCTATGACTAAGAATTACAATGAAATCTCTTGAAAACACCTTCTTCACGGCGTCAATCTCTACTCGAAGAAATACTCCAATGACTTCGGTAAACAGACTGCAATTGGACTGGAGCAACGATGTTGCCACTCTTTCACTCGCACGAACATTACCAATAATGGTTTTTGAAAGCACCTTGAGTCGCCTATCAAAAAGATGGGAAGCCTTGATCGACGAACATACTTGGGCCGGGGATGATCCCGAAGTGCAGGCCGTCGAATCACTGTATCTTCAACATGGTGTCGATGAAAGATTTCACCTCCACAAAGAATCAGACCAACAAAAAAGGAAAACTAGACGCGCTGGTGGGCCATGTATAGAGTTGGCGCATCTGGGCCCTTGTCGTGGCAGCACTCTGGGTCGGCCCTTGGCGACCTCCCCCCTCTCAGCACCCATTTGAGTACGAGTTTGTCAACCCCACCCTACTCGGTTTTTTAGGATTTTTTTGAGACGACAACGGGACTTAGAACCCATTTTTCCTTCTAGAAGGGGTTGGAGTCCACCAATGCCCCCATCTTCGTCGGCGAAATTCGTCTTTGACATCAAAATTCAAGGTGAGTGATACATCTCCGACATATCTATAATCTTTGCATGTTTTGAGATACATTTTCATCATTTAGACTAACATATTAATTAATTGTCTAGTACCTGTTTTCTTTCTTCCAGCGTGTATGCTTTCAAGGAAAATAAGTATTTTAAACCTTCGGTAAAAATAAGAGGACGATGTATGCACCAAGGGGCATCTAGGGGACCTGGACTTGCGCCGGGAGGACCCACAAGGCACCTAGGCGCCCTCGTAGGTGCTTAAAGCCCTAGGGCGCCTACATAGGGCTCCTAGTGTTGGAAATATGTCCTAAAAACAATCATATTGTATTATTATTTTTATGTGTTCATAATTAATAGATAGCCTATAGGTTACACGGAGACCCCGAAGCTTCACCAGGCGCAGGAGAACGAAATCGGTGCCACGGCGGTAGTTTTCAAAATTGTCGTCATGGCAACGTTTTCGGAGAAAACTTCATGAAGACCTCGAAGGACCATGAAGTCGTTCCCGGCACCCAGGGCTATACCATGTCATGATATTATGAATTGCCTGAGATGTTTAACCCTTTGTCACTTACACCCTTTATTGCGCAGTAGTCAATTATTAGGGTGATCTCTCACAGCTAAAATCAAAGATTAAAAGGTGTTATTCCCAGTGTTGCAACCGTCTATGACATTTAGCGTTGCTTAACTTATTGGATGGTTTACAGAATGAGCACATGTTAAACATGTTGCGTATAGCGTTGCTTAACTTATTGGTTGTAGTTTTAAATGATTTTCCTAATTTTCAAACTGCAGTTGGTCCTTGCATACAACTCGAGTAAATCATTCTTTATAAGACCTGTTGTTCATAGGTTACTGTTTGCTCCTATGTATCTGCCGTTGGTATATGGAGTAGATACAAACGCATTACGAATCACAAGAAACGTCTTTGAAATAGTCCACTTAAATTCCTTTTTATGTTTCAAATAGTTCTCTTAGCTTCTTGGCTGCAGTTGATCTCTACAGCGCAACAGGTCGTCCAATTGACAACTGTATTAGGTGTGTTGGGGAGTCAAGAGACTTACTGTATATTACTGCAAGGTTGCTCGAGGGAGAATACATTCATTCTAAACTTCCCGCGGGGTGTTCAATCTTAGGTCATTCACTTGAGCAAATTTTGCTATTGTCCTACAATTCTCTGCGCTTGGAGGCTCAATAAGGTCTACAAGAATAAAAGCGCGTAGCAGACATCAAACTTTTTTCTAACGCCGTTGCTGGTAGGTAAGTGCTTGAAAGTACCCCTTTAGATATTGCAATATTATCTTTTCGTTTCTTGTTCACTAGTTTGTATGCAGGAAAACAACATTAAACTGAGTATGCCTGATTATATTTATACACTTTACCTTGAGAGCCTTGAATCAAAACCTCGTTAAGTATTCAAAGAAAAACTTAAAGAGGTTACTGAATGTTCTAAGCATTAGTCATGACCGCAATAAAAAAATTATTAGCATGTATTCTATGAATATCAATTATGCAAATGACATGGGAAATCCTAAGCATGGGAAGGATATATAGTTGAAAACCGTTTTCTACGACGGTGGGCTTCTCGCTTTCGCTCAGGCCATGGTCTCGTCAAGCACAGGCCACTGGCATTGGCATGCCATACCTTGTGCAGCTGGCTCTCGGCGGTGTGCCGGCAAACGCTTGGATCCAGCAGGTGGCGCAGGAGGTCCTGTGGATTGGCATCGTCGTGAAGGTGGCGGAAAGCACGACCATGTGGCACGACATGCCGCGCTTTCGAGTTTGGCTGCGGACTGACGATCCGGCCTGGATTCCGCCTCGCCGCATCCTGGTCGTGGAGGAGTTCAGGCATGTCTGTTGGTGACCAATCTTTTTTGCATGTCTGTTGGTCACCATTTTCAAAATGCGAGACCGGATTTTCAACATTACAGATAATAGCATAGACATAGACCGCTGAACATTACAGATAATAGCATAGACATAGACCGATGAACATTACAATCATCCAGAACTAAATTTCAGCGTCGACTGGGCTATCACACTAACAAAAAAGATCTGCTAGATAGGGATGTTAGCTAGTGATCTATGTTTCTACTCAAGCAACCTTAGCCGAAATCCACGCCGAATTATGCCTTGCTAACTGCGTGCTTTGCGATACAGGTTACGCAGAGCTAGGACGAGCAACATGCACCAGGCGGCGCGCTTGTGGTAATGGGCGGCCGACCAGCAATGGCGGGGCTATTTTGAAGTCTGAGGGGGCCTTTGCCCCCTTGTCGGTGTCAAAATCGGGGGATCTCGGGTAGGGGGTCCCGATCTGTGCGTCAAGGCTGATGGTAACAGAAAGCAAGGGACACAGATGTTTACCCAGGTTCGGGCCCTCTCGATGGAGGTAAAACCCTACTTCCTGCTTGATTAATATTGATGATATGGGTAGTACAAGAGTAGATCTATCATGAGATCGTAGAGGCTAAACCCTAAGAGCTAGCCTATGATGGTATGATTGTACTTGTGATCGGCCTTTTAAGGACCAACCTCTCCGGTTTATATAGACATCGAAGAGGGCTAGGGTTTACATGGAGTCGGTTACAAGAAAGGAAACACAATATCCGGATCGCCAAGCTTGCCTTCCACGCAAAGGAGAGTCCCATCCGGACACGGGCCGAAGTCTTGAGTCTTGTATCTTCACGCTTCAATAGTCCGGACATTGTACACAGTCCGGCTGTCCGGATACCCCCTAATCCAGGACTCCCTCACCCCCAGCCCAAAGTCTGAGGGGGCGTGCCTCAAACGTAATACTCCCTTCATTCCTAAATATAGGGTGTATAGTTTTTGGCACGGAAATTAAAGAACGCATGTGGAGGCTAAATTTCACAAGTTTTGGGCGAGATTACACCTGACTAATTGGCATGAGAAAATAGAGGAGCTTGCATGATATAAGAAAATGTAATCAAATCCTTAAAAAAATTATCCAAATGAGTGGTGCAACACAATACACCTTATATTTTGGATTTTTTTCTCAAAAATCTATACACCTTATATCAAGGAACGGAGGGAGTATCATTTTTCCTTCAGGGTACAAGATCTAGTTTTTTGCAGTGATTAAATCCCCCCCCCATGCGTTCTTGTCAAGCTCCACCACTGGCCGCCGGGACAATGAACTCGAACAGACCTGCCAGCAGGAACATTAGCACAATTGCCACTCCGAGGACAAGTGCGAGGATGTAACGCCCCGGATCCGTTGCGCCAGGTGTCTGCCAGTTTTTCGCCGTCGTGGCCATGTCATTTGCTTGCGTGTTGCACTTTGCCATGTCGTCATTTGCATTTTATCATGTCATCATGTGCATTTCATTTTGCATACATGTTCGTCTCATGCATCTGAGCATTTTCCCCGTTGTCCGTTTTGCAATCCGGCACTCCTATGTCATCCGGCGTCCCCTTCTTCTCTTCTGTTGTGAGCGGGTATTAAACTTTCTCGGAATGGCCCGAGGTTTGCCAAGCGGCCTTGGTATAGCACCGGTAGACCGCTTGCCAAGTTTCATGCCATTTGGAGGTCGTTTGATACTCCAACGGTTAACCGGGTAACCGTAAAGCCATCTTTTGTTTCCAGCCCAACACCCCTTCCAAAGTGGCCCAAAACCCATCTAACTCCCCTCCATGCTCTCGGTCGTTCGATCACGATCGCGTGGCCGAAAACCGCTCCTCATTTGGACTCTCCTAGCTCCCTCTATGCCTATTTATACACCCCCCCTTTCCAAATCCCGGATGATTCCCCCGAAACCCTAGATCTCCTCCGCTGCGCGCCGGACACGTCCGCCCGCCGCCGGACGCGTCCAGCCGCCACGTCCTCCGGGCCAATCAGAGGGCGCCACCTCAGCCCGCCGCCCCTCTCCTCCACTCCCCGCGCCACGTGGCTCAAGGCCGCCCAGCGCCTTTGCGCCGCTGCCCGCGGGCCAGCCGGCCACCCTTGAAACGCGCCTGGCCCGAAGCGCCGCGCCTCTGCCTCACCCGTAGCCGCCCCCATCTCCGCCGCCCGCGACCGCCGGCCATGCCGCGCTTCGCCGCCGCGCGCTCGCCCCGCCGCCACACAGCGCCGGCCCGCATCTCGCGCCGCTTCGGCCATCATGGCGCCGGACTTCGCTCTCCGGCCGCCAAGCCTGCGCCGGCGCAGAGCGCCGCCTGCCGCCGCCGTCGGCCACGGCCCGTCTTGGCTGCGCCGCCCCGCCGCCATGCGCCGCGCCTCGGCCTCACCGCGGATCCGCCACCGGCGCCCTCTCCGGCCATCTCCCTCCTCCCTCCGGCCGTCCCCGACTACTCCGGCCACCGCGCAGCCCGTCTCCGGCGAGATCCGGCCCCGCCTCGTAATCCGTGCAAACTTCAGGTTGACCCCGAAAATCCTCTAAGTCCCCAGGATTCTATTATTTTCGTGCATTTTCATAGCATCACATCTCCGCACCCGTGGCTCCGTTTTGGGCGTATAATATGTCAAATTGTTCGTCTCGAAGAGTACATCATTTCATTCCATTGCATCATTTGCATTTGAGCTCATCTTGATGCCCGAAATGCTGTTGGAAGAAGGCTTCAGATCGTTAGTTTCAGAATCTTATCAGCTCGAGCTCTTTTGTCATTTTGCCATGAATTATGTGTGCACCCTATGAACTTGAGTCCTACATGTGAGTTGAACATTGCCATGCCATCTTTCCAGGGGTGTTTGCCATGTATTTTTGTGACCTATGTGTTGACTAGAACAAGCATGCAAAGTAGGGATGATGATGTTGCTGATTTCAGGAACTTAGTGTTTTCACTAAGTCTTGTCCTGCTGTTAATTTTATGCCATATGTTCATGTTGTTTCAGAGAGATCTATGGCCTTTTTGAGCATGATCAGTAAGGGTGTTTTGAACATATGGATGTGCTCTATCCATCCATACCTTTGTTGGTATTTATGGAGTAGTCTAGCATGTCATTTTCGTGCTCTACTTTTGCTTGAAAATGTTTCCTGGCAGATTGTTTGCATGAGATTCAATTTTCACGAGGTCGTTGTAGTTGATCCGTGTATGCTATGACCTTGCTCTTGCCATGCTTAGCTTCATAATCATGCCTTCTTACTGTTGGTTGCCTTACCATGCCATGTATTGCTCTGTAGTGAGTGCATCGAGCTCACGAACATGCCTACTCGTTATCTGTTTTTGCCATGTCCTGATATTTCACTAAGTCTGAAATCTGTAATAAAACTTGCTATTTTTACATGGGTGCCATCATTTCTTAAGGTCCTTTTTGTCTTATGGTCAGTAAGGGACTATTGATATATGCTTTGAGTAGAATCATGTCATGCCTTGTTTTGCTATTATAAGTTCCTGTAGCATGTTGTTTGCTTGCTCTAAACATGCCTTCCTGATGTTAATTCCTGGCATGTTAGTATTTTCACTAAGTCTGTGAACTTGATATTTTGAGCACTTTCACCATGCTTGTTTGAACATGTTATGATGTGATTTAGCCGTAGCTCAGTGTTCCTCTTTTGTTAAGCATCTCCTGTAGTTCGCTGCCATATGCTTTGTTTTTATGTTGGGGTGCTGTAGCATAGTTTCGTGTTGCGTGCTAAGTAGCATCGGGCTGTTAAACGCAGTTTTGCGTCATTCTTGTTTTGCTTGTCATTTGCAAACCGTGCATCCGATTCCGATGATCTTTATATCGATTTCACCCGAAATCATCCCATCTTTCCAGCGGCATATTTAGTTTGCCAAGTTGATGCCCGGCTCATCATTTTCCTTCCGGAGCATACATATGCATTGCATATCACATCTCGCATCGCATGTCATGTTTTGCATCATATTGCTTGTGCATTGTTCCTTGTTTGATTGTGGTTCCGTTGCTTGTGTTCTTGCTTTGGGTAGAGCCGGGAGACGAGTACGTGAACGAGGAACCTATTGAGAACGCCACGAGGATCAAGCCTTCGACAACTCGAGAACCTTTGCAAGATGACCATACCCTCAAATCACTTCTATCTTTGCTATGCTAGTTTGCTCGCTCTTTTGCTATGCCAATGCTACGATGCCTACCATTTGCTTGTCAGCCTCCCAAATTGCCATGTCAAACCTCTAACCTTTGACACCATTCCTAGCAAACCATTGATTGGCTATGTTACCGCTTTGCTCAGCCCTCTTATAGCGTTGTTAGTTGCAGGTGAAGATTGAAGTTTGTTCCTTGTTGGAACATGGAGATGTTGTTCCTTGTTGGAACATGTTTACTTGTTGGGATATCACAATATATCTTATTTAATTAATGCATCTATATACTTGGTAAAGGGTGGAAGGCTCGGCCTTATGCAGTGTTTTGTTCCACTCTTACCGCCCTAGTTTCCGTCATACCGGTGTTATGTTCCCGGATTTTGCGTTCCTTACGCGGTCGGGTGATTTATGGGACCCCCCTGACAGTTCGCTTTGAATAAAACTTGTCCAGCAAGGCCCAACATTGCCTTTTACCATTTGCCTCACCTAGCCCTTTTTTTCCCTTGGGTTTCCGGAGCCCGAGGGTCATCTTTATTTTAGCCCCCCCGGGCCAGTGCTCCTTCGAGTGTTGGTCCAACCTGAGCGATGTCCGGCGCCCCCTGGGCAACTAGGGTCTATGCCAACCCGACGTCTTGCTCATCCGGTGTGCCCTGAGAACGAGATATGTGCAGCTCCTATCGGGATTTGTCGGCGCATCGGGCGGCTTTGCTGGTCTTGTTTTACCATTGTCGAAATGTCTTGATGTACCGGGATACCGAGTCTGATCGGAGTGTCTTGGGTGAAGGTCTATTCCTTCGTTGATCGCGAGAGCTTGTCATGGGCTAAGTTGGGACACCCCTGCAGGGTTTAAACTTTCGAGAGCCGTGCCCGCGGTTATGTGGCGGATGGGAATTTGTTAATGTCCGGTTGTAGAAAACCTGAAGTTGACCTTAATTAAAATACATCAACCGCGTGTGTAACCGTGATGGTCTCTTCTCGGCGGAGTCCGGGAAGTGAACACGGTGTTGGAGTTATGCTTGACATAGGTTGCTATAGGATCACTTCTTGATCATACTTTTATCGACCGTGCTTTGCCTTCTCTTCTCGCTCTCATTTGCGTATGTTAGCCACCATTTATGCTAGTCGCTTGCTGCAGCTCCACCTCATGCATTTACCTTACCCATAAGCTTAAATAGTCTTGATCTCATGGTGCGAGATTGTTGAGTCCCGTGGCTCACCGGATACTTCAAAACCAGTTTGCGGTGCCTTTTTACCGCGGTGACGCAACCAAGCTCAAGGAGGAGCTCGATGAAGATCTTGCCCTTTGTGTTGTTTTGTTCTAGTTGATCGAAGAGTGGAGCCCAGGTTGGGGTCGATCGAGGTCTTTGTCGCATTTGGGGTTCTTCTTTTATTTTGGTTCCGTAGTCGGACCTTGATTGTATCTGGATGATGTAATGCTTTATTCATGTAATTGTGTGAAGTGGCGATTGTAAGCCAACTATGTATCTCTTTCCTTATGTATTACATGGGTTGTGTGAAGATTACCTCACTTGCGACATTGCTTTCAATGCGGTTATGCCTCTAAGTCGTGCTTCGACACGTGGGAGATATAGCCGCATCGAGGCGCTACAAGTTGGTAATCAGAGCCTTCCTCGACCTTAGGAGCCCCACTGCTTGATCGTTTTTAGTGGCCGAGTTGTGTCTAGAAAAATGTTTTGAGTCATTTAGGATTATATATATCGGAGAGTTTAGGAATTCTTTTTACTCCCAGTCCTTCGACCTTCCGGTGAGGTATCTGACGAGAGTTTTGACTCTTCTCTTCTCAAATTTCACTAAAAAATTTTTTAGGATCACGCTGGTATCTTAGAATCGTTCGATGGTTTTATGATGACAACATTGTCTTGGTGCCTCGACATTTAGGGGTTGTGGCAGTGTCCCGGGAGTTGAGCTCCGAGGTGTTGTCGTCATAATTTTATCGTTGCGATTCTGGAATACCGAGTTTAGTACGCCAACATCGAAAATCTCTTTTATGCAGTTGTTGGTGAGATAACCCGCTAACCCGAAGATTGTGGTGAGTACGGGAGTATTGCCATGACTCATTATAACGGATGCTTTTCAAGGTTGAGGTAGGCGATTTCGAAGGTTTCTTGGTTATGTGTTGACGGATGGATACACTGGATGTAGGGATTGTTAGTTTGGGTGAGATATATTGCTCCCCTGTATCCCCAACCCAGATTGCATAACCCAGAAAGTTTCGGGAGTTTCATAGGTGGGAATTCAAGTAGCTCTTAGGATATCTTTCCGACGGATGTATGATATGAAATTGGGGTTCGACGTCTAGTGGTCCGCCTATTCACGGTTGGTTTTACAGTGGTCTCGTTGTGTCTTAAAGAGTCCTTGGCTATGCCGACTCGGGGACGCTTCGTATGTCATGTGCACTACCTTGTACATGATGGTGCTGTTGTTGGAAATATGCCCTAGAGGCAATAATAAAAGTATTATTATTATATTTCCTTGTTCATGATAATTGTCTTTTATTCATGCTATAACTGTATTATCCGGAAATCGTAATACACGTGTGAATACATAGACCACAATATGTCCCTAGTGAGCCTCTAGTTGACTAGCTCGTTGTGATCAACAGATAGTCATGGTTTCCTGGCTATGGACATTGGATGTCGTTGATAACGGGATCACATCATTAGGAGAATGATGTGATGGACAAGACCCAATCCTAAGCATAGCACAAAGATCGTGTAGTTCGTTTGCTAGAGCTTTTCCAATGTCAAGTATCTCTTCCTTAGACCATGAGATCGTGTAACTCCGGATACCGTAGGAGTGCTTTGGGTGTATCAAACGTCACAACGAATCGGGTGACTATAAAGGTGCACTACAGGTATCTCCGAAAGTGTCATTGGGTTGACACGGATCGAGATGGATTTGTCACTCCGTGCAAACGGAGAGGTATCTCTGGGCCCACTCGGTAGGACATCATCATAATGTGCACAATGTGACCAAGGGGTTGATCACGGGATGATGTGTTGCGGAACGAGTAAAGAGACTTGCCGTAACGAGATTGAACAAGGTATCGGTATACCGACGATCGAATCTCGGGCAAGTAAAATACCGCTAGACAAAGGGAATTGTATACGGATCGATCGAGTCCTTGACATCGTGGTTCATCCGATGAGATCATCGTGGAACATGTGGGAGCCAACATGGGTATCCAGATCCCGCTGTTGGTTATTGATCGAGAACGTCTCGGTCATGTTCGCATGTCTCCCGAACCCGTAGGGTCTACACACTTAAGGTTCGATGGCGCTAGGGTTATAAAGGAAGCTTGTATGTGGTTACCGAATGTTGTTCGAGTCCGGATGAGATCCCGGACATCACGAGGAGTTCCGGAATGGTCCGGAGGTAAAGATTTATATATGGGAAGTCCTGTTTTGGTCAGGAAAAGTTTGGGGTTTATCGGTAACGACTGGGACCACCGGAGGGTCCGGGGTCCACCAAGTGGGGCCACCTGCCCCGAAGGCTGCATGGGCCAAGTGTGGGAGGGACCAGCCCGGGTGGGCTGGTGCGCCCCCACCAAGGCCCAAGGCGCCTAGGGCTGGGGAAACCCTAAAGGCGCCTCCCTTGCCTTGGGGGCAAGGCAACCCCAGCCGCCGCCCCTCCTCGATTGGATCTGAAGGGCCGGCCTCCCTCCCTTGCCCCTATATATATGTGGGGGTGGGAGGCAGCGATACCATGTTCCGGCGCAGCCTCCCCTCTCCCAATTACTCCTCCTCTCCCTTGGTGCTTGGCGAAGCCTGCTGGGATTGCCACGCTCCTCCATCACCACCACGCCGTTGTGCTGCTGCTGGAGGGAGTCTTCCTCAACCTCTCCTCTCTCCTTGCTGGATCAAGGCGGGGAGACGCCACCGGGCTGTATGTGTGTTGAACGCGGAGGTGCCGTCCGCTCGCACTTGGATCATCGGTGATTTGAATCACGACGAGTACGACTCCATCAACCCCGTTCACTTGAACGCTTCCGCTCAGCGATCTACAAGGGTATGTAGATGCACTCTCTTTCTACTCGTTGCTGGTCTCTCCATAGATAGATCTTGGTGACACGAGGAAAATTTTTGAATTTTCGCCACGTTCCCCAACAAATGGCATCATGAGCTAGGTCTATTGCGTAGATTCTTTGCACGAGTAGAACACAAAGTAGTTGTGGGCGTTGATGTTTCTCAATATGCTTACCGTTACTAGTCCAATCTTGTTTCGACGGTATTGTGGGATGAAGCGCCCGGACCGACCTTACACGTACACTTACGTGAGACAGTTCCACCGATTGACATGCACTTCGTGCATAAGGTGGCTAGCGGTGCGATCTCCCACTTTAGTCGGAACGGATTCGATGAAAAGGGTCCTTATGAAGGGTAAATAGCAATTGGCATATCACGTTGTGGTTTTTGCGTAGGTAAGAAACGTTCTTGCTAGAAACCCATAGCAGCCACGTAAAACATGCAACAACAATTAGAGGACGCCTAACTTGTTTTTGCAGGGTATGCTATGTGATGTGATATGGCCAAAAGAATGTGATGAATGATATGGGATGTATGAGATTGATCATGTTCTTGTAATAGGAATCACGACTTGCATGTCGATGAGTATGACAACGGCAGGAGCCATAGGAGTTGTCTTTATTTATTGTATGACCTGCGTGTCATTGAACAACGCCATGTAATTACTTTACTTTATTGCTAACCGGTAGCCATAGTAGTAGAAGTAATAAGTTGGCGAGACGACTTCATGGAGACACGATGATGGAGATCATGATGATGGAGATCATGGTGTCATGCGGTGACGATGATGATCATGGAGCCTCAAGATGGACATCAAAGGAGCAAAATGATATTGGCCATATCATGTCACTATTTGATTGCATGTGATGTTTATCATGTTTATGCATCTTGTTTACTTAGGACGACGGTAGTAAATAAGATGATCCTTACAAAATTTCAAGAAGTGTTCTCCCCGATCGTGCACCGTTGCTACAGTTCGTCGCTTCTAAGCACCACGTGATGATCGGGTGTGATGGATTCTTACGTTCACATACAACGGGTGTAAGACAGTTTTACACAGCGAAAACACTTGGGGTTAACTTGACGAGCCTAGCATGTGCGGACATGGCCTCGAACACGGAGACCGAAAGGTCGAGCATGAGTCGATGGAAGATACGATCAACATGAAGATGTTCACCGATGAGACTAGTCCGTCTCACGTGATGATCGGACACGGCCTAGTTGACTTCGGATCATGTAATCACTTAGATGACCAGAGGGATGTCTATCTCGAGTGGGAGTTCATAAGATGAACTTAATTATCCCGAACATAGTCAAAAGATCTTTGCAAATTATGTCGAAGCTCGCGCTTTAGTTCCTTGTTTAGATATGTTCCTAGAGAAAATATAGTTGAAAGTTGTGATGGCGATTATGCGGACAAGAGAAAGCTTATGTCCTTAATGCACCGCTCGGTGTCTGAACCCCAAACGTCGTTTGTGGATGTTGCGAACATCGGACATACACGCTTTTGATAACTACGTGATAGTTCGCTTAAATGGTTTAGAGTTGAGGCACCAAAGACGTTTCAAACGTCACGGAACATATGAGATGTTTCGAGGGCTGAAATTGAGATTTCAGGCTCGTGCCCACGCCAAGAGGTATGAGACCTCCGACGATTTTCTTAGCCTGCAAACTAAGGGAGAAAAGCTCAATCGTTGAGCTTGTGCTCATATTGTCCGAGTGCAACAATCACTTAAATCGAGTGGGAGTCGATCTTCCGGAGGAGATAGTGATGTTTCTCCAAAGTCATTGCCACCAAGCTGCTAGAGCTTCGTGATGAACTATAACATATCGGGATAGATATGATGATCCTTGAGGTATTCGCGATGTTTGACACCGCGAAAGTAGAAATCAAGAAGGAGCATCAATTGTTGATGGTTGGTGAAACCACTAGTTTCAAGAAGGGCAAGGGCAAGAAGGGATACTTCATGAAACGGCAAATCAGCTGCTGCTCTAGTGAAGAAACCCAAGGTTGAACCCAAACCCGAGACTAAGTGCTTCTGTAATAAGAGGAACGGTCACTGAAGCGGAACCACCCTAGATACTTGGTAGATGAGAAGGCTGGCAAGGTCGATAGAAGTATATTGGATATACATTATGTTAATGTGTACTTTACTAGTACTCCTAGTAGCACCATGGTATTAGATACCGGTTCGGTTGCTAAGTGTTAGTAACTCAAATAAAAGCTACGGAATAAACGGAGACTAGCTAAAGGAGAGTCGACGATATGTGTTGGAAGTGTTTCCAAGGTTGATGTGATCAAGCATCGCACGCTCCCTCTACCATCGAGATTTGGTGTTTATGTTGAGCATAGACATGATTGGATTATGTCTATTGCAATACGGTTATTCATTTAAGGAGAATAATGGTTACTCTATTTATTTGAATAATACCTTCAACGGTCTTGCACCTAAAGGAATGGTTTACTGAATCTCGATCGTAGTGATACACATTTCATGCCAAAAGATATAAGATAGTAATGATAGTACCACTTACTTGTGGCAATCGCCATGTAAGTCATATTGGTGTAAAACGCATGAAGAAGCTCCATGTTGATGGATGTTTGGACTCACTCATTTTTGAAAAGTTTGAGACATGCGAACCATGTCTATTGGTGTATACGCATGAAGAAACTCTATGCAGATGGATCGTTTGGACTCACTTGATTTTGAATCACTTGAGATATGCAAATCATACCACATGGGCAAGATGACTAAAAGCCTCGTTTTTCAAGAAATGGAACAAGATAGCAACTTGTTGGAAGTAACACATTTGATGTGCGATCCAATGAGTGCCGAGGCATGCTGATGAATATCGTTATGTTATTACTTCACGATGATTCGACTAGATGTAGAGTATATTTACTTGATGAAACACAAGTCTGAATTATTGAATGGTTCAAGTAATTTCAGAGTGAAGTTGAAGATCATCGTGACAAGAGGATGAAATGTCTATGATATGATCATAGAGATGAGTATCTGAGTTACGAGCTTTGCACGCAATTAAGACATTGTGGAAATTGTTTTCACAATTAATACCGCCTGGAACACCATAGTTTGATGGTGTGTCCGAACATCATAGTTGCACCCTATTGGATATGGTGCGTACCATAATGTCTCTTATCGAATTACCACTATTGTTTATGGGTTAGGCATTAGAGACAACCACATTCACTTTAAATAGGGCACCACGTAATTCCGTTGAGATGACACCGTATGAACTATGGTTTAGAGAAACCTAAGCTGTCATTTCTTAAAAGGTTTGGGGCTGCAACGCTTATATGAAAAAGTTTCAGGTTGATAAGCTCGAACCCAAAGCGGATAAAATGCATCTTCATAGGACACCCAAAACAGTTGGGAATACCTCCTAATTCAGATCCGAAAGCAATAGGGATTGTTTCTTGAATCGGGTCCTTTCTCGAGGAAAAGTTTGTCTCGAAAAGTTGAGTGGGAGGATGGTGGACACTTGATATGGTTATTGAACCGTCACTACAACTAGTGTGTAGCAGGGCACAGGAAGTTGTTCCTGTGGCACCTACACCAATTGAAGTAGAAGCTTATGATAGTGATCATGAAACTTCGGATCAAGTCACTACCGTCCCTCGAGGGTGACAAGGATGCATACTACTTTAGAGTGGTACAGTAATCCTGTCTTGAAGGTCATGTTGCCAGACAACAATGAACCTACGAGCTATGAAGAAGCAATGGTGGGCCCAAATTCCGACAAATGGTTATAAACCGTGAAATCCGAGATAGGATCCATGTATCATAACAAAGCATGAACTTTGGTGGACTTGCCCGATGATCAGCAAGCCATTGAGATAAATGGATCTTTAAGAAGAAGACGGACGTGGACGGTAATGTCACCATCCATGAAGCTCGACTTGTGGCGAAGAGTTCTTCACAAGTTCAAGGAGTTGACTACAATGAGATTTTCTCATTCATAGCGATGCTTAAGTCCGTCGGATTCATGTTAGCATTAGCTGCATTTATATCTGGCAGATGGATGACAAAACGAGTTTCCCTACCAGTCTTCGTAAGGAAAGGTTGTATGTGATACAATCAGAAAAGTTTTGTCGATCCTAAGGATGCTAAAAGGTATGCTAGCTCCAGCGATCCTTCCATGGACTGGAGTAAGCATCTCGGAGTTGGAATGTGCGCTTTGATAAGATGATCAAAGATTTTGGGTTTATACAAAGTTTATGAGAAACTTGTATTTCCAAAGAAGTGAGTGGGAGCACTATAAAATTTCTGATGAGTATATGTTGTCGACATATTGTTGATCAGAAATGATGTGGAATTTCTAGAAAGCATATAGGGTTATTTGAAAATTGTTTTTCAATGGAAAACCTGGATTAGGCTACTTAAACAACAAGCATCAAGATCTATAAGATAGATCAAAATGCTTAATAGTACTTTCAAATGAGCACATGCCTTGACATGATCTTGAAGGTGTTCGAGATGGATCAGTCAAAGAAGGAGTTCTTGCCTGAGTTGTAAGGTATGAAGTTAAGACTTAAAAGCTCGACCACGGCAGAATAGAGAGAAAGGACGAAGGTCGCCCCTATGATTAAGACGTAGGCTCTAAAGATGCTATCTTTGTGTACCGCACTTTGAAGTGTGCCTTGCCATGAGTCATATAGGGGTACAAGAGTGATCCAAGAATGGATCACAGGACAGCGGTCAAAGTTATCCTTAGTAACTAGTGTACTAAGGAATTTTCTCGATTATGGAGGTGGTAAAAGATTTCGTCGTAAATGGTTACGTCGATACAAGCTTTACACCTATCCGGATAGCTCTGAGTAGAGATACCGGATACGTATAATGGAGCAATTTTTAGAATAGCTCCAAGTAGAACAGTCATTTGGAATAGCTACAAATAGAGCGTGGTAGCTACATCTAGGAGATGACATAGAGATTTGTAAAGCATACACGGATCTGAAAGGTTCAGACCCGTTGACTAAAACCTCTCTCACAAGCAACATGATCAAACCTAAACTCTTGGGTGTTAGTCACATGGCGATGTGACCTGTGAGTGTTAATCACATGGTGATGTGAACTAGATTATTGACTCTAGTGCAAGTGGGAGACTGTTGGAAATATGCCCTAGAGGCAATAATAAAAGTATTATTATTATATTTCCTTGTTCATGATAATTGTCTTTTATTCATGCTATAACTGTATTATCCGGAAATCGTAATACACGTGTGAATACATAGACCACAATATGTCCCTAGTGAGCCTCTAGTTGACTAGCTCGTTGTGATCAACAGATAGTCATGGTTTCTGCTATGGACATTGGATGTCGTTGATAACGGGATCACATCATTAGGAGAATGATGTGATGGACAAGACCCAATCCTAAGCATAGCACAAAGATCGTGTAGTTCGTTTGCTAGAGCTTTTCCAATGTCAAGTATCTCTTCCTTAGACCATGAGATCGTGTAACTCCGGATACCGTAGGAGTGCTTTGGGTGTATCAAAGCGTCACAACGAATCGGGTGACTATAAAGGTGCACTACTGGTATCTCCGAAAGTGTCATTGGGTTGACACGGATCGAGATGGATTTGTCACTCCGCAAACGGAGAGGTATCTGGGCCCACTCGGTAGGACATCATCATAATGTGCACAATGTGACCAAGGGGTTGATCACGGATGATGTGTTGCGGAACGAGTAAAGAGACTTGCCGTAACGAGATTGAACAAGGTATCGGTATACCGACGATCGAATCTCGGGCAAGTAAAATACCGCTAGACAAAGGGAATTGTATACGGGATCGACCGAGTCCTTGACATCGTGGTTCATCCGATGAGATCATCGTGGAACATGTGGGAGCCAACATGGGTATCCAGATCCCGCTGTTGGTTATTGATCGAGAACGTCTCGGTCATGTCTCGCATGTCTCCCGAACCCGTAGGGTCTACACACTTAAGGTTCGATGACGCTAGGGTTATAAAGGAAGCTTGTATGTGGTTACCGAATGTTGTTCGAGTCCGGATGAGATCCGGACATCACGAGGAGTTCGGAATGGTCCGGAGGTAAAGATTTATATATGGGAAGTCCTGTTTTGGTCACCGGAAAAGTTTGGGGTTTATCGATAACGTCTGGGACCACCGGAGGGTCCCGGGTCCACCAAGTGGGGCCACCTGCCCTGAAGGCTGCATGGGCCAAGTGTGGGAGGGACCAGCCCGGTGGGCTGGTGCGCCCCCACCAAGGCCCAAGGCGCCTAGGGCTGGGGAAACCCTAAAGGGGGCGCCCCTTGCCTTGGGGGCAAGGCAACCCCCGCCGCCGCCCCTCCTCGATTGGATCTGAAGGGCGGCCTCCCCTCCCTTGCCCCTATATATATGGGGGTGGGAGGCAGCGATACCATGTTCAGGCGCAGCCCTCCCTCTCCCAATTACTCCTCCTCTCCCTTGGTGCTTGGCGAAGCCTGCTGGGATTGCCACGCCTCCATCACCACCACGCCGCCGTTGTCTGCTGCTGGAGGAGTCTTCCTCAACCTCTCCCTCTCTCCTTGCTGGATCAAGGCGGGGAGACGCCACCGGGCTGTATGTGTGTTGAACGCGGAGGTGCCGTCCGTTCGCACCTTGGATCATCGGTGATTTGAATCACGACGAGTACGACTCCATCAACCCCGTTCACTTGAACGCTTCCGCTCAGCGATCTACAAGGGTATGTAGATGCACTCTCTTTCTACTCGTTGCTGGTCTCTCCATAGATAGATCTTGGTGACACGTAGGAAAATTTTTGAATTTCTGCTACGTTCCCCAACAGCTGTACGATTGAGCCCGTGTAGGCCCCACCACGAAAACTTCGGACGAAATCTCTATCATATGTTTGTTCCGGCTTATTCTGCAAGCCAATCCTTTGTTTTGTGTTATTTGTGGTATTCGAGTTGCTTCAATGTCAAGTGTTGATTCCATACCTTTCCGAAATGGTGTTCTCATACTCTGATGTGAATACCAATCCTTCTCGACAATCGAGATTGTCATGTCAATCCTTTTCAACCGGCGTGTTTCTCTTCAAGTGGATCCGATCACTTCAACATCAGCAAGACCAATTATCATTTCTTCTGAACGGTGTTTGTTTCATCCGTCTCCAAGTTGCCTTTGTTTTTCCCGCCCTCCCACCCTTTTTCTTCAAGGACTAAGATTTCTTAATCAAGTATCCATTTATTCTTGTGAAGTCTCTTCATTCTTTTCTTTCGATGTTCTTATCCGGTGATTTCCCATGAAGATGCTCAACAGTTTCAAGTTCATCATTCTTCATTGTTGTTTCTTCTCCGGTGGATCCTATTCAAGCTTTTGATATTCATCATATCTTTTTCCTCATTTCAATGTCTTCTCATACCGGTGCACCTCATTATCATTCTACTTCTCGCTATTTGTTATTCCGGAGTGCTCAAGATATCTCGAAGATTCGTGTTTCCACTCTGCATTCGTTCAAGCTATTTGGAGATTGTTATCTCATTCAAGCCATTTAATTCAACCGGTGCAACATCTCTTTTAAATCTTTTCAACGGTGTTCTTTTGAGTGGGCCCTAAACCACAGGTCTTTTCCCAGGATCTTACCTGACTCTTCTATTTTCCCAGAGCTATCCTAAATTCTTCTCCAAGTTTGACGTAAGAATGAGTTATCATCAGTCAAATGCTTTTCTACAAGATCTTTCAAATTCTTTTCATAGTTGGCTCAACCTCTTCGCTTTTGATTCTTCTGGTGTGCCTCAATAATTCTTGGTGGTGTTTCTCGTTGTCATTCTCATCATTTTAGGACCGAAGAAGAGTTTCTCTTTAATCTTGCTCTATTCTCTTCAAGATTCATGGTGCTAGCTTGATGCCATTCTCTCATAATTGTTTCGATTGTGAGAATTCTTTTCATACCCATCCGGAGCATTTCATGAGTTGTTTCCACTACTTTCCTCCGAAGGCCATCGTTTCATAATTCCTCATTCTCAGCTTTCAGCTCTTGTTTTCCAAATATTTACCGGTGAATCATTCAAATACCCTCTAATCAGTTCATGTTCTCTTTGTTCTCATGTATCTAAATCCCCCCAAATATCTTCATTCGTTTTCCAATTCTTCCCGGTGAATTGTGCCCTTGCTACTCTATTTTTCAATTCTTACGGTGGTTCATTCAAGATTTCACCTGTTTCGTTATCATTTAATTCATTCGTTTTTTTTTCCTATCCTACCGGTGGTTCGTTGAAGACCTTCTCAAGTTTTGATATATCTCTTTTAATTCTTTCTACGGGAATAAGTAGTATGCCAAATCCGTTGATTGTCATCAATTTAATTTGATGAAGGATAAGCATATAATAAATCTTATTCTTATTTACTCGAGGTGATTCAATTATTTCTTCCGGAGATTATTCAAGATGAATAAATTCTTGTTTACAAGTGATTCATCTTCTTTCCGGAGTTGGTCATCATATCACATTCTCGGTTCGAGATGCTTCATCTTTTCTTTTCCGGAGTTCCAAGTTTTCCGCATTATCGTCGCGAAGCACATTCTAAATCATCGCAAGGCTTCACCTTGTGTTTTCAACTTCTCCTTCGTTCCACCATCCTTTTAATACCGGAGTTTCTTCATGGTGGTTCCTCAAGGATTCTTTTCATTCTTCAATTGTTCTTCAAGATTTCTCTTGAAGTTATGACCCGTCAAGCTATACTCAAAGTTGAACATGGTGCTCAACACATGTTTTGTTTTGAGGAGTTCAAGCATTCTTCATCTTGCATTCCGAAGTGCAATTCTTTCGACCTTATCTTTTCAGGTGGTGTTATGTCATTTTGACAGTTTCATTCATGTTTCGTGATTCACATGTTGTCAAGAATGAGATATTTTAAATCCATCAATCTCTTCGTTGGAGTTATCTTGTGTCATATTTCACCTAAAGCCTTTCCTTAAGGGATGTTGCTATTTGTGGTGCATATCAATGATCCGAGTTTTCTCCTATCCTCTCGGTGAAGAAGTTGTTCATCTCTTTGGTGCTCTCGATCAAAGCAATCGTTTCCGTTAGTGGCCGGTTGTCACCTCATAATTTTGAGAAGTTTTCCATAAGCCCACTACAACTTGTATTTTTCGTTGTTGATTTTCCAACAACTCCGTTCTAATCTTCTTGAAAGGGTGCTTTCCAAGATCATTTGTGGCAGAAGTTGGCATTTTCTTCTCCATTCTTTTATTCCTATGACCTATCTTCTATTCTTTAGTTCAGGAGGCAGTGTGTTGTTGATTTCATCAAGTATCATCTCATCTTCTCAAGCTCATGTTCTTTTCCTTCCGTGTTCAACCGGAGTGCTGCCCGAATTCTTCCTCTCCCATCTTGTTTTAACCGCAGTGGTTTTGAATTATATCTTGCCCATTAAACTCTTGATTCATGTCTTTGCAACCTCTTGGTTCTCATCATACTCCTTGTTCCTCTTTTCTACCGGATTGTTTGCAATATCGTTCATCTTTGTTGTATTGTTTCTTTTAAATTGCTCAACCTCTCAAGGTTCATGGTTTCACTCGTTCGTCAAAGAAGCAACTTTGTTTTACCTCTCCTCTTCCGTTTTTTTTCCTCCGGTGCCATTCTAGATCTCGGGACGAGATCCTCTCGTAGTGGTGGAGTGTTGTAACGCCCCGGATCCGTTGCGCCAGGTGTCTGCCAGTTTTTCGCCGTCGTGGCCATGTCATTTGCTTGCGTGTTGCACTTTGCCATGTCATCATTTGCATTTTATCATGTCATCATGTGCATTTCATTTTGCATACATGTTCGTCTCATGCATCCGAGCATTTTCCCCGTTGTCCGTTTTGCAATCCGGCATTCTTATGTCATCCGGCGTCCCCTTCTTCTCTTCTGTTGTGAGCGGGTATTAAACTTTCTCGGAATGGCCCGAGGTTTGCCAAGCGGCCTTGGTATAGCACCGGTAGACCGCTTGCCAAGTTTCATGCCATTTGGAGGTCGTTTGATACTCCAACGGTTAACCGGGTAACCGTAAAGCCCTCTTTTGTTTCCAGCCCAACACCCCTTCCAAAGTGGCCCAAAACCCATCTAACTCCCCTCCATGCTCTCGGTCGTTCGATCATGATCGCGTGGCCGAAAACCGCTCCTCATTTGGACTCTCCTAGCTCCCTCTATGCCTATTTATACACCCCCCTTTCCAAATCCGGATGATTCCCCAAACCCTAGATCTCTCTCCATTGCGCACGGACACGTCCTTGCCGCCGACGCGCGTCCAGCCGCCACGTCCTCCGGGCTAATCGAGGGCGCCACCTCAGCCCGCCGCCTCTCCTCCACTCCCCACGCGCCACGTGGGGCCATGCCGCCGCCGGTTCGCGCCTGGGGGGCAAGCAACTGGCCGCCGAAGCTGGCGGAAGGAAGGCTGCGCCTCTGCCGCCCCGCCGCCATGCTGATCTCCGCCGCCGGCGACCGCCGGCGCGCGCCGCCCGCCCGCCGCGCCCAGCTCACGGCCGCGCGCCGCGCCGCCCAGCATCGCTCGCGCCTGCCATCGCCAAGCGCCGGACTTCGCCTCCGCCGCTAAGCCAGCTCGTATGCAGACGCCGCCGCGCTTGCCGTCGCCCCTGCCCGTTGCTTGCCCGCCCCGCGCCATGAGCGTCGCGCCCTCGGCCTCCCTCGCCGGATCCGGCCACCGGCGCCCCTCTCCAGCCATCTCCCTCCTCCCTCCGGCCGTCCCCGACTACTCCGGCCACCGCGCAGCCCGTCTCCGGCGAGATCCGGCCCCGCCTCGTAATCCGTGCAAACTTCAGGTTGACCCCGAAAATCCTCTAAGTCCCCAGGATTCTATTATTTTCGTGCATTTTCATAGCATCACATCTCCGCACCTGTGTCTCCGTTTTGGGCGTATAATATGTCAAATTGTTCGTCTCGAAGAGTACATCATTTCATTCCATTGCATCATTTGCATTTGAGCTCATCTTGATGCCCGAAATGCTGTTGGAAGAAGGCTTCAGATCGTTAGTTTCAGAATCTTATCAGCTCGAGCTCTTTTGTCATTTTTGCCATGAATTATGTGTGCACCCTATGAACTTGAGTCCTACATATGAGTTGAACATTGCCATGCCATTTTTCCAGGGGTGTTTGCCATGTATTTTTGTGACCTATGTGTTGACTAGAACAAGCATGCAAAGTAGGGATGATGATGTTGCTGATTTCAGGAACTTAGTGTTTTCACTAAGTCTTGTCCTGCTGTTAATTTTATGCCATATGTTCATGTTGTTTCAGAGAGATCTATGGCCTTTTTGAGCATGATCAGTAAGGGTGTTTTGAACATATGGATGTGCTCTATCCATCCATACCTTTGTTGGTATTTATGGAGTAGTCTAGCATGTCATTTTCGTGCTCTACTTTTGCTTGAAAATGTTTCCTGGCAGATTGTTTGCATGAGATTCAATTTTCACGAGGTCGTTGTAGTTGATCCGTGTATGCTATGACCTTGCTCTTGCCATGCTTAGCTTCATAATCATGCCTTCTTACTGTTGGTTGCCTTGCCATACCATGTATTGCTCTGTAGTGAGTGCATCGAGCTCACGAACATGCCTACTCGTTATCTGTTTTTGCCATGTCCTGATATTTCACTAAGTCTGAAATCTGTAATAAAACTTGCTATTTTTACATGGGTGCCATCATTTCTTAAGGTCCTTTTTGGCTTATGGTCAGTAAGGGACTATTGATATATGCTTTGAGTAGAATCATGTCATGCCTTGTTTTGCTATTATAAGTTCCTGTAGCATGTTGTTTGCTTGCTCTAAACATGCCTTCCTGATGTTAATTCCTGGCATGTTAGTATTTTCACTAAGTCTGTGAACTTGATATTTTGAGCACTTTCACCATGCTTGTTTGAACATGTTATGATGTGATTTAGCCGTAGCTCAGTGTTCCTCTTTTGTTAAGCATCTCCTTTAGTTCGCTGCCATATGCTTTGTTTTTATGTTGGGGTGCTGTAGCATAGTTTCGTGTTGCGTGCTAAGTAGCATCGGGCTGTTAAACGCAGTTTTGCGTCATTCTTGTTTTGCTTGTCATTTGCAAACCGTGCATCCGATTCCGATGATCTTTATATCGATTTCACCCGAAATCATCCCATCTTTCCAGCGGCATACTTGGTTTGCCAAGTTGATGCCCGGTTCATCATTTTCCTTCCGGAGCATACATATGCATTGCATATCACATCTCGCATCGCATGTCATGTTTTGCATCATATTGCTTGTGCATTGTTCCTTGTTTGATTGTGGTTCCGTTGCTTGTGTTCTTGCTTTGGGTAGAGCCGGGAGACGAGTACGTGAACGAGGAACCTATTGAGAACGCCACGAGGATCAAGCCTTCGACAACTCGAGAACCTTGCGAGCAAGATGACCATACCCTCAAATCACTTCTATCTTTGCTATGCTAGTTTGCTCGCTCTTTTGCTATGCCAATGCTACGATGCCTACCATTTGCTTGTCAGCCTCCCAAATTGCCATGTCAAACCTCTAACCTTTGACACCATTCCTAGCAAACCATTGATTGGCTATGTTACCGCTTTGCTCAGCCCTCTTATAGCGTTGTTAGTTGCGGTGAAGATTGAAGTTTGTTCCTTGTTGAACATGGAGATGTTGTTCCTTGTTGGAACATGTTTACTTGTTGGGATATCACAATATATCTTATTTAATTAATGCATCTATATACTTGGTAAAGGGTGGAAGGCTCGGCCTTATGCCCGGTGTTTTGTTCCACTCTTGCCGCCCTAGTTTCCGCCATACCGTGTTATGTTCCCGGATTTTGCGTTCCTTACGCTGGTCGGGTGATTTATGGGACCCCCGACAGTTCGCTTTGAATAAAACTTGTCCAGAAGGCCCAACATTGCCTTTTACCATTTGCCTCACCTAGCCCTTTTTTTTTTCCCTTGGGTTTCGGAGCCCGAGGGTCATCTTTATTTTAGCCCCGGCCGGTGCTCCTTCGAGTGTTGGTCCAACTGAGCGATGTCCGGCGCCCGGGCAACAGGGTCTATGCCAACCCGACGCCTTGCTCATCCGGTGTGCCCCGAGAACGAGATATGTGCAGCTCCTATCGGGATTTGTCGGCGATCGGGCGGCTTTGCTGGTCTTGTTTTACCATTGTCGAAATGTCTTGATGTACCGGATACCGAGTCTGATCGGAGTGTCTTGGGTGAAGGTCTATTCCTTCGTTGATCGCGAGAGCTTGTCATGGGCTAAGTTGGGACACCCCTGCAGGGTTTAAACTTTCGAGAGCCGTGCCCGGTTATGTGGCAGATGGGAATTTGTTAATGTCCGGTTGTAGAAAACCTGAAGTTGACCTTAATTAAAATACATCAATCGCGTGTAACGTGATGGTCTCTTCTCGGTGAGTCCGGAAGTGAACACGGTGTTGGAGTTATGCTTGACATAGGTTGCTATAGGATCACTTCTTGATCATACTTTTATCGACCGTGCTTTGCCTTCTCTTCTCGCTCTCATTTGCGTATGTTAGCCACCATTTATGCTAGTCGCTTGCTGCAGCTCCACCTCATGCCTTTACCTTACCCATAAGCTTAAATAGTCTTGATCTCGCGGGTGCGAGATTGCTGAGTCCCCGTGGCTCACCAGATACTTCCAAAACCAGTTTGCAGGTGCCTTTGTTAATGAAAGGGTGACGCAACCAAGCTCAAGGAGGAGCTCGATGAAGATCTTGCCCTTTGTGTTGTTTTGTTCTAGTTGATCAGTAGTGGAGCCCAGTTGGGGTCGATCAGGGTCTTTTGTCGCATTTGGGGTTCTTCTTTTATTTTGGTTCCGTAGTCGGACCTTGATTGTATCTGGATGATGTAATGATTTATTCATGTAATTGTGTGAAGTGGCGATTGTAAGCCAACTATGTATCTCTTTCCCTTATGTATTACATGGGTTGTGTGAAGATTACCTCACTTGCGACATTGCTTTCAATGCGGTTATGCCTCTAAGTCGTGCTTCGACGCGTGGGAGATATAGCCGCATCGAGGGCGTTACAGAGGATTTCGAAAACATCCTTCACAATAGCTTCGATCGCCTCTTTCCTTGACTTCTCGTGCGTCGTAGAGTGGTTGTCGACAGCCCGGAGGCGGGGGTGGCGACGAGCGGGGAGTCGGCGTCGTTGGCCGGAGGTGGGGGCGTCGACGAGGAGGGAGTCGACGTCGTTGGCCGGAGGCGGGGGTGGCGACGAGGAGGGAGTCGGCGTCGTTGGCCGAGCCAGAGGTGGGGGTGGCGACGAGGAAGGAGTCGGCGCCGTTGGCCGAGCCTTCTTGCGAAGGCTGACGGTGAAGTAAATCCTAAGCATGTATTCTATGAATATCAATTATGCCAACGACATGGGAAACCCTAAGCATGGGAAGGCTATAGTTGAAAATCGTTTTGCTATTGATATGGAAGAATTTAAACTTAGGGAGGATATGCTTGAAAATTCTTCTGCAAAAGACAACAAAGTGTACACACACATGGTCACCACTATATGCGCTCCACAGTGTTGGCTTGTCAAACAAACACATTAGTTCAACTACTATGCACGGGCCAACGGTTAACTTACTTTAGAACGGCAATTTGATACTCCATCTGTCTCAAAATATAAGATCTTTTTCACACTATATACAAAGTGAGTATATCTATTGATGTCAAAACAAAGTATAAAACAGGCAACATGAAGTACTCCCTCTGTAAACATCTTACAAGAGGGAGTAGATATTATAAATAGTGTGCCCGTCGGCTCGTGATTTAGGCGGCCGCTGACATGCTCCTTCTGTTGTAGCGGATCATGACCTTCCCCTTGGGCACCGGCATGACCACGCTCCAGTTCGTCTCGGGGAACGGCGACACCATCTCCATCTCAAAGTTCCTCAGCAGGTGGCTCCATATCACCTTGATCTGCATGTACGCGAACGCCTCGCCGACGCAGGTGTGCCGCCCGCCACCGAACGCCGTGTACGACAACGCTCCGCCGGCCCCGTCCTCCCCTCTGCCGGGGCCAAACCGGCCCGGCTCGTATCTCTCCGGGTCCCTGTACACGTGCGGGAGGCGGTTGTGGAGCACCAGCGGGCTCGCGACTGTGCGCCCCTCCGGGATCCCGTACTCGTCGCCCTCCCTCGTCCGCACGGTGAAGCTCCGGCGCGCGTGGCGCAACAACATCATCGCCGGCGGGTGGAGCCGCAGAGCCTCCTTGACGCTGCGGTGGAGGGTGTCCATCTCCTGCAGGACCTCGTAGTCGACGTGGTCCCCGTGCCGTGCCATGATCCGCTCCTGCTCCCGGATGGCGGCGCGCAGGTGCTCGGCGTTGGCGCGCGCGAGGAGGCGCGCTCCGGTCCACGTGCCCGTGCTGGAGCTTGTGTGCTGCCCCGCGAACAGCGCCGAGACCAGCATCCCGACGACCTCGGTCTCGGTGGTGGCGCGGCCGTCTTTGTACCTGGAATCGACCAGGCACTTCAGCATGTCGTCCACGACGTTTCGGGCACCTCCGTCGAGGTAGCTTGCTCTTCGGGAGCTGATGATGCCGGAGAATATCTCGCCGAGCCTAGCGCGCGCCCTGTCGCGTCTGCGGTGCGCTGGGATGGGCAGGTGCGGGAACAGGATGGTGACGAGGCGCATGCCGTCGTTGAGTTCACGGAGGTGCGTTGCGACCTCAACCAGCATCCTCGCCCGGACCTCCTCCCCGAACAAGCACCGGCTGGCCATGAGTGTGACCAGGTGCTCTAGGTCCTTCTTCAAGTCAACCGTGCCGGACTGTCCCCATCTTGCAAAGTACTCCTGCATGCGTAACACACACAAGTTCACGCTTATATCCGGCCTCTGCATAACTGAGATGCACAGAAATATAAAATATAACGACCTTTATCAGAAAAAAAATACACAAGTACACACCACAGTACATATATATGTTAACAAGAAAATCGAGGCGACTAAACATATCATCTTAATCATTTCTTACCTCGACTTCGCGTACCATGAGGCCGGCGTAGCTCCTAAGTTTGGCCGGCTTCATCGCGTCGCCAAAGAACCGGAACTGCTCGCGCCGAGTGGCCAAGTCCACATCAAAGCCGACGCCGGGGCCGAAGGTCGGAATGGTGAACTGGGAGACCTCGTCCTGGCTGATCTCCGAGTCGAGCCCCTGGTAGAAATGGCTCGACACGTCTGGCCCAACCAGGAAGGTCACCTTGCGATGCAGCAGTCCCACCGTGAACACGCTGCCCATCTCCTCGTGGGCGTCGTGGATCACTTGCAGCGGGCCCTTGGCCAGAAGCGCCGGGAGGATCCCAAGAAGGGGAGCCCCTGCGGCCATGGGCGGCGGCGGAGGTGATCGTTTGGTTGTTGGAGAGAAGGTCGTTCGTCGTCGTCGGGCCATCGTGATCGACACGACAATTGTGATGAAAATAGGAACAAACGCAAACGCTAGCCAAAGGACTCTTGTCAATTCCATGTTTGTGTTAGAGGTAGCTAGTGAAGAAGGTAGCACCCGTGCGTGCGTACGAGGGTGATACCCGGGACCCCGAGTGTGTCTCCATATGTTGTGTGTGTCAGGATATTTGTGGCTTGGATATATTGTAGCAGCAGCTTTTGTTTTTCTCTATCAGATCCGGCCGTCGACTACGTCGTAATGGCCGGATCCGGCCTTCTACGTTAGCATTCCTATCCGGATCCGTCGTCACCAGCTCGTCTTGAACTCTTGATGCTCCTCACCTGCAACTCCCTCGCTCATCTTCTTCAGTCACTGTGGCCGGACCGCGCCGGATATGTTACCATCGTCTTGGCCGGATCCGTCGCCACCAGCTCATCTCTGGAGGGGGAAGGAATGCAGCTGCATCCATCCTCGTGGAACCAGCTGGAACCCTCACCGCCGCCGTCGGCTGCTCCACGTCGGAGCCCTCAGTCCTCGCCGTCGGCTAGCGAAGCTCATGCTCATCTCCGCCCCGGTCATCATGTTCGTCGCGAGTGTAGCTCAGTTCGAGCCGAGGTCGCCCCTGCGCTGCTCAGGTCAAGCACGCCGCGGTCATCTCGTCCTCGCCGCGAGCAATCTGCCGTTGTGTGCTGCTGGAGGATCCTTTTGGTTGGCCACGTATGGGCTGCTGTGTTTTTAGTTACACAATAACCAATCATGTGTTGTTGACTGAATTTACAAGTTAGATATGTCAATTTTGTGCAGAAAATTCTCATAATTTGGAGGAAGCTGGAGGTTGTGCATCGTGTTGATAGAACAAAACGTTTGGTAGGAGCACACGCGCTCGTACCAGCCGCCGCCGCCTCCTCTTCATCGACTACTTTCACCCCGTGGAACCGGATCCGAGATCAGACGCATATAGACATTAGAAACTCGTCCAGAATATATAACCCTAGCCTTCAGAAGGTATCGGGAGGGGGAATCGGCAAGGAGATCGCCATCTTCATCTTCACATGCAAGGGGACAACGACATCAACATCTCCACCATCCCTCATCATCATCCTCCATCTCCATCTCGTTGTAATACCGAACCCCTTGTGGATTGCTATGTGTATTGCTTGTTTGATCCAACCATGTTTACCATTATCTTTCGCATGATGTTCGTCGTTCCTATGCACTTGTAAAAACACCTATTTTCGGAGATATGGATGAACATTGATATATATAGATGCTGAGACGTTAACAAGGATATAAGATTCTTTGTTGAATGTTTAGTTTAATAATCTCCGTGAATATCATGAACAGGCTTATTCAACATTTTTGTCGCAAGGCCACGAAGCATATTACTTTTGTTATAAAGGTTGGGAAGTCAAGGTAATTTGAGGTGACAGTAAAAGCATTCAGCCCTAGCTTTTGCAATTGATAGGGGATTAACGGAGAATCCTTCATCAGGTGGTGTCCATGAGAAAACCCTTAATTACCATAGTTGCAACGTACATGAGTAAACTACGATAGTGACATGTGTGGTACGAAGTCTTCCCAGATGGTCTTCATGTCTAGATCTGACGGTTGTGTTGACACTAAAATTTGGGCCTGGCACAAATCATAATTAAGATGGCCTTAGATAAAAAAAAATTTCAACATGGATGTTTATCGCATCGTCAAGCAAACAACTTTGCTTTTTTGCTTCATCTTCATCAAAGGTAGAGTTATTTACGCAAAACCACCACATTATGGGCTAGGGTAACAGATCAGTACCACATTTGAGGCAGGGCACAAAAAACCACCAACAATGGGGCTAATCTGTAACGCGGAGCACTGACGCTGCGTTTTAGCCGAGAAAACAGCGAAACCGACAGGTGGGGCCTGCCTGTCGGGATGATGTGGCAAAACAATTCCACGTGGGCAGGTTGACTAGTTTCTTTCTCCTCTCTCTCTCCTCTCTTCTCGCGCCGGGGGGCTGGATGCAGGTGGCCATTGCCCAGGCGCCTCCGGCGTCGGGCGAGCCGTCGTGAAGCACGACGTCGAAGGCGGTGACCCCCTTGGAGTCCACTGGGCATTGGAGTTGATCTCTGGGCGGCACGTCCGGTGACGATTCCTGCTCTATGCTTCACCTGCACCGGAGCTCTCAGGGTTGCATGCACAGCACAGGTGATGCTGCCCGCTCTACATCTGCTGCCTGTTCCGATGCCATGCCGCCGGAGCAAGCCGTAGTGGACGCCGATGGTTCTTGCCTCCATCCTTGACTTGACCCCGGAATATCAATCACCAGCACCGCTGCCGTTGCAAGGGCGGAGCGGCCTCTCCATCAGAGGTCACAGTCATGTTGGAGAACGTAGTAATTTCAAAAAATTTCCTACGCACACGCAAGATCATGGTGATGCATAGCAACGAGAGGGGAGAGTGTTGTCTACGTACCCTCGAGACCAAGCGAAGCGCTGACGCAACATAGAGGAAGTAGTCGACGTCCTCCGGTCCGACCGATCCAAGCACCGTTACTCGCACCTCCGAGTTCTTGACACGCAGACAGCTCGATGATGCACCCCGATCTCCGATCCAGCAGAGGCGCTGGAGGAGTTCCACAAGACGACGGCGTGGTGACGATCTTGATGTTCTCTGTCGCGCAGGCTTCGCCTAAGCACCGCTACAATATGACCGAGGTGTAATATCGTGGAGGGGGCACCGCACACGGCTAAGGAACGATCTCAATGATCAACTTGTGTGTCTATGGGGTGCCCCTACCCCCGTATATAAAGGAGTGGAGGAGGGGGAGGGCCGGCCCTCTCTATGGCGCGCCCTAGGGGAGTCCTACTCCCACCGGGAGTAGGATTCCCCCTTTCCTAGTCCAACTAGGAACCCTTCCATATAGTAGGAGTAGGAGAGAAGGAAAGGGAAGAGAGAAGGAGAAGGAAGGAAGGGGGCGCCCCCCCTCCCTAGTCCAATTCGGACTAGCCAAAGGGGAGGGGTGCGGCCACCCTTTAGGCCCTTTCTCTCTTTTCCCGTATGGCCCAATGAGGCCCAATACGAATTCCCGTAACTCTCCGGTACTCCGAAAAATACCCGAATCACTCGGAACCTTTCCGAACTCCGAATATAGTCGTCCAATATATCGATCTTTACGTCTCGACCATTTCGAGACTCCTCGTCATGTCCCCGATGTCATCCGGGACTCCGAACTCCTTCGGTACATCAAAACTCATAAACTCATAATATAACTGTCATCGAAACCTTAAGCGTGCGGACCCTACGGTTCGAGAACAATGTAGACATGACCGAGACACGTCTCCGGTCAATAACCAATAGCGGGACCTGGATGCCCATATTGGCTCCTACATATTCTACGAAGATCTTTATCGGTCAAACCGCATAACAACATACGTTGTTCCCTTTGTCATCGGTATGTTACTTGCCCGAGATTCGGTCGTCGGTATCCAATACCTAGTTCAATCTCGTTACCGGCAAGTCTCTTTACTTGTTCCGTAATACATCATCTCACAACTAACTCATTAGTTGCAATGCTTGCAAGGCTTAAGTGATGTGCATTACCGAGAGGGCCCAAAGATACCTCTCCGACATTCGGAGTGACAAATCCTAATCTCGAAATACGCCAACTCAACAAGTACCTTTGGAGACACCTGTAGAGCACCTTTATAATCACCCAGTTACGTTGTGACGTTTGGTAGCACACAAAGTGTTCCTCCGGTAAACGGGAGTTGCATAATCTCATAGTCATAGGAACATGTATAAGTCATGAAGGAAGCAATAGCAACATACTAAACGATCGGGTGCTAAGCTAACGGAATGGGTCATGTCAATCAGATCATTCAACTAATGATGTGATCCCGTTAATCAAATAACAACTCTTTGTCCATGGTTAGGAAACATAACCATCTTTGATTAACAAGCTAGTCAAGTAGAGGCATACTAGTGACACTGCTTGTCTATATATTCACACATGTATTATGTTTCCGGTTAATACAATTCTAGCATGAATAATAAACATTTATCATGATATAAGGAAATAAATAATAACTTTATTATTGCCTCTAGGGCATATTTCCTTCAGTCTCCCACTTGCACTAGAGTCAATAATCTAGATCACATCACCATGTGATTCACATCGATAGTTCACATCATCATGTGATTAACACCCATAGTTCACATCGCCATGTGACCAACACTCAAAAGGTTTACTAGAGTCAATAATCTAGTTCACATCGCTATGTGATTAACACCCAAAGAATACTTAGGTGTGATCATGTTTTGCTTGTGAGAGAATCTTAGTCAACGGTCTTTCACATTCAGATCCGTTATGCATTTTGCAATTTTTATGTCTACAATGCTCTGCACGGAGCTACTCTAGCTAATTGCTCCCACTTTCAATATGTATCTAGATCGAGACTTAGCAACGAATGTCTTGCCTTCGGATCTGTGATAGAAGGTGTACCCAACTATCTCCTTTGGGTATCCTATGAAGACACATTTCTCCGATTTGGGTTTGAGCTTATCAGGATGAAACTTTTTCATATAAGCATTACAACCTCAAACTTTAAGAAACGACAACTTGGGTTTCTTGCTAAACCACAGTTCATATTTTGTCGCCTCAACGGACTTTAGATGGTGCCCTTTTTAACGTGAATGCAGCTGTCTCTAATGCATGATCCCAAAATGATATTGGTAATCGGTAAGAAACATCATAGATTGTACTATATCCAATAAAGTACGGTTATGATGTTCGGACACACCATTATGATGTGGTGTTCGGTGGCATGAATTTGTGAAACTATTCCACATTGTTTTAATTGAAGACCAAACTCAGAACTCAAATATTTGTTTCCGCGATCGATCGTAGAAACTTTATTTTTCTTGTTACGATGATTTTTCCGCTTCACTCTGAAATTCTTTGAACCTTTCAACTATTTCAGACTTATGTTTCATCAAGTAGATATACCCATATCTGCTCAAATCATCTGTGAAGGTCAGAAAATAACGATACCGCCATGAGCCTTAACACTCATCGGATCGCATACATCAGTATGTATTATTTCCAACAAGTCAGTTGTTCACTCCATTGTTCCGGAGAATGGATTTTTAGTCATCTTGCCCATGAGGCATGGTTCGTAAGCATCAAGTGATTCATAATCAAGTGATTCCAAAATCCCATCAGCATGGAGTTTCTTCATGCGCTTTACACCAATATGACCTAAACGGCAGTGCCACAAATAAGTTGCACTATCATTATTAACTTTGCATCTTTTGGTTTCAATATTATGAATATGTGTATCACTACGATCGAGATCCAATGAACCATTTTCATTGGGTGTGTAACCATATAAGGTTTTATTCATGTAAACAGAACAACAGTTTATTCTCTTACTTAAATGAATAATCCTATTGCAATAAACATGATCAAATCATATTCATGCTCAACGCAAACACCAAATAATATTTATTTAGGTTCAACACTAATCCCAAAAGTATAGGGAGTGTGCGATGATGATCATATCAATCTTGAAACTATTTTCAACACACATCGTTACTTCACCCTTAACTAGTTTCTGTTTATTCTGCAACTCCCATTTCGAGTTACTACTCTTAGCAACTGAACCAGTACCAAATACCGAGGGGTTGCTATAAACACTAGTAAAGTACACATCAATAACATGTATATCAAATATACCTTTGTTCACTTTGCCATCCTTCTTATCCACCAAATATTCAGGGCATTTCCGCTTCCAGTGACCATTTCCTTTGCGAAGGTAAGCACTCGGTTTTAGGCTTTGGTCCAGCTTGGAGCTTCTTCGGCGGGAGTGACAACTTGCTTGTCTTTCCACTTGAAGTTCCCTTCTCGTCCCTTTGCCCTTTTCTTGAAACTAGTGGTCTTGTCAATCAACAACACTTGATGCTCTTTCTTGATTTCTACATTCGCCGATTTCAATATCACGAAGAACTCGGGAATCATTTTCATCATCCCTTGCATACTATAGTTCATCACGAAGTTCTACTAACTTGGTGATGGTGACTAGAGAATTCTGTCAATCACTATCTTATCTCGAAGATTAACTCCCACTTGATTCAAGCGATTGAAGTACCTGCATAATCTGTGCACATGCTCACTAGTTGAGCGATTCTCCTCCATCTTTTAGCTATAGAACTTGTTGAAGACTTCATATCTCTCAACTCGGTGTTTGCTTGAAATATTAACTTCAACTCTGGAACATCTCATATGGTCCATGACGCTCAAAACGCCTTTGAAGTCCCGATTCTAAGCTGTTAAGCATGGTGCACTTAAACTATCAAGTAGTCATCATATTGAGCTAGCCAAACATTCATAACGCTTGCATCCGCTCCTGCAATAGTTCTGTCACCTAGCGGTGCATTAAGGACATAATTCTTACGCGCAAGAATGAGGATAAACCTCCGATCACAGATCGAATCCGCATCATTGCTACTAACATTTTTCAACACAATTTTCTAGGAACATATCAAAATAAACATATGAAAGCAACAACGCGAGCTATTGATCTACAACATAATTTGCAAAATACTACCAGGACTAAGTTCATGATAAATTTAAGTTCAATTAATCATATTACTTAAGAACTCCCACTTAGACAGACATCTCTCTAGTCATCTAAGTGATCACGTGATCCAAATTCAACTAAACCATAACCGATCATCACGTGAAATGGATTAGTTTTCAATGGTGAACATCTCATGTTGATCATATCTACTATATGATTCACGCTCGACCTTTCGGTCTCCGTGTTCCGAGGCCATATCGCATATGCTAGGCTCGTCAAGTATAACTCGAGTATTCTGCGGTGCAAAACTGGCTTGCACCCGTTGTAGATGGACGAGAGCTTATCACACCCGATCATCACGTGGTGTCCGGGCACGATTTAACTTTGGCAACGGTGCATACTCGTGGAGAACACTTCTTGATAATTTTAGTGAGAGATCATCTTAAAATGCTACCGTCAATCAAAGCAAGATAAGATGCATAAAGGATAAACATCACATGCAATCAATATAAGTGATATGATATGGCCATCATCATCTTGTGCTTGTGATTCCATCTCCAAGCACCATCATGATCACCATCGCCACCGGCGCGACACCTTGATCTCCATCGTAGCATCGTTGTCGTTTACGCCATCTATTGCTTCTACGACTATCGCTACCGCTTAGTGATAAAGTAAAGCAATTATGTATGCTTGCATTTCATACAATAAAGCGACAACCATATGGCTCCTGCCATTGCCGATAACTTCGGTTACAAAACATGATCATCTCATACAATAAAATATAGCATCATGTCTTGGCCATATCACATCACAACATGCCCTGCAAAAACAAGTTAGACGCCCTCTACTTTATTGTTGCAAGTTTTACGTGGCTGCTACGGGCTTAAGCAAGAACCAATCTCACCTACGCATCAAAACCACAACGATAGTTTGTCAAGTTGATGCTGTTTTAACCTTCGCAAGGACCGGGCGAGCTACACTCGGTTCAACTAAAGTTGAGAAACCGACACCGCTAGTCACCGTGTGCAAAGCACGGCGGTAAACCAGTCTCGCGTAAGCGACGCGTAATGTCGGTCCGGCCGCTTCATCCAACAATACCGCCGAACCAAAGTATGACATGCTGGTAAGCAGTATGACTTATATCGCCCACAACTCACTTGTGTTCTACTCGTGCATATAACATCAAACCATAAAAACCTAGGCTCGGATGCCACTGTTGGGGAACGTAGTAATTTCAAAAAAATTCCTACGCACACGCAAGATCATGGTGATGCACAGCAACGAGAGGGGAGAGTGTTGTCTACGTACCCTCGTAGACCGAAACGGAAGCGTTGACGCAACGTAGAGGAAGTAGTCGTACGTCCTCCCGGTCCGACCGATCCAAGCACCGTTACTCCGGCACCTCCGAGTTCTTGACACGCGTACAACTCGATGATGCACCCCGATCTCCGATCCAGCAGAGGTGCGGGGAGGAGTTCCGTCCGCACGACGGCGTGGTGACGATCTTGATGTTCTCCTGTCGCAGGGCTTCGCCTAAGCACCGCTACAATATGACCGAGATGTAATATCGTGGAGGGGGCACGCGACACCGCTAAGGAACGATCTCAATGATCAACTTGTGTGTCTATGGGTGCCCCTACCCCGTATATAAAGGAGTGGAGGAGGGGAGGCCGGTCCTTTCTATGGCGCGCTTAGGGGAGTCCTACTCCCACCGGGAGTAGGATTCCCCTTCCTAGTCCAACTAGGAACCCTTCCATATAGTAGGAGTAGGAGAGAAGGAAAGGAAGAGAGAAGGAGAAGGAAGGAAGGGGTGCCCCTCCCTAGTCCAATTCGGACTAGCCAAAGGGAGGTGCGCCACCCTTTAGGCCCTTTCTCTCTTTTCCCGTATGGCCCAATGAGGCCCAATACGAATTCCGTAACTCTCCCAGACTCAAAAATACCAATCACTCGGAACCTTTCCGAACTCCGAATATAGTCATCCAATATATCGATCTTTACGCCTCGACCATTTCGAGACTCCTCGTCATGTCCCCGATCTCATCCGGGACTCGAACTCCTTCGGTACATGAAAACTCATAAACTCGTAATATAACCGCCATCGAAACCTTAAGCGTGCGGACCCTACGGTTCGAGAACATGTAGACATGACCGAGACACGTCTTCGGTCAATAACCAATAGCGGACCTGATGCCCATATTGGCTCCTACATATTCTACGAAGATCTTTATCGGTCAAACCGCATAACAACATACGTTGTTCCTTTGTCATCGGTATGTTACTTGCCCGAGATTCGATCGTCGGTATCCAACACCTAGTTCAATCTCGTTATCGCAAGACTCTTTACTCGCTCCAGAATACATCATCTCACAACTAACTCATTAGTTGCAATGCTTGCAAGGCTTAAGTGATGTGCATTACCGAGAGGGCCCAGAGATACCTCTCCGACATTCGGAGTGACAAATCCTAATCTCAAATACGCCAACTCAACAAGTACCTTTGGAGACACCTGTAGTGCACCTTTATAATCACCCATTCGTTGCTAGACGTTTGGTAGCACACAAAGTGTTCCTCCGTAAACGGAGTTGCATAATCTCATAGTCATAGGAACATGTATAAGTCATGAAGGAAGCAATAGCAACATACTAAACGATCGGGTGCTAAGCTAACGGAATGGGTCATGTCAATCAGATCATTCAACTAATGATGTGATCCCGTTAATCAAATAACAACTCTTTGTCCATGGTTAGGAAACATAACCATCTTTGATTAACAAGCTAGTCAAGTAGAGGCATACTAGTGACACTCTGTTTGTCTATATATTCACACATGTATTATGTTTACGGTTAATACAATTCTAGCATGAATAATAAACATTTATCATGATATAAGGAAATAAATAATAACTTTATTATTGCCTCTAGGGCATATTTTTTTCAGGTCACCGCACGGAGCGTGGCCTGGTCTGAAACCCCGAGCATCAGCACACTTGCTGGCAGGTTCCCGGTGTAATTCGCCGGCTCTTGCAGTGTGGGAGGGAGACTCGTCGATGTAAGCGCGTCAGGAAGCTTGCCGACGACGGTGACCCGGCAGAGCGGGCAGGTGGAGCGGGACGCCAGCCACCTGCTGATGCACCCCGATGTGGAACCCGTGGCCGCAGCAGGGTAGGAACCTCGCCTACTCCCCGTCCTGGAGCCCGGCCAGCACACCGCGACTCCAAAGACTCGACGTGGTCCGCCGTGCGGTACACCGTGACCTGCAGTGAGCCCAGCAGCTCCGGGCCGACGCCCCTCGGCGCGGGCACCTCGGCGACGCTGTTGCTGAAGAAGTAGTAGCGGAGGAAGCTGAGCGGGAGGGCGACGGCCACCTGCATCCAGCCCCCCGGCGCCACGCAGAGGTCGAGCACGGCGCGCGCCGGCGGGAGGAACTGGAAGCGGTCGTCGAGCTGCTGCAGCTTGAAGGCCGCGCGGCTCCGTGAGCCCCGCTCCTTGGCGAGGTGGTAGTACTGCCCCGCCGCTGCTTTCCCTTCGCCTTTGCCCATGGAGCTCTCGACTTGCATCGGCAGAGATGGCTCGCCGCGCACAAGCTGCTCGACACAATGCTCCATAGAAATAGAGATAGGATGAAGATGACCATGTAGTCAATGACAGGAGGGGCCCGCAGCTCATCTGCCACCTCAGCTAGTCAAAGTTTTTTTGTGTGCTTGGTATTTGCCACGTCAGCCCGACATGCGGGACCCACCTGTCGGATTCGTTGTTTTCTGGGCTAAAACGCAACGTCAGTGCTCCGCGTTACAGATTAGCCCCATTGTTGGTGGTTTTTTGTGCCCTACCCTAAATGTGGTACTGATCTGTTACCCTAGCCCATAATGTGGTGGTTTTGGGTAAATAACTCTCAAAGGTACTATGCAACTTCTGGAAATAAAACAGTGCAGCCTTTCCATGTCCAATATTTTGGCCCTCGACTCCAAACACATGACATGTGTTTGGGGTAAGGCGTGAGCAATTCGACCCTCAAGATGACCTCTAACGAAAAAAGGTTAAACATAAAATTTATTCGTCTTGTTGGGACGACAGCTTTTTTAAGGTTATTTTAATCTGAAGTCGTATGCGGGCTACCCGTCCCAAAAAATGAACTGCTCTCTCAGGCCTACAGTTGGCATAGAAAATTTTAATTCTCATTCGATAACCATGAATACTTGATCGACCTTTTCATATATCGGTAGTGGAAGATTATTATCACATGTGTATTGCCGCCCTGACATATTGGCTTCCCGTAGATTCAAACTGTCAATCACGGCGATGAATAAGAAAAGCCAGCGAGTGTCAAAGTGGTTGTTATTTTCCACTTCCTAGTATCAAATACATCAGTTTACGCCACTATTTCTTATGATAAATTTATTGTTGGTCGCGTCGATTTTCTTTATAGTTCCTTCTTATTCTTTTTCAGTAATTTGGTTGTGTATATCCTCAGTTGATATCGTGTTGCAAAGACCGGATGGTATCATCTATATATTCCATTTGTTAAAAATGTTTTCCCTTATTGCAACATCTTCTTATACCCCTTTTTTTTGGAAAAGGATGATTACCCTTGGCCATCAGAACCACGCATGCGGTCATCTTATTAAAAATCCAAACGTAACAGGGTCTGACAAACAATACAGCTCGCAAAACTTCTTCTCATACGTAAGTTCGAAAAAATACTTCTTTTCATACCTGGACACAGAGTTTCTGCTTTTGTAAAACAATCACTGAATGGACGGCGAGTTCCATGCAACTCCCCCACTATCGCAAGTTTACATGGACGATTTTATAGGTCTGCTAATGCGGTGAGCTCTGCCAGGAAGGCGTCGGCGTGCTCCGGCCTGACGCAGGCCGACATGACGCTGACCCCGTCCTGGTCGCCGCCCTTGCCCGGCGGGCACACCACGCAGCACGGCACCACCGTCTCCTCCACTTGCCACGTCACCCGCGCCGGCCTCCCGCCCCCGAAATCCACCGCCTCGAACCAATAATGCTAAAGATACGGGCAAGTCTAACGGACTTTTACAGGATGGAAACGTGGCCTAATCTAATTGCTCCCCCCCTGATTTTCAGGGTGGGGCCGTCCCCTTTAATCAAAGTCCAACCAATCACAGCCGGCGAGCCTGTAAATCCTCCGTAGAACGCTCGAACCCTAGGTTCCTCCAGCTCGACACCACCAGCGTGTCGTACAGTACCGCCACCCCGTGCTCCGTTGTAGTGCCCGCTCCGGCGCCGGGAGCGAGCAGGTCGGACACCCTCTCCTTCGCGCGCCGGATCATCCTAGCCACGTCCGCGGCGCTCCCGTGCGCCACCGCGCCGCGCGTCGCCGTCACCGACTGCACCACCATGCAGTTGCCGTAGTACCCGGGCCTTGCGCCCACGAGCCGGCGCACGTTGGCCGAGAACGACAGCGCCACGGGGGACTCGTCGGAGACCGGGACGACGGCCGCGCGGGTCCGGCACTGCCACAGCACGGCTGCGACGGCCTCGAACACCGTGCACGGGTCGCCGAGGCCGGCGGCGTCGAACTCGGCTCTGACGCGGCCGATCAGGCCGGCGGGGACGGTGACGTCGAGGAGCGCCAAGTCCCTGCTGAACACGCAGCTGAGCGCCCGCTTCTGCGCGGCCACAATCGAATGCGGGAGGCGCGGGAGCGAGCCGTCGTCGGCGCGGAGCGGCACGACGGACGGCGCTGGCGACGCCCCACGTGCGAGCTCGCCGACGGCACCCAGGAGCTGCGCCATGCCCTCTCCGTCGGTCAGCACGTGGTTCCACGTCGCCGCGACGGCGAACCCCCCGCAGGCGAACTCGGTCACCTGCACCAGCAGAAGCGGGTCGGCGTGGCGGCAGACCCCGCTAGGGTACCGCGTGACGAGGCCGCCGAGCAACGGCGTTGTGACGTCCGCCAGTGCGTAGCCCGCCAACGCGGCGACAAACAGCACGCCTGCCGCGCCCTCGATGCGCAGTAGCTCGCCATCGCCGTCGCCCTCGGCTGAGAGACGGCCTGCGACAGGGCGGTAGTAGGCCAGCGCCTCCGAGAGCGCCGCCCTGATGGTCTCCGCCGGCTCAGGGATCGGCCGGGCGAAGAGGAGCAGCGCCGTGACCCCAAAAGGGACGGCGGTCCTGTCGAAGGAGGAGGTGAGGTGGACGACGGCGTCGTCCCCGCCGGGCGGGCCGACGACGAGCACGGGAGACAACTTGGTCACCACCACCGCGGCGCCCATCTTTGTATTATCGTAGAAATCTGCCGATCGAGCTGCCATTGCCGTCCGTCGACGGGGCTGTATATATATAAGCTCTTCCTTTTGGATGTGGCGCCAAAGTGCTGCTATATCTATATGTGTTAACTTGTAAGATCCGCCTGCGTCTGCACGTCTACAACAACTACTGCATGCATGCTTACTAAAATTTGCCATTTGCCAACTTAACGTGTCCTCGTTCCATGTAGTACGTACGATTCGTTTAGAAATTATGGCCGGACATCCTACTGCCAAAGTGCAGCGCTAGCTTGTGAGAAATAGAATCATACTGCTGCTGCGATATGTTTCAACTCGTGAGATTCGCCTGCCTCCGTCCGGATGCATGAGGCGTACGTAAACCTAGTTCTACCTTGATAATTTAACAAGGTGAATATGCATTATATGTGACGAACATAGTACTACTATATGTTTAGTACATTCGTATATGAATCCAACTATATGCTTTTAGTGACATACTATAACACATACAACCTCTAATTTATCAAAATCGATGACCTAGAAGTACGCACACGTTTATACACCCGCACGGAGAGAGTACTGAACTTGCCAACTTGGATGCACCTAACATGTAGGAGTAGTACCTAAGTGGAACTGCTTCAAATTCCTCCATGTGTGATTAATTTTCAAGTTATACATCCAACAAGAGCGACATGGTGGCGATTTTGTTCACGCTCTTCTCGGTCAGGGTCGACAAGGTCGGGTGGTAGACCTTTGCTCCAGTCATCTCAATGTGATTCCTTTCCAATTGTTGGCACATCGGGATGTACAACCTCATTGTTCATAACATTGGTGTTCTGCGTGCATTCAATCCGGCGTATATAGTGCTATTGTACTTTATAAATATCCAGAAGACCTTTAGATATAATATTATTACCGTCCCAGCATTTGTTAAATTATGCAATGGTCATTTTGGTTTTAAGATGTTTATATTCCTATAATACGAGGTGGTGCTAAGTTCAAAACTATTATCTCTTATCTGCACTGTCAACATGTTAACAACTACATGTATGTTTCATCGATGTGCTACTAATAGATCCTAATGTTATAAGCATATGCCGATATTGATGTTCATGAGTGAGACTGAGGACCAAACATGACAGCCGAATGTGCAGAAACAAGGTAGGTACGCACAATATGTGTCTTTGATTGGTGCATAGAAAACAAACACTGAAATTTTAGAGGATAGATGAGAGAGGGCGGAGAGAGATAGAGTGAAAGTGCATTGGGCTTCTCAAAGAAAAACTAAAAGAAACAAATCCACTTCACAACCCTCAACTAACCACAACGATGAAATTACCCTCCCAACTCCAATACTTGCTAGAATGCACTACTAAATTATTGAAAAGGTTTCCTTTCGACATCATGCATCTCATGGTGAAGGAGCTCATCATTTGAAGCTCACACAATAGAAAATAACCATGAGTTGCACATTGGCCTCAAGGCTCTACCTTGACCCTTTTGACAAGTGAAGTCCAGCCAGATTTTTTGACAATACGTGTATTAACGTAACAATTTTAAAGGAAACATCGGTTGTTACTCCAGTAATCCACAGATTAGCATCGATTGGAACATATCTAGGAATTCAATGAAAATATTGAGAAAAAGTAAAAAAAAATATCATGTCCGCAATCAACCAAAGAACAAGTGATTGATGAGTTCATCAAGAAGAGAAAATTGATGAGAAAAGTCTCCCGCCCAATACCTTTTATCTTATCTTATTGCCATTGCCATGCCAGCCACCAAATCTACTAACTAGGGAAGGCTACACATGAAGGATCTTCTGCGACCCATAGAAGAACATCGCGCGGTGTGGGTGTGATGCACACGACAAATGGCGTGGCAAATCTAGTAGCGAAAGGTTGCGTGGACAGACTTTGTAAGAATCGTCTTTGTGTGCCTCCGGGATGAATTCAATAGTTGGTGCTCTCGGAACAGGCCAAGAAATGTTTGAATAAAATGTGGCAATATTTTCTTTGTAAAAAAATAACCTAAAGTGAGATTTTTGGCTTCTCATAATTGCCTAGAGAATATGTCAGGGCCATAACTTGATAATTGACCGTGCTTGAGAAACGTGGACATGTTTCACTTAGGAACAACCTCCCCTTCCCGTTGCAAATGGCCTTTTTTTAGGGAGGAAACACTAGTGCAGAACCGGGCAAATAGCACCGGTTCGTAAGGCCCTTTAGTGCCGGTTCCATAACCGGCACTAAAGGCCCCCCCTTTAGTACCGGTTCAGCACGAACCGGTGCTAAAGGGCAACCACGTGGCACGAGCCAGCTCCGGGGGCCTGGAGCCCTTTAGTACCGGTTGGTAAGACCAACCGGTACTATAAGGTTTGGGGGTTTTTAGTTTTATGATTTCTTTTTCATTTAATTTTGTGTTTTCATTTTAATTCTTTTTTGTTTGCTGGTATTTTACGATACTACACATTATATATATATAGAATTTCTAGTAGAACCAATCATGCATATATATATCATCAATGAGAGTATCCCAAAACAGATCTTTTTGATTCTTGTCGACAAAAGTAACATCTGGACGTGGCTTTGCTGGCTCTCTCCATTCTTGAAGTTTGATCGGGAGTTGGTCCTTCACAAGAACTCCGCACTGACGAACGAACTTGTCCGGAATCTTCTTAGGCGCTAATGGTTCGCCATTAGGTCTGCATGCCTCGATATTGTACTTTACGCCCGCCTTCAACTTTTTGTTCGGGCCTCGTTTCGTCCTTTTGCCTGAAGATTTGCTAGATCCGGATGGCTGAAAGAACAAAGATCGATTCGTTAATATATCTTCAAGTCATTTAAAACATGTGATGATCACCAGATGCCTGCTTATATAAATATATATACCTCGCCGGTCTTTGTTGTTTCAGGATCAACATGTTCTTCGTCATCGTCATAATCGTAGTTCATGACTTCATCAATTCGGTCGTCGCGATCGAATATCATATCACCCTCTCCGTGTTGTTTAGAAATTCGAGCCGTCATAATCTTCTTCATTCGATCATCATCCGCCCGCGTATCATATCAAACATGGTCTGTTCTCCTCTCTCGCCGGTATTGTCCGCCATAGCTTTTATTTAACTAATCCAAAAGAAATATAAAACAATTTAGTATTCAAATTACATCATCTCGAATAATAGATATAATCTCAATACATCGTCTAGAATAATAGATATAATCTCAATACATCGCCTCGAATAATATATAATATTAAATAGTACATCACCGCTAGGTAGCTAATAAAGATCGAATACTACTGAAGAATCTAGGACACTCGCGGTTCTGCTTGGCGAGGCGGTGGACACCCAAAGAGAAGGAACCTCACAGATCATAGCTGAAGTGAGATCCCAAGAAACTGCCAGTATTGGAGAACTGCCGCCTCTAACGCAACCATGTAGCGATGGACGTGCTCGTCCTCCTCCCTGACACGGCGACGTACCACCTCCGGCGGGGCCGGGTCCCTCCGCACCGAAACTGGCCCACGCGAATGCCACCAAACGAGATCAGGGTCGACGACGGGACTCGGGGCCGGGTTCCTCATCAAGCGGCGGGCCCCTCCAGGCAGCACCTCCCAGTGCCAGCCCAGCGAAGCCCAGTCCCGGACGTGGGTCGGCTGGACGTCGTCGCGGACGGGTCGACGGCGAGGATGCGGGCCGGACATCGTCTAGAACAAATACTAGCTATATGCCCGCAAAAAGTAACATTTTTTTAATGATTGGATTTTGATAACTAAAATTTCTAACATTTCTATATAACACTAATTATGCTATCATTGCATATGTCAAAAATCTACTCCCTCTCTCTCAGTTTACAGGGCGAACGCGTACCCCTAGGTTGTCAATTTGACAAACCTAATACAAGTCATATATTACAAAAAAAATATACCAATATAAACTTTAGATGTTCTATTTTCAAATAGTCTAATTTTTGTGTTATATAATTTATATTAGGTTGATAAAATTGACAACCTAGGTATACGCGTAGGACTTGTAAACTGAGACGGAGGTAGTATATACTATTTCATACTAATTAAGCATCTAACACTAAAAACAGAAAACACAACTTCTATACATCCATTAAAAACTGAAAAACAACATTATATAAAAAATTTCCATACTAATTAAACACTAATTATGTCCATCTAACATGCATTCATACATATATAATAGTAAAAAAAATCTAAATAATCTAAACTAATTAAACATACAAAATACGTATATACTAATATATACATGCATTAATTCATACATATGTACGTGTGTGTGTGTGTGTGTTCATCATGCATGCTTGTGTGTGTGTGTGTATGGGCTCGGGGAGGGGTGGCGCCCATGGTGGCCGCCGGGGGCGAGGGAGAGGGGTTAGAGGGGGAGAGCTCACAGCGGGGCGACGGCGACGCGAGGCGACGGCCGGGGGCGGTGACGGGCCGGGCGTGACACGGGACGGCGCGACGGGACGGGCCTGTGGTGGCGACGGGACGGGCGGCGACGGAGACGGGCGGCGACAGAGACGAGGGCGGCGACGGGGACGGGGGCGGCGACGGAGACGAGGGCGGCGACGGAAACAGAGGAACAAACAGAGGGAAAATGAAATTTTCGTACCTGTTGTATATATAGAAGGCACTTTTAGTACCGGTTGGAGCCACCAACCGGTACTAAAGACCTGTTTTAAAGCTGCCAAGCGGTGGAATCAAGACCCCTTTTAGTACCGGGTCGTGGCACCAACCGGTACTAAAGGGGGGGGTGTCTTTAGTACAAGTTGGAGCCACGACCCGGTACTAAAGGGGGTGCGCTGCTCAGGCGGTGCGCAAGTTTAGTCCCACCTCGCTAGTCGAGGGCTACCAGACTAGTTTATAAGCCCGGTGCGGTAGCTCTCGAGCTCCTCTCCCAACCAGCCCACTGGGCCTACATCCTCTTCGCCGGTGGGCCTATCAAGTTTATGGCTCCTGCATCCTGGCCCAACAAAAGGTTGTGTTGCTAGTCGATGCAGCCGCTTTGGCCCAAAGAGGGCGGGCTTTTTTTCTTAATTTTTATTCGCTTTATTTATTTTTGTTTTATTTATTTTTGAGTTGTTTTTTGCTGTATTTAGAGTTTCTTTGTGAATATTTTTGCTTTAGGTACAAAAAATTATAAAATTTCTGTTAGTGCCGGTAGATTTCGAATTTGAATAGTTTAAATTTTGAATTATTTCAAATTTGTGTGAATCACTAGTTTGTGAATAACTTAACTTTGAAAAAAGTTTTTTCAGTGATTCTTTTTTCTTATGTTTAATATTAGTGTGTTTTATCATTATATTCAATTTATTAATGCTTAGGTTATTTAAAAAATGAAATGCCTTTGTAACAGTTCAGTTTTCGTCGGAAACCCTGATACTTCGAAAGAGATTGTCCATTTTGTACACGAAGTGCATCCAGTTTTTGCCGTAACCCTCTCTACTTTCTTGCACATGTTATTTGTATGAAATTATGATACCATGCCAACTTTCAACCTTTTCTGAGTTCATTTGAAATGCTTTTCAATTTCAGGGTCATTTAGCTGGAAAAAAATCAGTAAATGCATGAAAAAAATTTGTTTGCACATAAAATTTCTTCGCGTTGCCAAAACACATAACTACCCTAACTATTACAGAGATTCCCTCCTGGGTGTGAAAACATAGAAGAAAGTGATGATAATGAAGCCGATCACATCCTAGATCATTGGGTGTGAAACTTTTTCTTCGCGTGTGTCCCTTTGCGCCGTAACCATGGAAAATCTTCATCATTTAACGGGATGCTCGGGTCAATATTCACTGTGAATGGAGCAATTTCATCAAACTTTTCATAATCTTCTGACTTGTCTGTCTTGTCATCCACTCCCGCGATGTTTCTCTTCCCAGAAAGAACTATGTGCCGCTTTGGCTCATCGTACGATGCATTCGCTTCCTTATCTTTTCTTTTTCTTGGCTTGGTAGACATGTCCTTCACATAGAAAACCTGTCCACATCATTGGCTAGGACGAATGGTTCGTCTGCATACGCAAGATTGTTGAGATCCATTGTTGTCATTCCGTACTGCGGGTCTTCCGTTACCCCGCCTCGTGTCATATTGACCCATTTGCACCGAAACAAAGGGACCTTTATGAAGGAAATATGCCCTAGAGGCAATAATAAAGTTATTATTTATTTCCTCATATCATGATAAATGTTTATTATTCATGCTAGAATTGTCTTAACCGGAAACATGATACATGTGTAAATACATAGACAAAACTATAGTCACTAGTATGCCTCTACTTGACTAGCTCATTAATCAAAGATGGTTATGTTTCCTAACCATAGACATGTGTTGTCATTTGATTAGTGGGATCACATCATTAGAAGAATGATGTGATTGACATGACCCATCCCATTTGCCCAACACTTGATCGTTTAGTATACTGCTATTGCTTTCTTCATGACTTATACATGTTCCTGTAACTATGAGAATTATGCAACTCCTGTTTACGGAGGAACACTTTGGTACTACCAAACGCCACAACGAATCGGGTGATTATAAAGGAGTACTACAGGTGTCTCCGAAGGTACATGTTGAGTTGGCGATTTCGAGATTAGGTTTTGTCACTCCGATTGTTGGAGAGGTATCTCGGACCCTCTCGGTAATGCACATCACTATAAGCCTTGCAAGCAATGTAGCTAATGAGTTAGTTACGGAATGATGTATTACGAACGAGTAAAGAGACTTGCCGTAACGAGATTGAACTAGGTATTGGATACCGACGATCGAATCGCGGGCAAGTAACATACCGATGACAAAGGAACAACGATGTTGTTATGCGGTTTGACCGATAAAGATCTTCGTAGAATATGTAGGAACCAATATGGGCATCCAGGTCCCGCTATTGGTTATTGACCGAGAATGGTTCTAGGTCATGTCTACATAGTTCTCGAACCCGTAGGGTCCGCACGCTTAACGTTTCGATGACAGTTTTATTATGAGTTTATAAGTTTTGATGTACCGAAGTTTGTTCGGAGTCCCGGATGTGATCACGGACATGACGAGGAGTCTCGAAATGGTCGAGACATAAAGATTGATATATTGGAAGCCTATGTTTGGACATCGGAATAGTTCCGGGTGAAATCGGCATTTTACCAGAGTACCGGGAGGTTACCGGAACCCCCCGGGGGGTTATTGGGCCTACATGGGCCTCGAGGGAGAAGAGGGAAGGAGGCAGGAGGGGGCCGCGCGCCCCTCCCCTTCCTAGTCCGAATAGGACAAGGGAAGGGGGGCGGCACCCCCCCCTTTCCTTCCCCTCTTCCTCCTCTTTCCCCCCTTCTCCTACTCCTACTTGGAAAGAGGGAGTCCTACTCCCGGTGGGAGTAGGACTCCCCCCTTGGCACGCCCTCCTTGGCCGGCGGCCTCCTCCCCCCTGGCTCCTTTATATACGGGGGCGGGGGGCACCCCATAGACACACAAGTTGATCTACGGATCGTTCCTTAGCCGTGTGCGGTGCCCCCTTCAACCATATTCCACATCGGTCATATCGTCGCGGAGTTTAGGCGAAGCCCTGTGCCGGTAGAACATCATCATCGTCACCACACCGTCGTGCTGACGGAACTCATCTCCGGAGCTCGGCTCGATCGGAGGCCGGAGATCGTCATCGAGCTGAACGTGTGCTGAACTCGGAGGCTCCGTACGTTCGGTGCTTGGATCGGTCGGATCGTGAAGACGTACGACTACATCAACCGCGTACAGTTAACGCTTCGCTTACGATCTATGAGGGTACGTGGGACTAACACTCTCCCTCTCGTTGCTATATCATCACCATGATCTTGCGTGTGCGTAGGAATTTTTTGAAATTACTACGTTCCCCAACAAAGGGCATCCGAGCCTAGGTTTTATGCGCTGATGTTATATGCACGAGTAGAACACAAGTGAGTTGTGGGCGATATAAGTCATACCGCTTACCAAGCATGTCATACTTTGGTCGGGCGGTATTGTGAGATGAAGCGCCCGGACCGACATTACGCAGACGCTTACGCGAGACTGGTTTCATCGTTACGAGCACTCGTGCTTAAAGGTGGCTGGCGGTGTCTCTGCTCTCTCACTTTAGCTGAATCGAGTGTGGCTACGCCCGTCCTTGCGAAGGTTAAAACAACACCAACTTGACGAACTATCATTGTGGTTTTGATGTGTAGGTAAGAACGGTCCTTGCTAAGCCCGTAGCAACCACGTAAAATTTGCAACAACAAAGTAGAGGACGCCTAACTTGTTTTTGCGGGGCATGTTGTGATGTGATATGGCCAAGACGTGATGCTATATTTTATTGTATGAGATGATCATGTTTTGTAACCGGTTATCGGCAATCTGGCAGGAGCCATATGGTTGTCGCTTATTGTATGAAATGCAACGCTCGTAATTGCTTTACTTTATCACTAAGCGGTAGCAATAGTCGAGAAGCAATAGATGGCGAACGACAACGATGCTACGATGGAGATCAAGGTGTCGCTACCGGTGACGATGGTGATCATGATGGTGCTTCAAGATGGAGATCACAAGCACAAGATGATGATGGCCATATCATATCACTTATATTGATTGCATGTGATGTTTATCCTTTATGCATCTTATCTTGCTTTGATTGACGGTAGCATTTTAAGATGATCTCTCACTAATTATCAAGAAGTGTTCTCCCGAGTATGCACCGCTATGAAAGTTCTTCGTTTGAGACACCACATGATGATCGGGTGTGATAGGCTCTACGCTCAAATACAACGGGTGCGAAACAGTTGCACATGCGGAATACTCAGGTTATACTTGACGAGCCTAGCATATACAGATATGGCCTCGGAACACGGAGACCGAAAGGTCGAGCGTGAATCATATAGTAGATATGATCAACATAGCGATGTTCACCATTGAAACTACTTCATCTCACATGATGATCGGACATGGTTTAGTTGATTTGGATCACGTGATCACTTAGATGACTAGAGAGATGTCTGTCTAAGTGGGAGTTCTTAAGTAATATGATTAATTGAACTTAAATTTATCATGAACTTAGTACCTGATAGTATTTTGCTTGTCTATGTTTGTTTGTAGATAGATGGCTCGTGCTGTTGTTCCTTTGAATTTTAATGCTTTCCTTGAGAAAGCAAAGTTGAAAGATGATGGTAGCAATTACACGGATCGGGTCCGTAACTCGAGGATTATCCTCATTGCTGCACGTAAAAGTTACGTCCCGAAGCACCGCTGGGTGCCGAACTGCTGCTTGATGTAACCGACGACGTTAAAAACGTCTGGCAGAGCAAAGCGATGACTACTCGATAGTTCAATGTGCCATGCTTTACGGCTTAGAACGGGTCTTCAACGACGTTTTGAACGTCATGGAGCATATGAGATGTTCCAGAGTTGAAGTTAATATTCCAAAGTAATGCCCGGATTGAGAGATATGAAGTCTCCAATAAGTTCTATAGCTGCAAGATGGAGGAGAATAGTTCGTCGGTGAACACATACTCAAAATGTCCGGGTATAATAATCACTTGATTCAACGGGAGTTAATCTTCACGATGATAGTGTCATTGATGTGAATTCTCCAATCATCGCCACCAAGCTACAAGAGCTTCGTGATGAACTATAACATGCAAGGGATGAACAAGACTATTCCGAGCTCTTCGCAATCTTTGAAAGCTGCGGAGGTAGAAATCAAGAAGGAGCATCAAGTGTTGATGGTTAACAAAACCACTAGTTTCAAGAAAAGGGCAAAGGGAAGAAGAAGGAAACTTCAAAAGAACGGCAAGCAAGTTGCTGCTCAAGAGAAGAAACCCAAGTCCGGACCTAAGCACAAATCGAGTGCTTCTACCGCAAGCGATCGACATGGAAGCGGAACTACCCCAAGTATTTGGCGGATAAGAAGGATGGCAAAGTGAACAAAGGTATATGTGATATACATGTTATTGATGTGTACCTTACTAATGCTCGCAGAGCACTGGTATTTGATATTGGTTACATTGCTAATATTTGCAACTCAAACAGGACTACGGATTGCGAAGATTAGCTAAGGACGAGGTGATGATGCGCGTGGGAAATGGTTCCAAAGTCGATGTGATCGCGGTCGGCACGCTACCTCTACATCTACCATCGGGATTAGTATTAGACCTAAATAATTGTTATTTGGTGTCAGCGTTGAGCATGAACATTATATCTGGATCTTTTTTTAATGCGAGACGGTTATTCATTTAAATCAGAGAATAATGGTTGTTCTATTTATATGAGTAATATCTTTTATGGTCATGCACCCTTGAAGAATGGTCTGTTTTTATTGAATCTCGATAGTAGTGATACACATATTCATAGTGTTGAAACCAAAAGATGCAGAGTTGATAACGATAGTGCAACTTCTTTGTGGCACTGCCGTTTAGGTCATATCGGTGTAAAGCGCATGAAGAAACTGTTGGGGAACGTAGTAATTTCAAAAAAATTCCTACGCACACGCAAGATCATGGTGATGCATAGCAACGAGAGGGAAGAGTGTTGTCTACGTACCCTCGTAGACCGAAGTGGAAGCGATCACAACGTAGAGGAAGTAGTCGTACGATCTCCTCGCGATCCAACCGATCCTAGCGCCAAGCATTCGGTGCCCCGAGTTCTTGACACACGACAGCTCGATGACGCTCCTCGGCTCCAATCCAAGAGAGCTTCGGGAGGAGAATTTCACAAGACGATGGCGCAGGACGATCTTGATGTTCTATCGCGCAGGCTTCGCCTAAGCTTTATGACGATATGACCGAGGTGGAATATGGTGGAGGGGGGCACCGCACACGGCTAAGGAACGATCCGTAGATCAACTTGTGTGTTCTAGGATGCCCCCTGCCCCCGTATATAAAGGAGCAAGGGGGGGTGCGGCCGACCCTTGGAGGAGGCGCGCCGGAGGAGTCCTACTCCCACCGGGAGTAGGACTCCCCCCCTTTTCCTAGTTGGATTAGGATTGGGGGAGGAAAGAGGAAGAAGGGCGCGCCCCTCTCCTTGTCCTATTCGGACTAGGGGGGCGCGCCTGCCCGGCCGCCCTTCCTCTTCTCCCTCATGGCCCACTAAGGCCCAATAACCCCCGGAGGGTTCCAGTAACCCCGGTGTTCCTAAGTAAAATCTCGATTTCACCGGAACCATTCCAAACTCCAAATATAGGCTTCCAATATATCAATCTTTATGTCTCGACCATTTCGAGACTCCTCGTCATGTCCGTGATCACATCCGGACTCAACTTCTTGGTACATCAAAATACACAAACTCATAATATAACCGCCATCGAAACCTTAAGCGTGCAGGACCCTACGGTTCGAGAACAATGTAGACATGACCGAGACACGTCTCCGGTCAATAACCAATAGCGGGACCTCGATGCCCATATTGGCTCCTACATATTCTACGAAGATCTTTATCGGTCGACCGCATAACAACATACGTTGTTCCCTTTGTCATCGGTATGTTACTTGCCCGAGATTCGATCGTCGGCATCCAATACCTAGTTCAATCTCGTTACGCAAGTCTCTTTACTTGTTCGTAATACATCATCTCACAGCTAACTCATTAGTTGTAATGCTTGCAAGGCTTAAGTGATGTGTATTACCGAGAGGGCCAGAGATACCTCTCCGACAATCGGAGTGACAAAACCTAATCTCGAAATACGCCAACCCAACATCCGCCTTTGGAGACACTGTAGTACTCCTTTATAATCACCCGATTACGTTGTGACGCTTGGTAGTACCAAAGTGTTCCTCCGTAAACGGAGTTGCATAATCTCATAGTTATAGGAACATGTATAAGTCATGGATAAAAGCAGTAGCAACATACTAAACGATCGTGTGCTAAGCTAATGGAATGGGTCATGTCAATCAGATCATTCATCTAATGATGTGACCTTGTTAATCAAATAACAACTCTTTGTTCATGGTTAGGAAACATAACCATCTTTGATTAACAAGCTAGTCTAGTAGAGGCATACTAGTGACATATTGTTTGTCTATGCATTCACACATGTATCATGTTTCCGGTTAATACAATTCTAGCATGAATGATAAACATTTATCATGAAATAAGGAAATAAATAATAACTTTATTATTGCCTCTAGGGCATATTTCCTTCATCTCCCACTTGCACTAGAGTCAATAATCTAGATTACATAGTAATGATTCTAACACCCATGGAGTCTTGGTGTTGATCATGTTTTGCTCGTGGAAGAGGCTTAGTCAACGGTGCGCTACATTCAGATCCGTATGTATCTTGCAAATCTCTATGTCTCCCACCGACTAAATCCGGATGGAATTGAAGCGTCTCTTGATGTGCTTGGTCCTCTTGTGAAATCTGGATTCCTTTGCTAAGGCAATTGCTCCAAAGATTGTCACGAGAAGATTTTCATTGGACCCGATGCACTAGGTATGACACCTAGATCGGATATGAACTCCTTCATCCGACATCTTCATTAGCTGCTTCGAAGCTGCTATGTACTCCGCTTCACATGTAGATCCCGCCACGACGCTTTGTTTAGAGCTGCACCAACCGACAGCTCCTCCGCTTAGTGTAAATACGATCCGGTCTGCGATTTAGAATCGTCCGGATCGGTGTCAAAGCTTGCATCAACGTAACTGCCACGATGAGCTCTTTGTCACCTCCATATACGAGAAACATATCCTTAGTCCTTTTCGTATTTCAGATGTTCTTGACCGCTGTCCAAATGATCCACTCTGGATTACTTTGGTACCTCCCTGCTAAGCTTATAGCAAGGCACACATCAGTCCTGGTACACAAGATTGCATACATGATAGAGCCTATGGTCAAGCATAGGAACATCTTTCATTTTATCTCTATCTTCTGCAGTGGTCGGGCATTGAGTCTTACTCAACTTCACACCTTGTAACACAGGCAAGAACCCTTTCTTTGCTTGATCCATTTTGAACTTCTTCAAAATTTTGTCAAGGTATGTGCTTTGTGAAAGTCCAATTAAGCGTCTTGATCTATCTCTATAGATTTTGATGCCCAATATGTAAGCAGCTTCACCGAGGTCTTTCATTGAAAAACTCTTATTCAAGTATCCCTTTATGCTATCCAGAATTCTATATCATTTCCGATCAGTAATATGTCATCTACATATAATATCGAAATGCTACAGAGCTCCCACTCACTTTCTTGTAAATACAAAGCTTCTCCAAAAGTCTCAGATGAAACCAAATGCTTTGATCACACTATCAAAGCGCTTATTCCAACTCCGAGATGCTTGCACCAGTCCATAAATGGATCGCTGGAGCTTGCATACTTTGTTAGCTCCCTTTGGATCGATAAAACCTTCTCGTTGCATCATATACAACTCTTCTTCCGTAAATCCATTCAGAATGCAGTCTTTACATCCATTTGCCAAATTTCATAATCATAAAATGCGCAATTGCTAACATGATTCGGACAGACTTAAGCATCGCTATGGGTGAGAAGGTCTCATCGTAGTCAATCCCTTGAACTTGTCGAAAACCCTTTGCAACAAGTCGAGCTTTGTAGACGATAACATTACCGCCGCCGGTCTTCTTCTTGAAGATCCACTTGTTTTCTATTGCTTGCCGACCCTCGGGCAAGTCAACCAAAGTCCATACTTTGTTTTCATACATGGATCCCATCTCGATTTCATGGCCTCAAGCCATTTTGCGGAATCTGGGCTCACCATCGCTTCTTCATAGTTCATAGGTTCATCATGATCTAGTAGCATGATTTCCGTAACAGGATTACCGCATCACTCAGTGCGGATCTTACTCGTTGATCTACGAGGTTCTCAGAGTATCTTGATCTCAAGTTTCATGATCAACATCATCAACTTCCTCACTATTTGGTGTAGATGTCTCAGAAACCGGTTTCTGCGACAAACTACTTTCAAGTAAGGGAGAAGGTACAATTACCTCATCAAGTTCTACTTTCCTCCCACTCACTTCTTTCGAGAGAAACTCCTTCTCTAGAAAGGATCCATTCTTGGCAACAAATGTCTTGCCTTCAGATCTGTGATAGAAGGTGTACCAAACTGTTTCTTTTGGGTATCCTATGAAGACACATTTTTCCGATTTGGGTTCGAGCTTATCAGGTTGAAGCTTTTTCACATAAGCATCGCATCCCCAAACTTTAAGAAACGACAACTTTGGTTTCTTGCTAAACCATAGTTCATAAGGTGTCGCCTCAACGGATTTTGACGGTGTTCTATTCAGTGTGAATGCGGCCGCCTCAAGAGCATAACCCCAAAACGATAGTGGTAAATCAGTAAGAGACATCATAGATCGCACCATATCTAGTAAAGTGCGACATGACGCTCGACACACCATTACGTTGTGGTGTTCGGGTGGCGGAGTTGCTAAACTATTCCGCATTGTTTCAAATGTAGACCAAACTCAGAACTCAAATATTCACCTCCACGATCGATCGTAGAAATTTAATTTTCTTATTACGATGATTTTCAACTTCACTCAAATTCTTTGAACTTTTCAAATGTTTCAGACTTATGTTTCATTAAGTAGATATACCCATATCTGCTTAAATCATCTGTGAAGGTGAGAAAATAACGATATCCGCCATGAGCCTCAACATTCATTGGACCACATACACTGTATGTATGATTTCCAACAAATCTGTTGCTCTCTCCATAGTACCGAGAACGGGTTCTAGTCATCTTGCCCATGAGGCAAGGTTCAAGTGCCAAGTGATTCATAATCAAGTGACTCCAAAAGTCCATCAAGATGGAGTTTCTTCATGCGCTTTATACCGATATGACCTAAACGGCAAGTGCCACAAATAAGTTGCACTATCATTATTAACTCTGCATCTTTTGGCTTCAACATTATGAATATGTGTATCACTACTATCGAGATTCATCAAAATAGACCACTCTTCAAGGGTGCATGACCATAAAAGATATTACTCATATAAATAGAACAACCATTATTCTCTGATTTAAATGAATAACCGTCTCGCATCAAACAAGATCCAGATATAATGTTCATGCTCAACGCAGCACCAAATAACAATTATTTAGGTCTAAAACTAATCCCAAGGTAGATGTAGAGGTAGCGTGTCGACCGCGATCACATCGACTTTGGAACCATTTCCCACGCCGCATCGTCACCTCGCCCTTTGCCGGTGTTCGCTAATCCGTAGTCCCCTGCTTCGAGTTGCAAATATTAGCAATGTAACCAGTATCAAATACCAGTGCTCTGCGAGCTCTAGTAAGGTACACATCAATAACATGTATATCACATATAGCTTTGTTCACCTTGCCATCCTTCTTATCCGCCAAATACTTGGGGCAGTTCCGCTCCAAATGACCGATCCGCTTGCAAGAGAAGCACTCGGTTTCAGGTTTAGGTCCAGACTTGGGTTTTTCTCCGAGCAGAACTTGCTTGCTGTTCTTCTTGAAGTTCCTTCTTCTTCCCTTTGCCTTTCTTCTTGAAACTAGTGGTCTTATTGACCATCAACACTTGATGCTCCTTCTTGATTTCTACCTCCGCAGCCTTTAGCATTGCGAAGAGCTCTGTATAGTTTTTACTAACCCTTGCATATTATAGTTCATCACGAAGCCTTTGTAGCTTGGTGGCGTGATTGAAGAATTCATCAATGACACAATCATCCGGAAGATTAACTCCCGGTTGAGTCAAGTGATTGTAATACCCGGACATTTTGAGTATGTGCTCACCGATGTAACTATTCTCCTCCATCTTGCAGCTATAGAACTTATTGGAGACTTCATATCTCTCAATCCGGGCATTCTGTTGAATATTAACTTCAACTCTGGAACATCTCATATGCTCCATGACGCTCAAAACGTCGTTGAAGTCCCGGTTCTAAGCCGTAAAGCATGGCACACTAAACTATAGAGTAGTCATCAGCTTTGCTCGCCAGACGCTCTTAACGCCGTCGGCCATCAAGAAGAGTTCTGCACCTAGCGGTGCATCCAGACGTAACTCTTCCGTGCAGCAATGAGGATAATCTCGAGTTACGGACCCAATCCGTAATTGCTACCATCATCTTTCAACTTTGCTTTCTCAAGGAACGCATTAAAATTCAACGGAACAACAAAGATGAGCCATCTATCTACAATCAAACATAGACAAGCAAGATACTATCAGTACTAAGTTCATGATAAATTTAAGTTCAATTAATCATATTACTAAAGAACTCCCACTTAGACAGACATCTCTCTAGTCATCTAAGTGATCACGTGATCCAAATCAACTAAACCATAACCGATCATCACGTGAGATGGAGTAGTTTTCAATGGTGAACATCTTATGTTGATCATATCTACTATATGATTCACGCCGACCTTTCGGTCTCCGTGTTCCGAGGCCATATCTCGCATATGCTAGGCTCGTCAAGTATAACTGAGTATTCTCGTGGTGCAAAACTGGCTTGCACCCGTTGTAGATGGACGAGAGCTTATCACACCCGATCATCACGTGGTGTCTCGGCACGATTTAACTTTGGCAACGGTGCATACTCGTGGAGAACACTACTTGATAATTTTAGTGAGAGATCATCTTAAAATGCTACCGTCAATCAAAGCAAGATAAGATGCATAAAGGATAAACATCACATGCAATCAATATAAGTGATATGATATGGCCATCATCATCTTGTGCTTGTGATCTCCATCTCCAAGCACCATCGTGATCACCATCGCCACCGCGCGACACCTTGATCTCCATCGTAGCATCGTTGTCGCTCACGCCACCTATTGCTTCTACGACTATCGCTACCGCTTAGTGATAAAGTAAAGCAATTATGAGGCGCTTGCATTTCATACAATAAAGCGACAACCATATGGCTCCAGCCATTGCCGATAACTTCGGTTACAAAACATGATCATCTCATACAATAAAATATAGCATCACGCCTTGACCATATCACATCACAACATGACCTGCAAAAACAAGTTAGACGTCCTCTACTTTGTTGTTGCAAATTTTACGTGGCTGCTACGGGCTTAAGCAAGAACCAATCTCACCCACGCATCAAAACCACAACGATACTTCGTCAAATAGACTCGTTTTAACCTTCTCAAGGACCGGGCGAGCCACACTCGGTTCAACTAAAGTGAGAGAGACAGACACCCGCCATCACCTTTAAGCAACAAGTCCTCGAGCGGTGAAACCAGTCTCGCAGAAGCGTCACGCGTAATGTCGGTCCGGCCGCTTCATCTCACAATACCGCTGAACCAAAGTTTGACATGCTGGTAGGTAGTATGACTTGTATCGCCCACAACTCACTTGTGTTCTACTCGTGCAAAACATCAAACCATAAAACCTAGGCTCGGATGCCACTTTGTTGGGGAACGAGTAATTTCAAAAATTTCCTACGCACACGCAAGATCATGGTGATGCATAGAAACGAGAGGGAAGAATGTTGTCTACGCACCCTCGAGACCAAGCGAAGCGATCACAACGTAGAGGAAGTAGTCGACGATCTCCTCGCGATCCAACCGATCCTAGCGCCGTTACTCGGCGCCCCGAGTTCTTGACACACGACAGCTCGATGACGCTCCTCGGCTCCAATCCAGAGAGCTTCGAGGGAGGAGAATTCCACAAGACGACGGCGTGGGACGATCTTGATGTTCTATCGCGCAGGCTTCGCCTAAGCTTTATGACGATATGACCGAGGTGGAATATGGTGGAGGGGGCACCGCACGGCTAAGGAACGATCCGTAGATCAACTTGTGTGTTCTAGGGTGCCCCTGCCCCGTATATAAAGGAGCAAGGGGGTGCGGCCGGCCCTTGGAGGAGGAGGGCTGAGGAGTCCTACTCCCAGGGAGTAGGACTCCTCCCCTTTCCTAGTTGGATTAGGATTGGGGGAGGAAAGAGGAAGGGGGCCGCCGCCTCTCCTTGTCCTATTCGGACTAGGGGGAGGGCGCGGCTGCCCTGGCCGCCCTTCCTCTTCTCCCTCATGGCCCACTAAGGCCCAATAACCCCCGGAGGGTTCAGTAACCCCGGTGTTCCTAGTAAATCCTCGATTTCACCGGAACCATTCCGAACTCCAAATATAGGCTTCAATATATCAATCTTTATGTCTCGACCATTTCGAGACTCCTCGTCATGTCCGTGATCACATCGGGGACTCGAACTTCTTCGGTACATCAAAATACACAAACTCATAATATAACCGCCATCGAAACCTTAAGCGTGCGGACCCTACGGTTCGAGAACAATGTAGACATGACCGAGACACGCCTCCGTCAATAACCAATAGCGGGACCTGGATGCCCATATTGGCTCCTACATATTCTACGAAGATCTTTATCGGTCGACCGCATAACAACATACGTTGTTCCCTTTGTCATCGGTATGTTACTTGCCCGAGATTCGATCGTCGGTATCCAATACCTAGTTCAATCTCGTTACGCAAGTCTCTTTACTCGCTCGTAATACATCATCTCACAGCTAACTCATTAGTTGTAATGCTTGCAAGGCTTAAGTGATGTGTATTACCGAGAGGGCCCAGAGATACCTCTCCGACAATCGGAGTGACAAAACCTAATCTCAAATACGCCAACCCAACATCCGCCTTTGGAGACACCTGTAGTACTCCTTTATAATCACCCGATTACGTTGTGACGCTTGGTAGTACCCAAAGTGTTCCTCCGTAAACGGAGTTGCATAATCTCATAGTTATAGGAACATGTATAAGTCATGGATAAAAGCAAGTAGCAACATACTAAACGATCGTGGTGCTAAGCTAATGGAATGGGTCATGTCAATCGATCATTCATCTAATGATGTGACCTTGTTAATCAAATAACAACTCTTTGTTCATGGTTAGGAAACATAACCATCTTTGATTAACAAGCTAGTCTAGTAGAGGCATACTAGTGACATATTGTTTGTCTATGCATTCACACATGTATCATGTTTCCGGTTAATACAATTCTAGCATGAATGATAAACATTTATCATGAAATAAAGAAATAAATAATAACTTTACTATTGCCTCTAGGGCATATTTCCTTCAGAAACTCCATACTGATGGGCTTTTGGAATCACTTGATTATGAATCACTTGGTACTTGCGAACCGTGCCTTATGGGCAAGATGACTAAAACGCCGTTCTCCGGAACTATGGAGAGAGCAACAGATTTGTTGGAAAACATACATACAGATGTATGTGGTCCAATGAATGTTGAGCTCGTGGCGGATATCGTTATTTTCTCACCTTCACAGATGATTTAAGCAGATATGGGTATGTCTACTTAATGAAACACAAGTCTGAAACATTTGAAAAGTTCAAAGAATTTCAGAGTGAAGTGGAAAATCATCGTAACAAGAAAATAAAGTTTCTACGATCTGATCGTGGAGGAGAATATTTGAGTTACGAGCTTGGTCTACACTTGAAACAATGCGGGATAGTCTCGCAACTCACGCCACCTGGAACACCACAATGAAATGGTGTGTCCGAACGTCGTAATCGTACTTTACTTGATATGGTGTGATCTATGATGTCTCTTACCGATTTACCGCTATAGTTTTGGGGTTATGCTTTAGAGACGGCCGCATTCACGTTAAATAGGGCACCATCAAAATCCGTTGAAATGACGCCTTATGAACTGTGGTTTGGCAAGAAACCAAAGTTGTCATTTCTTAAAGTTTGGGGCTGCGATGCTTATGTGAAGAAACTTCAACCAGATAAGCTCGAACCCAAATCGGAGAAATGTGTCTCATAGGATACCCAAAGGAGACTATTGGGTACACCTTCTATCACAGATCTGAGGGCAAAATTTTTGTTGCTAAAATCGGATCCTTTCTAGAGAAGGAGTTTCTCTCGAAAGAAGTGAGTGGGAGGAAAGTAGAACTTGATGAGATAATCAGATCTACTCCCTTATTGAAAGTAGTTCATCACAAGAACCGGTTCCTGTGACAACTACACCAATCAGTGAGGAAGCTAATGATATTGATGATGAAACTTCAGATCAAGTTTCTACTGAACCTCGTAGGTCTACCAGAGTAAGAACGGCACCAGAGTGGTACGGTAATCCTATTCTAGAAGTCATGTTACTTGACCATGATGAACCTACGAACTATGAGGAAGCGATGATGAGCCCAGATTCCGCAAAATGGCTAGAGGCCATGAAATATGAGATCGGATCCATGTATGAAAACAAAGTATGGACTTTGGTTGACTTCCCGATGATCGGCAAGCCATTGAGAATAAATGGATCTTTAAGAAGAAGACCGACGCCGATGGTAATGTAATCGTCTATAAAGCTCGACTTGTTGCGAAAGGTTTTCGACAAGTTCAAGGGTTGACTATGATGAGACTTTCTCACCCGTAGCGATGCTTAAGTCTGTCCGAATCATGTTAGCTATTGCTGCATTTCATGATTATGAAATTTGGCAAATGGATGTCAAAACTGCATTCTTGAATGGATTTCTAGAAGAAGAGTTGTATATGATGCAACCGGAAGGTTTTGTTGATCCAAAAGGTGCTAACAAAGTATGCAAGCTCCAATGATCCATTTATGGACTGGTGCAAGCATCTCAGAGTTGAAATAAACGCTTTGATAGTGTGATCAAAGATATGGTTTTATACAGACTTTTGGAGAAGCCTCAGATTTACAAGAAAGTGAGTGGGAGCTCAGTAGCATTTCTACTTTTATATGTAGATGACATATTATTAATCGGAAATGATATAGAATTTCGGATAGCATAAAGGGATACTTGAATAAAAGTTTTTCAATGAAAGACCTCGGTGAAGCTGCTTACATATTGGGCATCAAGATCTATAGAGATAGATCAAGACGATTAATAGGACTTTCACAAAGCACATACCTTGACAAAATTTTGAAAAGTTCAAAATGGATCGAGCAAAGAAAGGATTCTGCCTGCTACAAGGTGTGAAGTTGAGTCAAACTCAATGCCCGACCACAAGAGAAGATAGAGAGAAAATGAAAGATGTTCCTATGCTTCACCATAGGCTCTATCATGTATGCAATGTTGTGTACCGGACGACTATGCTTAATAATAAGCTTGGCGGGAAGGTAGCAAAGTAATCCAGAGTGGATCATCGACAGCGGTCAAGAACATCCTGAAATACCGAAAAGGACTAAGGATATGTTTTCGATATGGAGGTGACAAAGAGCTAGTCATAAATGGTTACGTCGATGCAAGCTTTGACATCGATCCGGACGATTCTAAATCGCAAACCGGATACATGTTTATATTAAACGGTGGAGCTGTAAGTTGGTGCAGTTCTAAACAAAGCGCCGTGGCGGGATCTACATGTGAAGCAGAGTACATAGCTGCTTCAAGCAAAGAAATGAAGGAGTCGGATGAAGGAGTTCATTTCCGATCTAGGTGTCATACCTAGTGCATCGGGACCAATGAAGATCTTCTCGTGACAATATGGTGCAATTGCCTTGGCAAAGGAATCCAGATTTCACAAGAGGACCAAGCACATCAAGAGACGCTTCAATTCCATTCGGGACCAAGTCCAAGTGGGAGACATAGAGATTTGCAAGATACATACGGATCTGAATGTTGCGACCGTTGACTAAGCCTCTCTCACGAGCAAAACATGATCAGCACCAAGACTCCATGGGTGTTAGAATCATTACTATGTAATCTAGATTATTGACTCTAGTGCAAGTGGGAGGCTCAAGGAAATATGCCCTAGAGGCAATAATAAAGTTATTATTTATTTCCTCATATCATGATAAATGTTTATTATTCATGCTAGAATTGTATTAACCGGAAACATGATACATGTGTGAATACATAGACAAAACTATAGTCACTAGTATGCCTCTACTTGACTAGCTCATTAATCAAAGATGGTTATGTTTCCTAACCATAGACATGTGTTGTCATTTGATTAGTGGGATCACATCATTAGAAGAATGATGTGATTGACATGACCCATCCCGTTAGCCCAGCAATTGATCGTTTAGTATACTGCTATTGCTTTCTTCATGACTTATACATGTTCCTGTAACTATGAGAATTATGCAATTCCCGTTTACGGAGGAACACTTTGGTACTACCAAACGTCACAACGAATCGGGTGATTATAAAGGAGTACTACAGGTGTCTCCGAAGGTACATGTTGAGTTGGCGTATTTCAAGATTAGGTTTTGTCACTCCGATTGTCGGAGAGGTATCTCTGGGCCCTCTCGGTAATGCACATCACTATAAGCTTTGCAAGCAACGTAGCTAATGAGTTAGTTACGGAATGATGTATTACGTAACGAGTAAAGAGACTTGCCGGTAACGAGATTGAACTAGGTATTGGATACCGACGATCAAATCTCGGGCAAGTAACATACCGATGACAAAGGGAACAACTTATGTTGTTATGCGGTTTGACCGATAAAGATCTTCGTAGAATATGTAGGAACCAATATGGGCATCCAGGTCCCGCTATTGGTTATTGACCGAGAATGGTTCTAGGTCATGTCTACATAGTTCTCGAACCCGTAGGGTCCGCACGCTTAACGTTTCGATGACAGTTTTATTATGAGTTTATAAGTTTTGATGTACTGAAGTTTGTTCGGAGTCCCGGATGTGATCACGGACATGACGAGGAGTCTCGAAATGGTCGAGACATAAAGATTGATATATTGGAAGCCTATGTTTGGACATCGGAATAGTTCCGGGTGAAATCGGCATTTTACCGGAGTACCGGGAGGTTACCGGAACCCCCCGGGGGTTATTGGGCCTACATGGGCCTCGAGGGAGAAGAGGGAAGGAGGTAGGAGGGGGCCGCGCGCCCCTCCCCTTCCTAGTCCGAATAGGACAAGGGAAGGTGGGCGGCGCCCCCCCTTTCCTTCCCCTCTTCCTCCTCTTTCCCCCCTTCTCCTACTCCTACTTGGAAAGAGGGAGTCCTACTCCCGGTGGGAGTAGGACTCCCCCTGGGCGCCTCCTCCGGCAGCCTCCTCCCCGGCTCCTTTATATACGGGGCGGGGGCACCCCATAGACACACAAGTTGATCTACAGATCGTTCCTTAGCCGTAGCGGTGCCCCTTCCACCATATTCCACCTCGGTCATATCGTCATGAGTTTAGGCGAAGCCTCGCACCGTAGAACATCATCATCATCACCATGCCGTCGTCCGACGGAACTCATCTCGGAGCTCAGCTGGATCGGAGGTCGGAGATCGCCATCAAGCTGAACGTGTGCTGAACTCAGAGGCTCAGACGCTCGGTGCTTGGATCGGTCGGATCGTGAAGACGACGACTACATCAATCGCGTTGCAGCTAACGCTCGCTTACGGTCTCACGAGGGTACGTGGACAAACACTCTCCCCTCTCGTTGCTATATCATCACCATGATCTTGCGTGTGCGTAGGAATTTTTTTGAAATTACTACGTTCCCCAACACTTTAAACCACGTCTATAGTCAAGTTCCCATATGTCCTGTATATAACCATAATATGTTTCCTTTCCCGTCTTGGTTTCGCATCAAAGCGGACACCACTGTTTTGGTTGGTGCTCTTCTTATCTTGGGCGATCGTAAAATGTATTACCATTTATCTCGCACCCTTTGAAAGTCATTATATTCAAGATGGTAATCGGGACAGCAAGTATGTGTCATCTTCAATAGAGGTGTCATGCATGGTACGTGGTTCCGCAACCAGTGGCGAAACTCTGGTTTGTTCACGTGTAATCCGGTCATCGACCGCTCCGGTGTTTGGAGCGAGCAAATTCTTGTGTTCATCCATATACGGAGCCACCAAGGCGGAATTTCAGTAGAACTGTGTAGTGTGCTTCGGTGAGAGAATGTCCGTCCATACATATTATTTGTTCCCCTCCTAGCGTGTTTTTCCATCCAGTCTACCCTTATGCGCGATTCAGAACACCAATCGCTTAAGGTCAAGAATAAAGTCAATACAAAACTCAATGACCTCCTCATTTTGATGGCCCTTGGAGATGCTTCCTACGGCCTAGCACGGTTATGAACATATTTCTTTAAGACTCCCATGAACCTCTCAAAGGGGAACATATTGTGTATAAATACAGGACCCAAAACGTTAATCTCTTCAAGATAGGTGAACTAGGACGTGCGCCATGATGTTGAAGAAGGATGGTGGGAACACCAACTCGAAATCGACAAGACATTGCACCAAATCATTCTCGTAACCTTGGTATGATTTCTGGATCGATTACCTTCGAGAGATTGCATTGAGAAATGCACATAGCTTCACAATGGCTAATCGAACGTTTTTCGGTAGAAACCCCCTCAATGCAACCGAAAGCAGTTGCGTCATAATCACGTGGCAGTCATGAGACTTTAGGTTCTGGAACTTTTTCTCGCCATGTTTATTATTCCTTTATATTCGATTTAGAAGCCGACGGTACCTTAATATCTTGGCGGGCATTCAAAGAAGATTTCCTTCATTCTTTGGTAAGAGCGTAGCTTGCATGACCCTGATGTATGTCGTCTTCTCCGTGCATACGTTGCTGGTCCTCCCGTGCCTCAGGTGTATCCTTTGTCTTCCCATACACGCCCAAGAAGCCAAGAAGGGTCACGCAAAGATTCTTCGTCACGTGCACCACGTCGATTGCGGAGCGGACCTCTAGGTCTTCCCAATATGGCAGGTCCCAAAATATAGATTTCTTCTTCCACATGGGTGCGCGTCCGTCAGCGTCCTTCTTGCCTATTAGGTAAGAGGATAGCAAGTTCTAAATTCTGTCTCGGTAGGACATGGATTTCTATTACTATGAAATTCATAAATGAAAATGAAGTAGTTAATGGGAGGGCTACCGTTATCCTTTTTCTTGTATGTGTTCCTAAGAGAAGTAATTTGTCCTCATGTTTCGAGGTCTCAAGAAAAGGGCGTGGAAACAGATAGAAACTCTTGAATGGAAATTGAAAAGAAATGTAGCCCCAGTTCCTTCGGAAATGGTAAGATCTTTAGGCGAAGAAGAAGGGGACACCCATATCATCTTGACTTGGTTCTGTTTCCCTCTTTTTTAAGAATACCGAGTCGGGTTCTTCTCCTACCAATATCGAATAGAACATGCTGAACAAGATCTTCTTCATGGAAACCTGCCGATTTAGATCGGAAAATCGCATGATTTTATGAAACCATGTGCGATGGCTCGAATCCATAGTCAATCCTACTTTCGATAGGACCAGTTGACAATTGAATCCAATTTTTCCCATTATTTGACTATCCATAATAGTGCGGAAAGAAAGCCGGAGGAAGAGTGGCCTTGAGTTTTCGCCCTTTGCCTTAGGATTCGTTAATTCTCTTTCTCGATGGGACGGGAAGGGATATAACTCAGCGGTAGAGTGTCACCTTGACGTGGTGGAAGTCATCGATTCGAGCTGATTATCCCTAAACCCAATGTGAGTTTTTCTATTTTGACTTACTCCCCGCCACGAGCTTAACGGGAATGGATAAGAGGCTTGTGGGATTGACGTGATAGGGTAGGGTTGGCTATATCGCTGGTGGCGAACTCTGTGCTAATAATCTGAAGCGCATGGATACAAGTTATCCTTGGAAGGAAAGACAATTCAAACTGCTTTGTCTACGAATAAGGAAGCTATAAGTAATGCAACTATGAATCTCATGGAGAGTTCGATCTGGCTCGGGATGAACAATGGCGGCATGCTTAACACATGCAAGTCGAACGGGAAGTGGTGTTTCCGATGGCTAACGGGTGAGTAACGTAAGAACCTGCCCTTGGGAGGGGAACAACAAGCTGAAACGGTTGCTAATACCCGAGGTGAGGAGCAAAGGAGAAATCCGCCAAGGAGGGGCTCGCGTCGATTAGCTAGTTGGTGAGGTAATAGCTTACCAAGGCGATGATCGAGCTGGTCCGAGAGGATGATTAGCCACACTGGACCGAGACACGACCTGCACTCCTACGGAGGCAGCGGTGGGGAATTTTCCGCAATGGGCTAAAGCTCGACGGAGCAATGCCGCGTGGAGGTGGAAGGCCTACGGTCGTCAACTTCTTTTCTCGGAGAAGAAACAATGACGGTATCGAGGAATAAG